>JAHRHZ010000144.1:79292273-79364387 GCA_024137785.1 Ginglymostoma cirratum
GATGCTGCTTGGCCTGCTGTGTTCATCCAGCTCTACACCTTGTTATCGCAAGTAATTGACTTCCTGACTCCTCAAAGCTTGCTCACTGTGTACAAAGTACAAGTCAGGAGTACAATAGAATATTCTCTATTTCTCTGGATGAGTGTAGTTTCAACAAAACACATAGGAATCTCAATACCGTCCAGGGAAAAGTGGTCCACTTGATTGGTGCACCATCTATCATCCTCAACCTTCACTCTTTCCTCTGCAATGGCAGCAGGTTGTACCATCTTCGAGATGTACTACAGAAACTCACCAAAACTCATTCACTAGCACTTTCCAAACCTATGACGTCCACCACCTAGAAGAACAAGGGCTGTAGACACATGGTGATCGCACCATGTGCACTTTCCTCTTCAAGTCACATGCAATCCTGACTTGGATCTATATTGCTGTTCCTTCACTGCTGCTGGGTCAAAATTCTTCTAAGTTTTTTTTTGGTGGCTATCTTATATAGCTAGTTATGCTATTCCTCAGAAATAAAAGGTTCTTTCTGTATGCATTCAATTAAGTTTCACCCTTTTAAAGACTTCTAGAGACCCAATCTGTACATCTTTTCCTGACACGTATGCCGCACATTGCTGGTATCATCCCTGTAAATCTGTCCTGCACCCGTTCTATTTCATTTTATAAAGGTATGATCAGCAGTATATGCTCCAAGTGTAGTCTGAACAATGCTTGTTGCAACAACTTTCCTACTTTAAATTCTAACCTGAAAGAGTGAATATTGTTTGGTTTGCTCTCATGAACCTTTAGTTGTTTATCCGTGGTGCATATTTTACGATTCAGTCATCATTAATCCAGATCCCTTTGTTCCTCTGCATCACTTCAACTCACTCTGTCCAAATAATAAAGTCCCTGTTGTTCCAACCAAAATGTGATTTGTGGATGACACCACATTGGGTGTGTAGTCACCACTGAGCAGGACTGCAATAAGTGACACGAGGACTTTAACACACTTGCAGAATGGGCAAATAATTTGTGAAATGAAGGTTGACACATTTTGGTAAGAAGAATTGGGGAGGTCACTTATGTTTTTGATTCTAAATCATTAATGTAAATTGTGAAGAGGCATTGGTTCCGTTACTGATCCCAGAGGAACTTGGCTGTCACTCAGTCTTCTGCCACAGTCACTAACTATCCTTTACTTGCATTACTTGCTCTTTGTCTTGAAGCCAAATAGCAATCCATTTAGTCACGTGTGTTCTTTCATCTTATTCACTAAAGGATCATCAGGTGCACCAGAGGTTTGTAAAACCTGACTTGTAAACCAGCTAGGATTGTTGTCCCCTCATACATCCAGTATGGTTTGATAATGCTTCGCACCAAATGGAATTTAAGGTATTGTTAGTTCCAACTGTCAATATGTTACTTTTACATTAGGAACTAATACTATATATGTGTTGCATCCAGATCGAAAGGATTCAGAATCGCAAACTTTGGCAAAGTTATTCTGTCAGAAAAAACACTGCAGAAAGAAAGTATCCTGGGGCAACTATTGAGCAGATCCTTTACCATGGAACCACAAAGGAAATTTCCCAGAAAGTGAACAAAACTGGATTCAACAGAAGCTTTTGTGGGAGAAATGGTAAGAACCTAAGAGAATAGAAGAACAGAAGATGCAATATTTAGGGTGAAGAAGTCAGATAAAGAAAACTGGCAAACAGGGTTTTTGGGGTGACTTATTTTTTTCACATGAATGAACTTAATAGCTGCCTGCTCTGAGTTCTTGTTAAGAATTTCAATTTGGATGCCAGTAGTTTTGGAAGAAAATACATAATTGATGAGTCATGGTTAGCTGTTAATTGGCTAATGATAAACAGCACACGGATATGATGTTCAGGCAGAAACATTAGTACTGAAGATACCTCAGAGTTTAGGGTCACTGTGATGATGCCAGGAATTGCAAACGGTAGAAATGAGAGGAGCATAGAAAGTTACAGAAATTAATTTAACGTGTTTTTTTAAAAAATCTTAATGTTTGGATGGAATGAAAATAATATAGCATCCACAAAAGATAGTTGACAGAAATACATTTCCTGTTCCCAACTTTTAAATTCTCTTTTCTGCATCCTTTTCTGTTTATACTGTTCCCTCTTTGCTGTTTCTCAAGTTGCCCCTTAACTGATCTGAGCTAGCATTTGTAAATGGTTTCTAGTGTTTCATTTTCTGAGAAGTGTTATTTTCCTTGCTGGCCTAATTACATAGATCCTGCAGTTTTAGAAAGGATGTATACACACCCTACAATCTTGGCATATCTTCACAGTGATCATGTGTGTTTTTTTCAAATGTACTGATGATTGAATGTGGGAGCATGAATGAGCCCCAGCTAATGCCAAAGAACTTGCTTGGAAAAGGAAGTACTTGTGAATTACTGCCTGCTTTTGTTAAAGAATCTACTTAATGACAGTGAGAAATCTCAAAGAGGGATAACTACGTATGTCTGGAAAAACTAGGTCAACACAACAACAGAATGTCAAAGGAAATTCTGAGCTTTAGTGGTACAATACTTTTCTCAGGTTCTATCATGATTTTTTTAATGCAGACCATAACAGTACAATACATACTTTATGCCCAGACATTTTATTTATATTGGCTTGGATCATCTGATTCAAATATCCCGGCAGCACGGGACCTAGAAGAAGTCACAACACCCAAGTATGCTCAATATTTGCCCAGAAATTTCATTATTCCAATGGACAGAGATATACAGCCTGGAGTTCAGCGTGTATGCCTTTGACACTGACCCTGCCATTGCAGATGCTGCTGGGTGACCTAAACTCACCCAGAAAGTTACTCCAGTATGCTCATGCCTATCTATCCATCATGATAAGGTCCTGCGGAGTGTTGCTGATTAAAGAGATCATAGAGTGCGGGTTCATTGTTTCATGAAAGTGGAGTCGCAGGCAGATAGAATAGTGAAGAAGGCACTTGGTGTGCCTTCATTTATTGGTCAGTGCATTGAGTATACGAGTTGGGAGTTCATATCACAGCTGTATAGGACATTGGCTAGGCCACTTTTGGAATACTGAATGCAATTCTGGTCTCCCTGCTATAGGAAGGATGTTGTGAAACTTTAAAAAGGGTTCAGAAAAGATTTACAAAGATGTTGCCAGGGTTGGAGGGCTTGAGCTATAGGGAGAGGCTGGATAGACTGGGGCTATTTTGTCTGGAGCATCTGAGGTTGAGGGGTGACGTTATAGAGATTTCTAAAATCATAAGGGACATGAATAGGGTAAATAGACATGGTCTTTTCCCCAGAGTGGGGGAAACTAGAGGGCATAGGTTTAAGGTGAGAGGGGACGGATTTAGTAGGATTCTAAGGGGCAACTTTTTCAAGCAGAGGATGGTGTGTGTATGGAATGAGCTGACGGAGAAAGTGGCGGAGGCTGGTACAATTATAACATTTAAAAGGCATCTGGGTGCGTATATGAATAGGAAGGGTTCAGAGTGATATGGGACAAATTCTAGCAAATGGGACTCGATTAATTTAGGAACAAAAACAGAAGTTTCTGGAAAATCGCAGCAGGTCTGGCAGCACCTGTGAAGGAAAATCAGAGTTAACATTTTGATCCAAAACGTTAACTCTGATTTTTCTTCACAGATGCTGCCAGATCTGCTGAGCTTTTCCAGAAACTTCTGCTTTTGTTCCTGATTTACAGCATCCACAGCTCTGTCAGTTTTTATCTACATTGATTTAAGATATCTGGTTGGCATGGATGAGTTGAACCGAAGGGTCTGTTTCCGTGCTGTATATCTCTATGACTATGACTCTGTGATGGTAGAAGTTGCACCAAGAATGTCTCCAAATGCATTTAAATGTAAACTTACTGAACAATTTACCTCACATTCTCACCCTCACCTAGTCTAATGCCTCACGCTCCATGCCAGTCTCCTCACTGCCAATCGCATTTTAATACAGATTCTGGGTAATTGCCATCCGCTCTTCATCTTTCCATTGTTCATATTGCTAAATCCAGATTTCTGTATTACAAAGAAAGGCTACCAGGCATGTGGAAAATTGGTTTTAAAGTTGTTGAGGGAATACCTTAATCCTGAAAATTGGCCCCAGCATGCTGATGACCTGCAATCCAAAACAGGATCAGCAGAAAAATGGATTAGCTTATGCTACAATTTCCAGATCATTCAGAGCTTTGAATGTTCTATTTATAGCAGAGTCTTGAATTGGACTGTCATTTCATTAGATCAGCAGACGATCAATATAAGCAATGACTGTAATTTTTTTAATTATTTACTTCTGATGTGTGGGCATCATTTATTGCCAGTCAATATTTGTTTTTGAGAAGGTGGTAGTGAGCTGCCTCCTTGAAACACTACAGTAGGTACATTCAAGTGATGATGTTCGGAAGGGAGTTCCAGGGTTTTGACACAGTGACACTGAAGAAATAACAATGTTTTTCCAAATCAGGATTGCATGTAACTTGGAGGGGCACTTGCAGGTGGTGGTGTTCCTATGTATCTGCTACCTTTGTCCTTCGAGGTTGTCGAGGTCATTGATTTGTAAGGTGCTGTTGAAGGAGCCTTGCTGCAGCGCATCTTGTAGATGGTACCTAATAATATATTTTTAATGTTTCAGCTACTTACTTTGGAAAAGGAACTTACTTTGCTTTGAATGCCTCGTATTCATGTGACAACAAATACTCTGATCCTGATTTTGATGGATGTAAATACATCTATCAGGCACGAGTGGTTACTGGGAAGCTGTGCAAAGGAGAACAGAATATGCTGGAACCAACACCAGTCAATCCACAGGTAGATTCAGCTGACCTTTGTGACTGTGCAGTGAATGATCTAAACAAACCTTCCATTTTTGTTATTTTTTGCGATGATGGTGCATATCCAGAATACTTGATAACTTTTAAAACAAGAAGAGCATGAGTCCAAACTAGTTCAAACAAACTGTCATGCTTTTATGGCAAACTATTAGAGTTTTATTCATGTTCCTAGAAAATCCAGCATACTGCAAATTGCATTATTTAATGGTCTGTTAGGGATGCTCTTTTGTGACAGGTTGCCAGAGTGTGCTGCTTACAATGTGCATGGAGCAGTATTACTTCAAAGGACAAAAAAGTGTGCCTTATTTCTTTAACATAACTTATCATCTAGGATGTTGAACATAAAGGTGAATAACGCAAATATAGGAACAGGAGGAGACCATTCATTGAGGCTGATCTACCATTCAATTAGATCATGGCTGATCTTCTACCTCAATGCCATTTTCCTGCATAATCTCCATATCCCGTAATGTCATTAGTCTCCAGAAACCTAATGATTTCTGCCTTAAACTTGTTCAATGTTTGAGCTTCCACAACTCTCTGGAGTAGACAATTCCAAAGATGCACCATTCTCTGAGTGAAGAAATTCCTCTAAATGTCTAGGCTCTAGTTGAGTTTCAAGAATGATTGACACATAGAGGCGGCTCAGTGGTTAGCACTGCTGCCTCACAGCACCAGGGACCCAGGTTTGATTCCAGTCTTGGGTGACTGTCTGTGCGGAGTTTGCACATTCTCCATGTGTCTTCGTGGGCTCCTGCCGGGTGCTCAGTTTCCGCCCACAGTTCAAAGATGCGTAGGTTAGGTGATTGGCCTTGCTAAATCGCCCCATCGTATGCAGCTTAGGTGAATTAGCCATGGTAAAATGTGGGATTATGGGAAGGGTAGTAGGGGTGTGGGTCTGCGTGGAATGCTGTTCTGATGGTTGTTGTGAACTCAATGGGCCGAATGGCTTCTATCTGGTCTGCAGGGAATCTGTGACATAGAGTACAGATAATTTTCATTGATGACAATTATGATCATTGAAACTGTTTACAGAATGACTAAATTGCCTTATGAATGAATTAACTTTGCATCTTTGTATTTTTTAATCTAAATATTCATATTCTAAAGTTTGAATGATACAATGATGGGAAGCTCTGTTTTGAGTTGTTATTGCAGATGATTTTCTTCATACAGTTTACATTAAATGCAAGTGTAGCCAGTCACCGTAATTAATCACGTGAAATTCACTGTAACGTCTGATGCAAACCCCACCACAGTTAAACACAGAAGTTGATGACAGAGATTTCACATTACAAAAAGGGTGTGCTCCTGAAGTGATCACAGGTGGAAACAATTAGAAATCACTGATTTGGCATTAACTTCCATTTCTGAAGTAATTTGTCTTACCATAAGATGATTGAAAATGTTCTGCCTTATTGATTGGTGTGTAGCTGAGGTTTTAGCATGTACCAATTTATATTTACATTTGAATAAGGTCTTTGGCCCTGAAAGATTAATTTTATATTTGTTGAAAGTCACACTTTCCCCTTGACATGTTTTAAAAAACCCTAGATTTTTCAATTAATAAAATATATTTTTTAAAGCTTGTTTATATTTCATGTCAACCTTAACGCCATGTATATAGCACCATCTTTATGTTGATTTCTGTAAAGTTGTGAAAAGAAGTAAATAAAAAATTAACTGATATTTCCTGGTTAACTGTCTATAAAGACTATTTTTTCTGAAGAAGGGTCCCAACCCAAAACATCAACTTTCCTGCTCCTCTGATGCTGCTTGGCCTGCTGTGTTCCTCCAGCTCCACACTCTGTTATCTCTGACTCCAGCATCAGCAGCTCTTACTATCTAACTGGCCACTTGGCTAGCTTGATGCCATCTGTGTTGCAGAAGTAAAAGTTAACTTTGTGTTTCTAGAATCACTGGATGTTTGTGAAAATCTTTCTTTGAAATTGTTGGTAATTGTCATTTAGTTTCCATAGCGACATTCTGGTGTATGAAGTTATGATTTTGTTAATTGGATCGATTAAGGCTGTTTACGCTGCCTTAATAATGGCCCTTTCACTAATTTTGTTGTTCACTTACTCATTTAACACACAATTGTATTAATTGAACAGGACTTTGTTCACAATGGTTTTTGCAGTTCATCTCATGCACCATATTTTAACACAAACATCATCCCGTGGTAAACATAGAACATAGAACAGTACAGCACAGTACAGGCCCTTCAGCCCAAGATGTTGTGCGGAACTTTTACCCTAATCCTAAGGTCTATCTACCCTCCACCCCTACCTTACACTATCATCCATGTGCCTATCTAATAGCAGCTTAAATGTCCCTAATGAGGCCGACTCCACTACCCTCTCCGTCAATGCATTCCACGCCCCGACCACTCTCTGAGTAAAGAACCTACCTCTGACGTCTCCCCTATATCTACCTCCACTCACTTTAAAACTATGTTCCTTTGTAATAGCTACCTCCACCGTAGGAAAAAGTCTCTGGCTGTCTACTCTATCTATACCTCTGATCATTTTGTACAACTCTATCAAGTCACCTCTCATCCTTCGTTGTTCAAAAGAGAAGAGCCCTAGCTCTCTCAACTTTTCCTCGGAAGACCTTCCCTCCATTCCAGGCAACATCCTGGTAAATATCCTCTGCACTTTTTCCAACTCTTCCACATCTTTCCTGTAATGAGGTGACCCGAACTGGACACAATGCTCCAGATGTGGCCGAACCAGGCTTTTGTATAGCTGGAGCATAACTTCACAGCTCTTGAACTCAATCCCTCTATTAATGAAAGCTAACACGCCATATGCCTTCTTAACAACTCTATCCACCTTTCAGAGAACTGTGAACATGAACTCCAAGATCCCTGTGCCCCTCCACACTGCCAAGAATCTTTCCGTTAACCCTGTGTTCTGCTTTCAAGTTTGTCCTTCCAAAATGAATCACCTCACACTTTTCAGGGTAAACTCCATCTGCCACTTCTCAGCCCAGCTCTGCATCCTATCAATGTCCCTTTGTAACCTAGAACAGCCCTCCGCACTGTCCACAACGCGACCCACCTTCGTATCGTCGGCGAACTTGCTAATCCACCCTTCCGCTCCTTCATCCAAATCGTTTACAAAAATCACCAATAGGAGAGGACCCAGGACAGGTCCTTGTGGTACACCAACTGGTAAACTTCAGCATAGCACACTGTTCTTCCAGTGGACAATTGAAATTGTTTTGTGATCAGTCTAATGACTCCAACCTCTGGATCCCATCCCGCAGTGGGGGTGGGGGGGTGGGGGGGGGGGTGGTGGAGGGGAGTGTTCAGGTAATGCAGACCGCCTGTCGCACAAAGCCGAAGGAAACACAGGCACCACAGCATTCACCACATCTTCAAATGCAATGGGTGGCTTCCAGTGGTCTGGAGTGGCGGTCTTTTCCTTGCGTGGTGGTCTCGGCTCTGAGGAGTGGTCTCCTGGGCGTGGTGGTTTTGTCCGGTGTTGAGGATTGTCGGTGGATAGGATGGGCCGAAGGGCTAAAGGTTAATGAGAAAATAGTCTTGTACAGGATGGAAATATAGGCTGGGAAAGTTTAGAATAATACTTAACAAGCTGCATGACCTTGAAGGAATCCTGTGAACATTCCTTTCTGAGCAGAAGATGACACCTGCACTTGTTTTCCCATCCTGTATTGTCTGTGCCAGCCAGCAGTTCTGTCTATTGTATCTGTTGTTTTCAGTACTGGTCGTTTGTGATACTGTGTAAGAGAGAGAGTTTCATTCCAAGCTGTTACTGCTGCTGCTGCTAGACTTCACCTTGACTTGGAAATGAACCTAAGCCTCCAGACCAGCCATCGATTGAAGGGTCCCTGAGAGGCAGAAGAACATAAGACTTTTACTTTTTCTAGAAAGGCGTGAGACTTGTTGCTTTTCCTGTTTTCTTTTCCATCTGTTATTACCACTGTCATCATTTATTATTACTTAATAAACTTTCGTATTTAAGCAAGTAGCTGTTGTTGAGCATTCTGTTAATAATATTTACCTGAATCTGAAAAAAACCTTTTGGATACATGCTGTGATCCAAGACAGTCAGTATCCGGTGAGCACTTTCAGCCCAGTGTTCCATGGCCTGGCGTAGCGTCTTCATCCAGGTTGGCAGCCTTGTCCTGGCAGTGGTTTTTCTCGGATGCATTCGGCCCAGTTTTCCCCATGGTCCGGCATGTCGGTTTCATCCAGGCTTGGCGTTCTCATTATGGATTGATTGGCTTCCTTCAAATCCGGGAGCTGATAAGTGGACTGTAATGAACTTTTGTCTTAAATTAATTTTTTATTGTTGCTTATGAATGTACATATGACTTCGGTCATTCTGATGGCATTGATAAGGCGAGTTATAACAGTTTTCATTGTATTTTTCTTGTAAAAGTACATATGACAATAAATTCTAAAAGAAATTCTAATTGCCCTTGAGAAAGTAACCATAAGCCTTTCATAAAGTTCTGTAGTCCAGGCTGTGTAAGTACTTTTAAAAGATTCTGTCATGGGATACGGCCTCGCCAGCAAGCTCCATGTTTGTTGCCGATCCCATAGTGTTGTTGGCATTCCAGCATTTTAACCCAGAAACCGTGAAGAAATAGCGATATCATTCCAACTCAAGTTGGTGTGAGGCTTGGAGGAGAAACTGAAAGTGGTGGCTTTCCCATGTATCCGGTGCCCTTGTGCCTCTACATAGTAAAAGCCACGAGTTTGAAAAGTGTTATCAAATCCTTGGTGAGTTTCAGCAGCACATCCTGTACAAGATGCGTACTGCTGCTTCAGTGTGTCAGTGTTGGAGGTGTTAGACGTTTAAGATGATGGATAGGGTGCTAAGAAAGCAAGCTGCTTTCCCTTGGATTGTGGAGGGCTTCTTAAGGATCGCTGGAGCTGCACCCATTTATTCCATTCTGCACATAACTATTGGCTGTGGATGATGGGCAGGCTTTGGGGCGTCAGGAGCTGAATTGTTCACCACAATGATGTCAGCCTTTGATTTCCTCATGTAATTGTAATAGTTATATTGCTAATGCGGTTATGTTTCTCATTAATGGTAGCCACCAGGTTGTTGTTAGGAAATTCAACAGCGGTTATGTTGCTGAGTGTCAAGAGGAGATGGTTAGATTCTTTATTTTTGGAAATGGTCATTGTCTGTATAGGGAAGTTCATGTTCAATAATTAGTTCTAGATTAGTGATGATCAAATAACCAAAGTGTGTTCAGCAGTTAGCCTAATATCTTCTTACTGACTAATTGTCATTAATGTAGGACAGTTATGCGCTGCCTCAGCTCATAACCCATCCTTACTTGAAAGTGAAGTGCCCTTTTGCACTTATTTCCATATCACAGAGGAGAAACCTGCAGACTTTCAAGGTTGAACAGGCAAACCTGCCATCCTTTTCACAGTGAATCTTATTAAGTACCTGAAGTTGCAATTATTAGAGGAAAGTTAAAAAGGCTTATTGTCTGAAGAGGGATCAAGAAAAATAACAGCTGTGTTGTATATCAGGCTAGTTTCAATCTGTAATACTTTGGAGTGAGAAAAAGCAATCATATTTTGCTAAATGTATTCTTTATAGTCAAGCTACACTGTGTGATTTTATTTTGTGGCTGTGTAATCCTTTTTGATATTTATTACTCAAGACTATATGTTAACTGAATGCATAAGTATGCTTCAATTGCAAATTTGTTATCATAATGCACATTTATTTTATACACACAATAGCTTGTAAGTATGGCCTACGCTCTAATCGTCTTTATCAGTTTTATAATGTCAACTTTACTGCCTCGCCAGCTGTTGAAAAAAAGATAACTCTTCCAAACAGCAACAACTCTTAGTAAAACCAAATGCCTTGCAGAAGGTCTCTTAAAGACAGATAGTCACTGATAGGTTTTTGATTTAATTGAAATTCTGACCAATTAAGCAAATCTGATATGATAAGCTCATGGTATCAGTTTTAAGTACATGAGGATGATATATTGTCCCATTCTGAACAAATGAGGAAATAAGATATTGGAAAATGTCCTATTATCTTTGTGAAGATGTATTAAAGTAACAGAAACAAACCATAATGAGAAGAATGGGCTCATGAATAATCAATTGCAGGGAACCAATCAGGAAAAATGGGAAGTGATGTTAGCTGATAACAGTGCCCCTTAAAAACCAATGAGAGATCGTCACACAGCCCTTAAGTCAATTAGAAATTAGTCTTGCCTCATTTAGACCAATCAGAATATAAAATATTATGCTGTAGTTTGCGGCTTGGAAAGTATTAATAAAAACTAGCTTTCAGTGATTAACACATGATTTCATTCCCTGTCAAACGCTGCCTCATCTCACCTTGGTCTGTTGTGGGCTCATAAGGAGAGGATTCCACACATTTGGTAATGGTTACAGTGTGGTGCAGTGTAGGGATTTGTGGTGTTACGAACAAAGTATGTAACAATATAGCTTCACAGTGAATTAGTAGTCTCACATGAGACAAAACAGGCTTTTGTGCCCTCCCTCAGAGTAAACTTGGGATGCTGCTTAGCTCAGTTGGCTGGAAAGCTGGTAGGGATAGTACAGCGGAGTAATGCTCATAGCTTGAGTTCAGTTCCTGTACTGGCTGATGTTAGTGTGAAGGACAGCTAGACTACAAAACTGGCTTTTATTTAAAGCAATACCTTGCATAGTTACAAAAATACTTACATGTAATTATTAAATAACACAATAAAACACATCAATTACCAACTCAAAACCAGAAACCCAAGCTTCCAATTGCTAACAATAATTATTGTACATACAAAATCCACAGTGTATATCACACAGGGTTTTCACCTGTCATCTAACCAACATTCAAAATCCCTATTATGTCCAAGTCCAACACAGGAGGTATAATAAAATGTTGGGGTTGGTTGGCTCGCCGAGCTGGTTCGTTGTTCCGCAGACGTTTCGTTACCGTGCTTGGTAACATCCTCAGTGCAGCCTCTGATGAAACGTCGGTGTGTTTTCCTGCCTGGGTTTTAAACTCTGGGGTCCGTTGCGATGGATTGCCTCACTTCCGGGTTTCCTCCGTAGTGGAATGTATCTGGGGTCAAGTTCAATGTGTTTATTAATAGCCTGCTTCGTGGAGTGCCACACTTCCAGGAATTCTCGTGCTTGTCTCTGCCTAGCCTGTCCCAGGACCTTGGTGTTGTCCCAGTCGAAGTCGTGGTTCTCCTTGTCCATGTGGATTGAGATGAGTGAGTATTGGTCGTGTCTTTTTGTAGCCAGTTGGTGGTCATGTACTCTTGTACATGAAACTAACAACACGAGTTGTTGAGAGTTGGTTGAAACTAACAAAAGACAAACAGACAAACAAACACTGTTAAAGGATAAATAAAAGAAAATAATAAATGTGGCCAGGTTTCTGAAGTGATTTTTATAATGCATTGTTCCACAGATATAGATGATGGTTGATTAGTTGATTTTCAGAAGATGTTGCTGAGAATCACCTTTACCGTTCACTAACATAAAGGTTCAGATATAAATTGATTTTCTATTCTCTGAGTTTCCTAGGGCTGATGACAAGGTTAGGCTGGGACCTTTCAAATCTTCAAAATGTAGCAGCAAGGGACAAATTCCTTTTTTCACTAAAAACTTAGAGCCAACCCCAATTCAAATACTGACCACTCCCTGACTAACCGTCTCATCTATGAGGTCCCAGATACCACTCAACATCTGCTATATACTTGAGCGGAAGATCTTTCCAGACTTACTCGAACCCATTTCCAGGTATTAACTTTATGAAGAGCCAACCTCTGCTATTTGTTTGAACAAAATGCCCTTTCTTGTTGATGGAGCATCACAGAACCTTTTGATTAAGAACCAGCCTCCAATTAATTTCCAGGCTTGACTTAATTGATAAAGAAAAGCTTGAAAAGTTTGTCTTCCTTTTAACATAATCTACTACTGAGAGTGCAAAAGTTATCTTTAGTTGACAGTTCCCAATTCACAGCTCCAAGCTAAAATGGATAAAAAATAAAAATTATGAAAAATCACATAGTGCTCTAGCAATAGATATATATTACACAAAAACTGTTACGTGCGGTTTATTGGATTATTATGATTAAAGACTATACACTTTGGTTTGTAAGAGTGTTGTAGACGATCTTAAATTTTGTGGAAATGAAATGTGTCATGTGACATACACTAGGACCTGTGATGATAAACGTGCATGGTTTAATTTCTCAAAGACCACATGGACAGTCAGCTTTTTTCTTATTAAAATGAAGCTACTGGATATTTACATATGAGGGTAATTATTGCTCTTTCTATGTTCACAATGATAATACCCTAAACCTGCTAAAATCCAGAAAGATGTTCTCAAGATCAGGTTGTGCTGGAACATATCTCCTTCTGTTTCTTAATTGAAAACAGCAATGATCAGATATAACTGATTAACACTTTTCCTTGAATACAATGCTAATCTTTTTCATTTACCAAGGAGAAAGTGACAAAAGAAACCATTTTGACATCAGGCTACAGGTTTTCATATAAACCCAGAAATCTCACTGAGAAAAGGCAGTTGCATTTTGATCTTGAATGACATGTAGTTAACTGGGAATTGGGAAGATAAAACAATTAAATTTTGGCCGGCCTGCATCTTAAGCAGAGAAAACACCATTGTTTGCCATAACAATAAAAAGGGTGGAAGCTCATATGTAATTTGGAAACTGAGTTCATGAGAAGTTGTGGCAAGGCTGAAGGGTTTGATCAGCTGATACTGGACAACAAATCCCAAGGAAATCTCTCAGATTGGAAATTGGGATTAGGAAGGAAAAAGAACAAAGTAAGTCTTTGGGTACTGCAAAGTATTTCTACTTTCCATTTCAAGAGATTGGGTTTCTATAAAGAGACAAAGTAACATAAATTGGGGCTTTTGGTTGCATTAAAAGTAGAAAGGGGCAAACTCTTTGGTAGTTTGATGTGTTTCCGATAAAAGGAACATATCATTTATTTAATGGCGTTTTGTCTTTAAATATTAGTACATCAGAAGTTAATTAAATTGTGAAATGTTGACATATCATTTCAGTTGAAGTTTAAATTTCTCTTTAAACCATTATTGGTCTGTAGAGATTGTGAGAACATATCTTAACAGATATTTGACATCTGCACATATTTCATCATTATGAACATTATTCCCATTTGTCACATTTTTGTTCACATATTTATGTCAACATCTGTTATTGTAACTTCCTAGACCCACATTTCCCATTTGATTTATCAATGCCAGCTACCTCCTGGCACTAGGTAATTTCAGACCCTCAGCCACTCTGTGGTTTTTTCATCTAAGATCCACAAACCACACAGAACACTTTCTGATACAAGTTTTTTTTAAAATACCTGACATAATTTAAACAAACAAGAACTATTTAGTTTACAGTGGCATTCTAATTTATTGATTTAATGATCTTTTGTATTTTATAAAAAACTGTGATTTTCTTTTCGTCCAGAGATCACAATTTGTACATCAATTCTTCAGTGTAATCTCAGGATTTAATTAGTGGAATTACAAGAATATCTTTCCTCATCTTACAGCAGTTCTTACTCAATTATTCTTTTCAAGATAATTTCTGAGAAGCCAAAGATCAATTTCCAAGGGATTCATTCAGATAAACATAATCATTTCAGCAGAAAAGGAGCGTGCTTGTGAGTGAGTGAGAAAGAGAGAAGGTGAAGAAAAGGTGATATTATTTGTCACAGTCATTGTTATTTTTGTGTGCTGTAATGTTCAGAAAGTACATTTAATTTATAAATAAAAGTGTGTATTGATGCAAGCAGGAAAGGTCCAAGCATCAACAATTTATTGTCACAAAATGAAATCATTTTAAACAGAAATACCTGACAGTGAGAAGGGATGATAAGCAGATAATGGTTGTCCTTATCTTCATTTGACTTTTTTTAAAAAAAAGACAAGCTAAATATTGAAATGACACTCCCGTTGATAGAAAGATAGAATCGAGGCAAGTTGGGAAACAAGTAAAAGATGTGAGTGAGAGTGGTCTCTGTATATTCATTGCATGTCATCGGTGGGGGGAGAAACAGTAATAAATGATTAATTGTGAGGATGACTGACAGTGGAATGAGGGGGAGGCAATAGCCTAATGGTTTTATCACTAGACTATTAACCCAGAAACTCAGTTAATGTTCTGGGGACCTGGGTTTAACTGCCGGCATGGCAGATGGTTGAACTCAATAAAAGAATCTGGAATTAAGAGCCTACTGATGACAATGAAACGATTGTTGGTGGCTGGAAAAACCCAGCTGGTTCACTAATGTCCTTTAGGGAAGGAAACTTATCACCCTCACCTGCTCTGGCCTACATGTGTCTGCAGACCCACAGCAATGTAGTTGACTAAAGTTTTCGAGAAGATTTGTAGCTTTGGTTGTGGATGAAGCTGTGGAAATGCTCGCCAAGCTGGTGGGTTTGGTTGCAAACTATTCATCACCCTGCTGAGTAACATCATCAGTGTGCTTCTGGTGAAGTGTCGGTGTTCTGTCCCGCAGGTTATTTATATGCCTCAGTTTGCTGGTGTGTTTGGTACCACTTCCAGTTCTGTTTCTCAGTGCTTTGTAAACAGCGTCCAATTCAATGTGTTTGCTGATGGAGTTCCGGTTAGAATACCAGGCCTCCAGGAATTCCCTGGCATGTCTCTGTTTGGCTTGTGCGATTATCAATGTGTTGTCCCAGTCAAATTCGTGTCCCTCCTTGTCCGTGTGTAGTGAGACAAGTGAGAATTGGTCGTGTCTCTTGGTGGCTAGTTTGTTTCCCTGTATCCGTATTGTCAGTTTTCTTCTGGTTTGGCCTATGTAGTGTTTCTCACAGCCCTTGCGTGGTATTTTGTATATTACCCCAGTTTTTCTGGCTTTGAATATGGGATCCTTTATGTTCGTCAGTAGCTGTCGTAGGGTGGTTGCCGGTTTGTGGGCTACTGTGATACCTAGGGGTCTGAGTAGTCTTGTGGCCATCTTTAAAATGTCCTCGATGTACAGCAGGGTGATTAGTGATTTTGGTTGTGTTGTGTCTTCCTGGTTTTGGATCTACTGACGAACATAAAAGATCCCATACCCAAAACCAGCAAAACCAGTGTAATATACAAAATACCATGCAAGGACAGACCACAACAAGAAGACACAACACCAACCAAAATCATTAATCGCCCAGCTGTACATCAAGGACATTTTAAAGATGGCCACAAGACTACTCAGACCTCTAGGTCTCAAGCATAGTAGGAACTGCAGATGCTGGAGAATCTGAGATACCATAGTGTAGAGCTGGATGAACACAGCAGGCCAAGCAGCATCAGAGGAGCAGGAAAGCTAAGCAGGAAAGCAGGTTTCAGAGTAGCCCACAAACCAACAACCACACTACGACAGCTACTGACAAACATAAAGGATCCCATACTCAAAGCCAGATAAAACTGGGGTAATATACAAAATACCACGCAAGGACTGTGAGAAACACTACATAGGCCAAACCAGAAGAAAACTGACAATGTGAATACATGAACACAAACTAGCCACCAAGAGAGCCACCAAGAGACACGGCCAAATCTCACTTGTCTCACTACACACGGACAAGGAGGGACATGAATTCAATTGGGACAACACATTGATAATCACACAAGCCAAACAGAGATAGGTCATGGAATTTCTGGAGGCCTGGCATTGCAACCAGAACTCCATCAACAAACACATTGAATTAGACCCTGTGTACAAACCACTGAGAAACAGAACCAGAAGTAATACCATACACCCCAGCAAACTGAGGCATATAAATAACAAGCGGGACAGAACACTGATGCTTCACCGGGAGACGCACTCACCATGTTACGTAGCAGGGTGACGAAATGTTTGCAACCAAACCCACCGGCTTGGCAAGCAAGTCTAAAACCTCAGTGAGAAAAACGTTTTGCATATACACATGGAATTAAGGCACAAGTAGAAATATCATAAATTGTTTTTAAAAAGAGATCAATTTGAGCAGAGTTTCAAAAAAACTGAAAAAACATTTCAGAGAAAATAGGTGGAATTTTCCCAGCTACTAAGACATATGGCAATGGTGAATCAGCTGGGAAAAACATTGAGATTGGAAAAAAATGAGATTCTTGATGTTAAGTGTGTATCTAGCACCTACTTGAATGCTCCTAGTAACTGCCTTTCCTTGTCTGTTTGCACTTTTTCACCTCATACAGAGCATACAGGCTCACATTATTTCCCTCATGCCTCATCTTTTAGTGCAGATGCAAAGTCAGGCAGCTCACTGTTGGCAGCAGTGATCATTCAAGGGATGGATATGTTGCTGCATGACACTATGTTACATCAGCAGCACACTTACAGCATCAGTAGCTGATGTTGCTTCACCAAAATGGACATGTCTCAAAATCTAAAGGGGAGTAGTCCTTAGTCAAGTCAATGAGGGTTATCATCTGTTGGGGATCTTGGCATTCTGATTCAAGGGCAGCATTCGAATTCAATCTAGTGGCTTGGACGTGGTCAGTTGAATGGATAGTCAAGGTTAGGGGTTACACATCTTTGCAGTCTGGGGAGTGACTACAATGATCAGTCCTGCGTGTCCAGTGCAACTAGTCGGGGGATTAGCAGCTGCACAGGCATTGCTTAAGGGTCTGTCAACACTGCAGACTGTCCTTCTGAGTCACTCAGTGGTTCAGGGGACTCACTGAAAGTCAAGGTGGTTTCCAGGGGATGTTCTACTAGTAGAGAAGTTGGGGGAAGTCAATTCTTGGAATTGGATACAGCATGCTGGGATGCAGAAGGGACATTGTTGTGAAAAGTGGTGGTCAGGGCGGCTACATCTCAACCAACAACGATAGGAGATAGAATATAGAACATAGAACAGTACAGCACCGTACAGACCCTTCAGCCCACGATGTTGTGCTGAACTTTTACCCTAAACCTAAGGTCTTTCTAACCTTCCCCGCTACCTTATACTATCATCCAGGTGCCTATCTAATAGCTGCTTAAATGCCCCTAATGAGGCCGAGTCCACTACCCTCTCCGTCAATGCATTCCACGCCCCGACCACTCTCTGAGTAAAGAACCTACCTCTGACGTCTCCCCGATATCTACCTCCTTTCACTTTAAAACTATGTCCCCTCGTAAAAGTTACATCCACCCTATGAAAAAATCTCTGGCTGTCTACTCTATCTATGCCTCTGATCATTTTGTACACCTCTTATCAAGTCACCTCTCATCCTTCGTCGTTCTTAAGATAAAAGCCCTAGCGCTCTCAACCTTTCCTCGTAAGACCTTCCCTCCATTCCAGGCAACATCCTAGTAAATCTCCTCTGCACCTTTTCTAATACTTCCACATCTTTCCTGTAATGAGGTGACCAGAACTGGACACAATACTCCAGATGTGGCCGAACCAGGCTTTTGTATAGCTGGAGCATAACTTCCCGGCTCTTGAACTCAATCCCTCTATTAATGAAAGCTAACACACCATACGCCTTCTTAACAACTCTATCCACCTGGGTGGCAGCTTTCAGGGAACTGTGCACATGAACCCAAGATCCCTCTGCCCCTCCACACTGCCAAGAATCTTTCCGTTAACTCTGTGTTCTGCTTTCAAGTTTGTCCTTCCAAAATGAATCACCTCACACTTTTCAGGGTTAAACTCCATCTGCCACTTCTCAGCCCAGCTCTGTAGCCTATCAATGTCCCTTTGTAACCTAGAACAGCCCTCCGCACTGTTCACAATGTGACCTACCTTCGTATCACCCATGAACTTGCTAATCCACCCTTCCACTCCTTCATCCAAATCATTTGCAAAAATCACAAATAGAAGAGGACCCAGAACAGGTCCTTGTGGTACACCACTCGTAACTGAGCACCATGGTGAATATTTTCCGTCCACTACCACCCTATGTCTTCTAAGGATCAGCCAATTCTGAATCCAATCTGCCACATTTCCCCCTATCCCATGCCTCCTTACCTTCTGCATGAGCCTACCATGGGGAACCTTACCAAACGCCTTACTTAAATCCATGTATACCACATCCACTGCTCCACCTTCATCCACGTGTTTGGTCACCTCTTCAAAGAATTCAATAAGCTTTGTGTGGCATGATCTACCCCTCACAAATCCATGCTAACTATCACAAATCAAACTGTGCCTTTCCAAGTGATCAAAAATCCTGTCTCTCAGAGCCCTTTCCAATAATTTGCCCACCACTGCCGTAAGACTAACTGGCCTGCAATTTCCAGGGTTATCCCTGTTCCCTTTTTTGAACAAGGGAATGACATTTGCCTCTTTCCAATCTTCTGGCACTATACCCGTGGCCAGTGATAATAGCGCACTGGAAGACATGGTTATTGTGAGGAAATGGTCATCGTCAATTACCATCAACCTGGCTTGCCAGGGGACAATATGTCACAATGGCTGACATGGCTAAGCTGTAGGCTTGGGTTTCAGAGGGGAATGTTGGGAGATGAAGCATTAGGTGGGGACACATGGAAGATCAGAACAGATGGTGTCAACAGAGAACGCAAGGGAGAAAAGAAGATGAAAGTTTGGATGATCTGCTTGAATAACAGATGGATACAAAGTGATACACTCTGTGAAGAGTGACTCCTGTTACCTCTCATTCTCAATCAAATGGCAAATGTGCAATGGAACTGAAAAATAGCTGCCACCACATCCAGAATGGCTGGAGTAAGTGACTTTGTCTGTCTAAGTGCGTGGGGTATGGTGGTGAATGAAATGAGACCCTTCAAGGTGCAATTGCATTAATTAGGCACTGACACAATACAGGTTAAAGACATCTTAACCTTTTGTGATCACCAAATGGGACACAAATCCTGGCCACAAGCAACTTGGAATGGGCTACTGGTCAGTTCAGATTGATGATAGTTAACTCCACGAAGCAGAAATAATCATGTGACCTTAAAAGTGTCACCTGTGGGCTATAATTCACAAAAGGAATCTAAGAAATTATAGTAACATTATGTGATGTTTGTGCCACATAAATGCCACACAAATTGGTATTCCCATCACCAACAAAAGACAATCTAACCACTGCCTCTAGACATTCAATGGTGTTACCATCACTGAATGCCCCACTATCAACATCCTGAGGATTGCCATTGACCAGAAACTCAACTGGACTTGCCACATAAACATAGTGTCTACAAAAGCAGGTCAGAGGCTGAAAATACTGTGGTGAATAACTCACCTCTTGATTCCCCAAAGCCTATCCACCATCTATGAGGCGCAAGTCAGGAGTGTGATGGAATACTCCCCCCTTGCCTAATAGGTGCAGCTCCAACAACACTAAAGAAGCATGACACCATCTAGGATGAAGCAACATGCTTGACTGTCAGTATACCAACAAGCATGCGCTCCCTCTAGCACCGAAGCTCAATAGCAGCAGTGTGTACTATCAACAAGATGCAATAGAGAAATTCACCAAAGATGCTCAGAGAGCACCTTCCAAACCCACATAGAAGGACAAGGACAGCAGATGCAGGGGAACAACACCACCTTCAAGCTCCCCTCCAAGCCACTCACCATCCTGACTTGGAAATATATTGCTGTTCCTTTACTGTTGCTGGGTCAAAATCCTGTAATTCCCTCCCTAACAATATTGTGAGTCAACCCACAGCAGGTGGATTGCAGCGGCTCAAGAAAGCAGCTCACCAACACTTTCTCAATGACAACTGGGGACAGGCAATAAATGCTGGCCAGCCGGTGATGCCCATATCCCACAAAAGTGAATAAAAGAAAAGCTGCTGAAGGGCATGGAACTGATCTCCTCTCACCTTCTACTGTATGTTTTTGCAAACATGCTTCTTTATGCAGTGCTGCCTTTCTTGAATGATGAGGGATGGGAAGTGGGTGCATTGTATCAGTAATACATCACTTACAATCTCCCACTGTATTTGTGTAATGTGGCTTGCGCTTATTACATCAGAATAAGGTCCACTTTGTCAAAAGTCCAGAATCTGCACAATCACCTGTCTGGATTTTGCTGCTGTAATAAAAGAGAAACAGCTAACAGACAGTTTGTTACTGCCCAGATTGTCAGAGTCCTCCACGTCCCACTGGTTACTGAGAGACAAGTATTCTCTTAAATAACTCACATGTCTGAGGATGAACATTGATTTAATGCTTTGACCAGGGCCATTATGGAGCAGGCTACATGCCTCCTAAAGGGTCAGTTATTTTTTGGGGGTGCAGCGGAGAGAGGTGGCCTCACAGTACACTTTGGGCAGAATGCGCTGCATATTCCTTGCATGCTATGCTCTGCACAACTGGAGCAGGCAAAGAGGGGTGTTATGGACACTGAAGAGCTGAGAGATAAGCAGCAAGCTTCTGACAAGGAAATTAGGCTATTGAGCAGAAAGAACATCACCTTCAGTCCCATCGCATGCTGCAGTATCAGGCAAAACAAACCAGACAGGACTTAACCGATAGCCACCTCCAATAGATATGAGCTGGGTGCAGCAATCGCTCTTCGTAAGTCTGTTGTTGCTCAAGAGGCTGCTCCTGTTTACTTCCAGGAGCAAATGCAGCATTTTCTTAATTTGTTTTTTCTTGCGTTTCCTGTTGATTAATAAAACAGTTAACTTTTGCAACTTTTTGAACTTTATGGTAATCCCACATTGAACACTGACAAGATATTGGGCTTTAAGGGAAGAGTAACACTCCCTTAGACCTGGATCTAAAACACTACGGAACTAAGGACGGGTAGTCAGTATAGCTCAGCTGTTGTGAGTGCAGTTCCAGTGATGGTCAACCATGATGTAAATCAGCAATATATTTACAAATATGAGCTGCTATTTCTGACATAGAGTCACCACTATCTATGTGCCCACAGAACTGAGTAGTACAGAATTGCATGAGATAACTCGCTCAAGGAACCCTTCATGAAACTCCCTAAAACTGACAGTCTGTGGAGTTTTGATAAAGTTCTGTCCAGTGAAGTCATTCCATAGTGATTATGAACTATGTGAACTTTTTAAAACCCAAGTGTACCTACTTCAATGATAACAAGATGTGGAGCTGGATGAACACAGCAGGCCAAGCAGCATCACAGGAGCAGGAAAGCTTGACGTTTCGGGCCTAGACCTGAAGCTTTCCTGCTCCTATGATGCTGCTTGACCTGCTGCGTTCATCCAGCTCCACACCTTGTTATCTCGGATTCTCCAGCATCTGCAGTACCTATTATCTCTGTACCTATTTCAATGACATGGAAAGTTTTAAAAGCTTTTACAGTGAGATTAACAGCATAAAAAGATAATTCCTCTTCAGTTCAATTACTTCTAACAGATTGCAGTAAGATGATCTTCAAGAGTGTACTCACTGGAGAAGTTTAGAAATAATTTCTCAACTTTCACTTTTAACTGAAAATTTATAGGCTTCAGAAGCTGGGGCTGCTACCAGGTCTGGGAATATTGAAGAGTAATTGATAAAGATTGTTTGCTTTGCTTAGCTAGCAGTTATTATTATACTTACCAGTTTGAGGGGAGTAACAAAATGACCGTTTCCCTTTTATTACAATAGCAAAATCCAGGTGAACAAGTGTGCATATTCTGTATCATCAGTTTACGGTAGCAATACAAAGTCAAACTGAATTTTTTAAGTTTTCACCATCAAAAAGTAGACCACAGATAGAGAGAAAGACAATTTGGTGGACATTATCAGAAGCTTGGCTAATTAAATTAATCCACTCGTAATTATACAAGGTGTTATAACCATCAGCAAGTCATAACGTAAGACAATGAGATTTTATCCAAAATGACAAGGATCCAAACCCAAACTCTTGAACCACACCACCCTCTAGTGTCCTATTTCAGAACAACACAATAGCAAACATGCATGAGAAACATAAGCAAACACTAACTTGTGTAGCTTCTCACTGTTTTGAGTATTCAGTTAATTTTTTATGCAGTGTATTGTTTTAGAATTGTCAACGTGATTATCAATCTTAAAAGTTCATTTCAAAGACTCCTGTTCCACTTGGCCAACAAGCTGTGAGGGTTCTCACCTACCCATTAAGCAGTTGCCAGGTTTCCTGAGGTTCAGAAAAAAAAAACAGCTGGACAAAGTAATGTTAGCTTAAATTATAGGGTTAATCTGTTGTTAAAATATTTAAATTGCCAACCCGCCTCCTTAGGAGATGGTTGACTTCCCATCTCATAACCCGGCTCTGTTCTACCTAGAAGTAGTGTGTTGATGGTAGCTTAGGGTGGGGTTGAGAGTGTTAAAATTTTGATCTTTAACCCGACCAATCAGGAATGGATTTTTGCACATGCATGGCCAGGAAAATTTGAGATCAGTTTCATGAGAGGTGGTGAACACCTACAGTTGTGTCGTCAAAACAGCTGCAAGTCCACTCAATTCTTTCTTATCACTCAGTAATATGTTACCATGTTAGGTAGGACAATACTTAGACTTATGTTTTATTGAATAAGATGTACAAGAATGAAACCACCGTGAGTGGTTCCTCAGAATGATTCCCACCACCATGAATTGCACTTTAAATTTTTCATTTATTATTTTAGTTTATAACATGAAAAAGCACAAATAGTTAATTTATTAGTAAAGCAATTTAATCATTCTGGAAAAGAGTTTCAATTGTTATATTTAAAATATATTCAAAAATAATGGAATTCTAAGAGTCCTGATATTGAAACTTGGATGAACTCTTTGTTTCTGACTCACTTTATAATGTATTGACTGTATTTCTGATTCAATTTGATTGTATCACTGGTTAACAGGAACAAGTTTGTCAGGAACAAAAATAGAAGTTGCTGGAAAAGCTCAGCAGGTCTGGCAGCATCCGTGAAGAAAAATCAGAGTTAACATTTCGGGTCAGGTGACCCTTCCTCAGAACTTCACAGATGCTGCCACACCTGCTGAGCTTTTCCAGCAACTTCTGTTTTTGTTTTACAGCATCCTGATTTACAGCATCCGCAGTTCTTTCAGTTTTTATCCAAATTTATCGGGACCTTGGCCTGAGTTAGGTACCATGCCAATATCCAGCAATGCCAAGACATGCTAAGTATATAAATGAAACTTTAGGGCTCTTGTGTTACAGTGGTAGTGTCCTGAGATGCAAGGTCCAAATTTAAGTCTCATCTGCTCACGAAGTGTTTCATAACACGCTTAAACATTTTAATTAAAAATGATGTATAAATCAAATTTATGTACATATGCCCTTAGAATTTTAGAACAAGCTTTAGTTCAGATAAGTGCAGAATATTTTAACTTATGATCAAGAAACAAGGTGTACTTTTATGATTTCTAATCTTAAGTTGCTTCACCTCAGGTTGGAAACAATGCACACTGGCAGCCAGACACATAGGAGCACAATAAACAGACTATTAAGGAATTAATTACAACTTGTACAATAAGTCGCAATGAAATCGTGGTAGTTAGTTGCTTCTGACTCATACTGTCCTTGCCTTGAAGTTGATTAGGTAATCAGGATATGCCCCAAAGTCAGAAAAAACAACAAAAATAGTCGGATTATCCAAATTATTCACTGCACAGTCACAAAGGTCCATTGGGTCTCTTTCTTTATTTACTGGTATTGGCTCCAGCATACTGCTTCGTCCTTTGCATTGCTTCCCAGTAATCACTCGTGCTTTATAAATGTATTGGTATCTGTTAGAATCAAGTTTTGCATGTGTGATTGACACGAATATGAGGATTCCAAGGCAAAGTAAGTTCCTTTTCCATATGAAGTGCCTGACAAGTATGAAAAGGATACTAGAAAGGGGGAGTTGAAATGGTTCGCAACTGGGAGGTGCAGTTGTTTGTTGCAAACTGAGCACAGGTGTTCTGCAAAGCAGTCCCCAAGCCTCCGCTTGGTTTCCCCGATGTAGAGGAAGCCACAATGGGTACGGCGGATGCAGTATACCACATTGGCAGATGTGCAGGTGAACATCTGCCTGATGTGGAAACAACTCCCCCTTCCATTCCTCAGACGACATGTCCATCCTGGGCCTCCTGCAATGCCACAGTGATGCCACCCGAAGGCTGCAGGAACAGCAAATCATATTCAGCCTGGGAACCCTGCAGCCCAATGGCATCAATGTGGGTTTCACAAGCTTCAAAATCTCCCCTCCCCCAACCGCATCCCAAAACCAGCCCAGCTCATCTCCACCTCCCTAACCTGTCCTTCCTCTCACCTATCCCCTCCTCCCACCTCAAGCCCCACCCCCATCTCCTATCTACTAACATCATCCTGCCCCCTTGACCTGTCCGTCCTCCCTGGACTGACCTATCTCCTCCCTACCACCCCCCACCCGCACCACCTACACTCACCTTTACTGGCTCCATCCCCGCTCTTCGACTTGTTTGCCTCCTCTCCACCTATCCTCTCCTCTATCCGCCTCCCCCTCTCTCCCTATTTATTTCAGAACCCTCTTCCCCTCCCCCATTTCTGATGAAGGGTCTAGGCCCGAAACATCAAGTTTTTCTGCTCCTATGGTGCTGCTTGACCTGCTGTGTTCATCCAGCCCCACACCTTGTTATTACCAAACTTCACTCTGGACTCCAACCCTTAAGTTGGCACAAGAGTTTGTCTAGAGTGAGAAACCATACCAGGGAACCTGGGGCAGCATGGCAGCTCAGTAGTTAGCACTGCTGACTCACAGTACAAGGGACCCAGGTTCGATCCTACCCTTGGGCAACTGTCGGTGTGGAGTTTGTACATTCTCCCTATGTCTATGTGGGTTTTGTCTGGGTGCTTCAGTTTCCTGCTGCTGTCCAAAGATATTCAGGTTAGGTGGATTTGCCACACTAAATTGCCCACTGTGTTCAGGGATGCACAGGTTTGTTGAGTTAGCCGTAGGAAATGCAAGATTACAGGATAGGGTGGTGGAGTGGGTCTGGATGGAATGCTGTTTGGAGGATTGGTGTGGATTCAAAGGGCTGAATAGCCTCCTTCCACACTGTAGGGATTCAATAACTTTAACCTTTACCAATTGAGGGTAAAACTTCAGTTCTGGTCTCTTTGGAGAAGCAACTGGTCCAGTCAACACTGATTGTTGTAAAAGGCTCGGGACAAAGCTTGTTGGAATGAAATTGAGTTGAGAAAGATTCACCTGGATTGGCTCAACATTTTTTGATTAGAAAATGGCTACTTGAGTGAAGTTCTAGGAACTATCAAAGAAGACAAGGCCACCTTGCATGTTGACCAGGAAGCAACTTCACAATTCTGCAAGGTCCATCCAGTGATATTTGCCTTAAGGGCAAAAGTAGAGGCAGAAATCAGAAGACTGGA
Source organism: Ginglymostoma cirratum (assembly GCA_024137785.1). Classification (NCBI taxonomy): domain Eukaryota; kingdom Metazoa; phylum Chordata; class Chondrichthyes; order Orectolobiformes; family Ginglymostomatidae; genus Ginglymostoma; species Ginglymostoma cirratum. The sequence continues at coordinate 79,318,403 of JAHRHZ010000144.1, forward strand.
AAGCAAAGAAATCATCAAAACAGTCCATATTGCGCAATGGGCAGCACTGGTCATACCATTTGAGAAACCCAACAGGTCAGTTTGCCTTTGTCGGGATTTTAAACAAATGGTAAACAGCTTTTTGCAGCTGGATAAATCCACATCCCTCATATAGAGGACTTACATGCAAAACTGGCAGGGGGCTCTCCTTCACGACTCTGGACATGAACTATGCATAATTGCAATTGTGGTTAGATGAGGATTCCCAGAAGAATGCCACAATTACCACCTTAAGGGTTTGTACAAATATATGAGACTGCCATGTGGGGTATCGTCAGCCAGTGTACTTTTTTCAGTGAACAATGGAAAACATTTTGCAAGGTCTACCCCAAGTGTCCATTTATCTCGATGAAACATAGAAACATAGAAGATAGGAGCAGAAGGAGGCCATTCAGCCCTTTGAGCCTGATCCACCATTCATCAAGATCGTGGCTGATTGTTGAACTCAATAGCCTAATCCTGCTTTCTCCCCATCACCTTTGATCCCATTCACCCAAAGTGCTATATCTGGTTGCCTCTTGAATACTTTCAATGATTTGGCATCAACCACTTCCTGTGATAATGAAATCCATAGGCTCACCCTTCTTTGGGTGAAGAAATGTCTCCTCATCTCCATCCTAAATGGTCTACCCTGGATCCTCAGACTGTGACCCCTTGTTCTGGACACACCCACCATCGGGAACATCCTCCCTGCATCTACCCTGTCTGGTCCTGTTAGAATTTTATAAATCTCTGAGATTCCCCCCTCATTCATCTGATCTCCAGCAAAAGCAATCCTAAACTAGTCAATCTCTCCTCATACATCAGTCATTGATTTACCCACTCATCCAGCCTGCTCAAATCATGCTGAAGGATCTCTGCATCCTTGTCACAGCTCACCCTCTCACCCAACTTGGTATCATTTGCAAACTTTGAGATGTTACATTTTGTTCCCTCATCCAAATCATTAATATATATTATGTATAGATGGGGTCCCAGCAACGATCCATGTGGCACTCCACTAGTTACTGCCTAGCAATTTGAAAAGGACCTATTAATTCGTACTCTTTGTTTCCTCTCTGCCAACCAATCTTCTATCCATATCAATACACTTCCCCCAATCCCATGTGCTCCAACCTTGCACAATAACCTCTTACACGGGACTTCATCAAACGCTTGCTGAAAGTCCAAATATACCACATTGACCGGCTCCCCCTTGTCAACTCTACTAGTTACATCTTCATAGAATTCCAACAGATTTGTCAAGCATGATTTCCCCTTCATAAATCCATGCTGACTCTGTCTGATCCTGCCACTGCTTTCTAAATGCTCTGCTATTAAATCTTTGATAATGGATTCGAGAATTTTCTCCATTACCGATGTTAGGCTTACTTGTTTAAAATTCCGTGTTAATAACAGGGAAGACCAATAAGGAACACTCAGACAATTTGGATATAGTCTTTAGATATTTCTCCCAGGTGGACATATATCTTAGAAGGGAAAAATGTGTGTTCTAGGCACCCCAAGTGACCTAGTTGGGCTACAGACTGATTTACACCCATTCAAAAATAAAGTGAGGGCGATCAAAGGTGCCCCTGCTTCCACGTTAGTACCAAAGCTTAGGTCTTTTCTTGGGCTGGTGAATTATTACAGAAAGCTCATACATAACCTGGCCTCCATCTTGGCGCTTTTGCATCAACACTTAAAAAAGCCTTGGAAATGGCTGCATAGCTGAACCATAGCTTTCAGGGAAGTGAAGAAACAGCTATCATCCTCTAAGATATTGGCACACTATGATCCCAAGTGAGATCTGGTATTGATATGCAATGCCTCCCCGTGGTAATATTAATTCATAGATAGCCCAATGGAGAGGAATGCATCCGGGGCTTTGGCTGATGAGAACAAGGAAGGAAGGTTTGGCAGTCATATTTGGAGTAAGGAAGTTCCACTAATACCTTTACAGACATATATTTGTAGTAATAATGGACCACAAACCCCTGCTAGATCTACTTACAGGGGGCAAGGCAGTGCCACCCACAGCTTCAGGTTGAATTCATTGATGGGCTCTAATACTAATTGCATATAATTACAAGTTAGAACACCATCAGGGAGGACAAGTAACAAATGTAGGTGCATTGAGCCACCTCCCGCTGGCAGAAACACTACTGCTGGAAGAGTCTTTTCTCGGCACATTTCCAGTCTCAGCTGGCAAGATCAGACTTTGGACACAGAAAGATCCAGTTCTGGCAAAGCTGAAACTGGTGGTAATGTGGGAATCCAAATGGCCACTACAACCAGAATGAAAATGTTTTGGACCTGGAGAGACAGGAACACAGCAGAGGACGGCATATTATTATGGGGAGCAACAGTGATTGTCCCAAACAAAGGCTACCACCGGATACTGGCTGAACTCCACCAGGGTCATCCAGGGGTTTCAAAAATGAAGATGTTGGTGAGAAGTTATGTTTGGTGGCCAGCACTGGATGCAGACATAGCTACAATGGTGGGGTAGTGCCCGGAGTGCCAACAAGGACAAAAATTACCACCAGCAGCTCCCCCACACTCATGGGAATGACTGGGTAATCCTTGGACTTGGTTACACATCGAAAATGCAGGTCCTTTACTGGGCTCATATTTCTTAGTCATTGTAGATGCCCACTCAAAGTGACTGGATGTGTATAGTGTTCATTCGTCGAACACGGGTGACGATAGAAAAACTGTGCGCATCTTTGCAATACATAGACTCCCGGAAATGTTGGTCACAGATAACGGACCTTCATTTACCAGCAGTGAATTTGAATATTTCCTAAAGTCAGATGGTATTCATCATATCAGGACAGGTCTGTGCCATTCTTCATCCAATTGTCTGGCAGAAAGAGCAGTCCAAACTTTGAAGGCAGGCTTAAAGAAACAGCCAATAGCTTCACTAGACAACAAACTGTTCTTCAAGTGTCCTATGTTGGTACACGGTGGGAACTGTGGCCCTCATTCAGGTGGCAGTCCTCCCCTTAGGAACTAACAGTCAATATCCATACTTCGCAACTCAATGATGCTGGTTCTTTTTAAAAATATATTTATTTTTTGATGGGACCTGGGTGTCACTGGCTAGGCAGCATTTATTGCCTATCCCTAGTTGCCCAGAGGGCAGTTAAGATTCAACTGCATTGCTGTGGGTCTGGAGTCATATATAGGCCAGACCAAGTGAGAATGGCAAATTTCCTTCCCTGAAGGACATTAGTGAACCAGATTGTTATGGTTCCATGGGCATCATTAAACTCTGATTTCCAGATTATTATTGAATTCAAATTCTACCATCTGTCAAAGTGGGATTCAAATCCAGAGCACTAACCAATCCTCACCACTCCCTACCTGCATTCACTTATCACCATCCCACCTACCTTCCGCAGCCCCACCCCATCTCTATTTATTGCTGAGCTCCCTTCCTCCTCCCTATTTCTGAAGAAGGGTCCCGACCCAAAATTCAATTTTCCTGCTCCTCTAATTCTGCCTGGGCTGCTGTATTCCTCCAGCTCCACACTGTGTTATCTCTTACTCCAGCATCAGCAGTTCTTGCTATCTCCCCAGAGCATTACCTAGGTCTCACTAGGCTGTTGCCTATCTACTGCAGAAGGCGGCTGAATAGGAATATAGTTGCCCCCAGAAGGTGAACAGGAGTTTCCTAGTGGGGAAGGATCCCAGAGCCCTGAAGGGATGGGTGATCAGGTTATTCAATTAGTTAGCAGAATGAATATAATAGCTGGGAGGTTATGATAGAGGACATTGCTTAGGCCACAGCAGAGCAAGGTGTGCAGTTATGGTCACCACACCATAGGAAGGAAGTAATTGCGCTGTGAATTAACTCCACATAGGCTGGTATCCCCTCATCTATTTACCCCTTATTTACATGTGGAGAGTCCTTGACATTGATCCAGCTCCTTCAGAGCCAGGTCTTGGAGTGAACACAATCTCTGACACTCCTGTTTATATCTGTCAGTGAGGGCTCCCTGATTGAGGCTGTTAATCTGGTCCAATCAAGGAACTCATATTCTATAAGGTCTACCTGGCTAATCTCATTGCAATCACTACAATAGCAAAATTCCACAGGTTGCCCACCCTCTGAGTGAAGAAATATTTTCTTGTGGCCTAAATGGCCTAGCCCATATTCTGTGACCCCAGGGGGAAACATCCTCCCTGCATCTAATCTGCATCATACTTCTGTGCTGTTTCCTGGAACACAAAACTGAGGATAATGAAGAGCTTGAGATACTATGATGCCATCACTGGAAAGAGAATATAAATGCATGATGTACAGGCAGAGATCAGATTTTGAATTTACTGTAGATAAGGAAAGGAATAGATATAAAACTAGAATCCAAGACAAATTACATCTATTCTTAAATGTTAGGTGACTATTTTTAACAAATTTTCTTGACTAACATCTGAAACCTTCATCTTTTGTAGAATACTCAGTAGGTTGTTTTGCAAAATAAATTTGAGTGCTGAGCAATATCATATGAAATCCAATTTTAGTAAGCATCCACACCTTGGCTAAGTCAATGATTAGGTTCTGACAGGATTTCTTGAAAGTTTCTGAGACGTCTTTGTACTCTGTTGTACTTGACCGAAGAGGAACTATTAACACCTCCTGATTTTTCATGTTCGCCCAGTTTGGTGGGAATTCCACTACCACTGGAACATAAAATAGACACAAATGCAAAACAGAATTTACTTCAAGGTTTCATTTAGCAAATCAGTTTAATTTTGATACTTATTTCACTCCTGTCAACAATATTAAAGTAAAACAACACAGTAAAAACAATTCAGTTGTAACTCTACTTGCGGCGACAGTAACATCTGGGGTGTTGCCTTCAAAACGTTGAAAATGTCCAGATGTCCATCTGATATTTCAATCTTTGTTACTTAAGCCTGGCTACTTCCATTCAATTGACAGTATTTTTGTGGCCACAATGCAGCAGCATCACTGTGCACTGAACTATCTCACAGTTTGTACACAACCTTATGCCTTCAGTCCCAAACTTAACTCTGATGAATGTACGATAAATTTATATGAAGAAAATCTTCACCATTGTAACAGTTTAATGTCCACACTCTCTTCCAGCATAGCGAAGGTTTTCCTTCTATTACATCAGGTGATCTGTCACTTGTGCAGTTTTGCAGAATTTGTTTTAACAATACAGCAAAAGTTTGTTATCAGACTTTTTAGCATTAATGTTGATCTCTCTCTGCACCTTCTTGGCAACTCTAACATTGTATCCTGCGCTCTGTTCTGTTACTCAGATGCACTTGTGTAGTACAATCTGCCTGTAAAGCACTAAGACATCACTAGGGGCAGAATCTTCCGTACTGGAGTATGGGTTCAGTGATGAGCCTGGTGGCAACCCTTTAAGGTAATGGTGGGAGACCTGATTTCCTGCCTGTCCCACCAGAAGATGTAGGATATTTCTCACACATTCAGAAGGGATGCTCACTTCCATGACCTTTGCCACAGCATGAGGACAGTACTTGTAGTTATAGTTGAAAGTGTGGGTATCTAAAAATCTATGTGATAATGCATGTCTATTTTGGTTTCAAAAGAGAATGTTTGGATTGAAAAAACAAACATGTCCAAATGTCTGTTCTTGTCAGCTGTGGTCATGTGACCTTTACCCCCTAACTCCACACACACGTGCACTCTCTCACACACACACACACACACACACTGAGCAATGCACCTTGCACCCTAAAGATTTTATCACCAAGGCACCAGTCTGCTTCCTTTATTGCTTGCTGTTACTCTGGCTGAACACTTTAAGTATAGAGTTTTCATCTTCTCCATTTAATTAACACGGTTCATGGAGCGCTCTTTGTTTTAATTCAGTTGTTAAATTTAAATCTGAGATAGACAAATTTTTGTTAAGTAAGGGCATTAAGGGATGTAGACCCAAGGCAGGCTTACAGAGTTAGGCTGCAGATTTGCCACGATCGTGTGAATGGTGGCTCGAGGGGCTGAATGGCCTATTTCTGTTCTAATGTTCGTATGAATTAAAAACCAAGCTTGTTCACTGAAGATGCATCTACTTGTTTACATATATAAAGTTATTAAACTCATTAGTATACATTTGATGTGTTTTATTTGTTATGTATATTTTGTTTGGCAATTTTCCTGAACTTGTAAGGAATATGTTTAAATGTATTTTCTCTTGAACATTTTTGATGGTATTTTTCAAATTATCTACTAAAGATTCGATAACATTTTGTTTGAAAATAGTCCCGAAAGTGTAGGTATTTTTGCACCTATTTGGTTTGCTGCTATAGTAATAGGACTCTCGTGTGCAATTTCTAGATTATATACGTACATTCCAGAATAAACCAGTTTAGTTCAGTGTTGACTTTTCATATTGTTATGATCCCATTTGTTTATATTACTAGACAAATTAGATCTCAGTCTGAAATCTCTTGATAGATCGTATTTTGGGTTTTTTTTTATGGCTTTAGTGATGTGATCTGATACTGAGCTGGATTGTGCAGTTTTGCAGAATTTGTTTTAACAATGCAGCAAAAATTTGTTATCAGACTTTTGAATGGGCCTCTTTAACGTTAATGTTGATCTCTTTCTGTATCTTCTTGGCAACTCTAACATTGTATCCTGCGCTCTGTTCTGTTACTCAGATGCACTTGTGTAGTACAATCTGCCTGTAAAGTACTAAGACAATACTTTTCATTGTACCTCGGTACATTTGACAATAATAAATCAAATCAAATCTATTCACTTTTAACACAAATTCAAAGAGCTTTCAATTCACAATAAAAGTATAATCTCAATAATCCCATTAAATTGGAAAGGGTACAGAAAAGATTTACAAGGATGTTATCGGGACTGGAGAGTTTGAGTTATAACGAGAGACTGGGACATTTTTTTTCCCTGGAGCATAGGACCTTATAAGAAGTTTATAAAATCATGAAGGGCATGGATAGGGTGAATAGCTAAGGTCTTTGTTCTCGGATGGGAGAGTCTAAAACTAGAGGGCATAGGTTTAAAGTGAGAAGGGAAAGATTTAAAAGGGATCGGAGGAGTAATCTTTACATACAGAGGATGGTGCATGAATGGAATGAATTGTTAGAGGAAGTGACAGATGCAGGTACAACATTTAAAAGACATTTAGACAGGTACATGCACAGAAAAGATTTAGATGGATATGGGCCAAACGTAGGCAAATGGGACCAGTTTAGTTTGGGAAACCTGCTCAGCATGATTATGTTAGACTGAAGGGTCTGTTTCCGTGCTCTATGACTCTATGACTTCTTTATAAATTTCAGGAGAAAGGAAAATCCCTCGAACGATCCCAATTCCAAGGGGAAAAAAAAAATCATTTGAATGGTACCCAACAGCAGCCATTGCACAGTGGCTCACACCAAAATAGTCTTTCACACCTCAGTTGGTGGAAGGTAACTGTGACTTCAACTCCTACACTGGAATCTCTGATAGCCTTTTCCTGGAGCTATCACAGGTCTGAGTATAAACCAACTCAGCTTGAAGTCCTCATTAGGTTTTTATCTCCACACTTGTAATCTGGGAAAATCACTAACTCCACACTCTAAGGTAATCTATTTTTATTATGATCTCACTTTGGTATGAGCACTGCTCTAAATATGCATCTCAATGCAATGACTGCAAATAACTTCCCAAAACAAAGTAAAATTGAAGCAAAAACCTCTCCCTCTAAGCTCTGGTGATTTACCTTAAGCTTAATAAAATAAAAAGGATGGCTGCATCAACAGGTTTTATCAGGGGGCTTGTCAGGATAGCCATGATCGAGAGATTTTCAGTACCTACCTGGAGTAGTTCAAGATGTTATTCACTGTTAATAGTACCCCAGATGTTACTTTACAATCCAGCTATAAAGTCAGACCGTGGAGGAAAGGAGAAGGGTGATGTTTCTGAATGAATTCAGCCCCGGGGGTGTATGAAGCATTCAAGAATTTGCTCCCTTCAGCTAAAGACATGCTGCTGCCAACCATTTTGTGTGAGCTTTAGCAGAACTACAAACCCAAGGTCGGAGTTGGTTTAGTTCAGTTGGCTGCACAGTTGGTTTAAGAAACAGTGTGTTGCCAACAGCGTGGGTTCAATTACCACACTGGCTGAGGCTACCATGAAGGACTCTACTTCTCAACCTTTCCTCTCACCTAAGGTATGGTGGCCCTCAGGTTAAATCACCACAAGCTGTCTCTGTCTCTAAGGAGAGAGCTGCCCTATGGTTCGGCAGGACTATGGCAACACAACAATCCCAAGACACTGGAAATTGTAGGAAGCTAGTGGTTTGAAACAAGGGATCAATTACCCAGCAGGGATGTTGGAGAGTGGCTTTGTAATAGCTGCCCATTTGTTGCAACAAATGATCAGTTCTAAGGAACGAGTTTGACAGTCTACTATTCATTTTAATCGCGGCTATGCAAGGACCTTGACGACAAAGTGAAATAGTAAAACGCTATAAAGTATGTCAAGCTATAGAAAAGAAGCTGCCATCAGTACCTTTGCAAGCATGGAATTAGTCAGCTAGAGTGTAGCAGAGGCTGTAGACTGATGTTTCAGAAATTGAAGGCATTGAATGCGACAGCCAGCACTGTGGGCATCTCTATACTCTAGTGAACTGCAGCATTTTAAGAAGGCAATACACACCACCTTCTTGAGGACAATTCCGGATAGGTAATAAATGCTGGCCCAGCCATTAACATCCACACCCCGTCAGCAAATAAAACAAAATACCTATTACAACGTGGGTTGAGGTGTTTCCAGTTAATCTTCAGTAATTTTACATAATTTGATTGCTGTTTATTCCACTTTTCCCAGAAGAAACTTTTAACTGGTACTTTTCACAGAGATCAACAATTTTTTGTTGTTCGTCTGCTGAGAAACAGCCTGCATGTTCATTGTTTATTGTTTTGCTTTTGCAGTTTTCTTTAATTAAATCTTCAACATCCTTCTGAACACGAGCAATGTCGTTCTTTGTCGTGCCATATACCTCAACTCTGCCAGTCACCTTCTTTACTGCACTCAGAACATGTGGATGAACAGATTTGACTTCAATTTTGATGGTGTAAGCAGGTCTGACTGCGGGAACAGTCTTTATTGGAATACTTTTTTGCGCTGAAGAACAAAATTGATATGCTCTATGTAAATATATCTTAAAAAATCTCTTTCAAGATCTCTTACTCTCATTGTCCAGTGTGGAGAATGTAATTTATGCCAGAAATATAACTATACAGACAGAATGTGAGACTTTAAAATAAGATAACTTTGGAGTCAGACTGCCACAGCAAATCAGCTGAACTGATGTCCTACAAATGTTTGACAAGTAACCTACATAAAGCAATCCTAAGCTCTCTGCAAGTCAGGTAGAAATACAGCTACGGGGCTTCAACAATATAATGGACATAACCTAAAAACAGAAGAAATAAGGGCAGGAGTAGGCCATTCAGCCCCTTAATGCTGCACTGCATCATTCAACAATATCATAGCTAATCTGCCTCAGGCTTCAATTCCTCTTTTGTGCCAGTTCCCCACAGCTCCTGACTCTCCGATGTTTGAAGAATATTTTGCCTCCTTCTTTAAATACTTTCAGTGGTCTAGCCTCCACAACTCTCTTGGGTAGAGAATTCCAGATGTACACTGGGCTCTGGATGATAAAATTCCTTCGCATCTCACATTTAAATAAGTATCCCCTTATTCTGCCCCTCTCATTCCTCCTCCTTTGAAAGACACTTCTTTGATCACATTTTTGGTCAACTGCCCCAGTATCTTCCTAGGTGAATCGGTATGAAATATTCCTTCACACCACTCCGATAGAACAGCTTGAGGCATTTAATTAGATTTTTATATTGTTCTTATTGCTTTGATTAATAGAGCAAATGAAAATGTGACATTGTCAATATGATTGCTCTCCTGAAGTTATGAATATGGTGGGGCAAAAGTGAATGAAGCTGACTTGTAACTGTTCGATGTGCAAATGGAGGGCAGTTACCGAACTGGGTTTCAAGATTATGTGAAACGCTTTAGGCTGATCATATATATCAACCATGGAGCACAAACACAAGGTTTGTATTTGTGGAGTTCACTATCGACCCCGCATGTTCTTGGGTTTTGTTTCCTTGCTTGACCTCCACAGCAACACCATCAATGTTCAGTTCAGTGGGCAACATGCCACCCTGTTGAGCTGGTGTAACAAAAATGATATGCTGTCACTGAGTATTATAAATACTGTTACTTCATAGTATCATGTAATTAGTTCATCTCTGAAGGATACAACCACCACCAGTCCATCAAATATCTGTACATCATGCATCTTGTGAGGGGCAGTTTTGTTAATTCCCCTTTTGCAACTATGAGACAATTTTTATAAAGCAGATACAAATAGGGAGTAGACTGAATAGTTACGATCTTTAATAATGACTTGGATGAAGGAAACAACTCAATTCTAGCCAAATCTCGTGACGAAGTAAGAAGTAAGTTAAAAACAAAATAAGTTGTGACAACAATGCAAATAGTCTGTAAAGGGATATTGATAGATTAGGTGAGTAGGTGCAAATTTGGAAGATGGCATATAATATGGATGAATGGGAGGCTTCCATCTTTGGTGGGAAGAATAGACAATATGAATATTACTTAAATGGAGAAATTCTGCAGAATGATGCTGTTCACAGGGATCAATCTGGGTGGCTTTGTACATGAATCGCAGTTGGTTACAACAAACAATTAGGAAAGCCAATGGAATGTTGACTGTTATCACAAGGAGTGTAAAAATAGGGGAGTCTTGCTCCAACTGTGGAGCACACTGATGAGACCACACCCAGTGTGTGTGCTGTGCACAGTTTTAGTCTCCCTACTTAGGGAGGTATTTGAAGCAGTTCACAGAAAGTTACGGATCTAATTCCTGGGATGAAGGGATTATTTTATGAAGAAACGCTGAGCAGGTTGGGCCTATCCACTAGAATTTAAAAGAACTAGGAGTGATCTCATTGAGAGATGTAAGATTCTGAGGGACTTGACAATTGGATGCTGAAAGGATGGTTCCCCTGATAAGAGCTAAGAGACACTGTGTAAAAATTTTAAAAAAAGTTTGGTTCTAAAATGAGGAGAGAATCCTTTTCTCAAAGATTTGTTAGACTTTGGAATTCTCTTTCCCATAAGGCAGTAGAAGCTGGGTTTTTAAATATGTTCAAGGTCATAATAGACAGATTTTGGATCAACAAGTAAGTAAATAGTTATGGGCAGCAGGGAGGAAAGGAGTTCAGACCACAATCACATGAAACATGATCTGATGATGGAGCATTGGGACAGGTTTGAGGGGGCAAATGGCTGGGCTCTATATTCTATTCTATTTCTTATCTTAGTATCATTTTAGACGTTAACTTTGGAATTATTCTGTACTTTTGTTTCTTGCTAAAGTCAATAATAGTTTATGGTTGACTAATGAAAATTGTATTTAGGCATTAATCTGTAGTGTTCTGTTCTATTTATTGGGGCATAGTGTATAGAACATAATCCATACAATATGGAAAAAGGCCATTCGGCCCACAGCCCACACCAACCCTCCAAAAAGCATGCATCCAGACCCATCACCTTACCTTATCACTGCATTTCCCACAGCCAATGCACCTAAAGTACACATCCCTGAACACTATGGGTAATTTAGCATGGCGAATCCAACGAACCTGCACGTCTTTGGACTGTGGGAGGAAACCCGAGCACCCAGAGTAAACCTACACAGACACAGGGAGAACATGCAAACTCCATACAGACAGTTGCTCAAGGATGGAAATCGAACCCAGGTCCCTGGCACTGGGAGGCAGCAGGACTAACCACTGAGCCACCATGCCGCCTGTCATTCATGAGGCAGAATATTTAATAAGATATTTGTGAAATAAAATTGCTAAACGAAGCAGGCTTGCATTTTCGAAAAAAAAACATTAACTAACTAAGGCATCAAAATCATGAATGGCAGTGGTGGGAGATTTCAGAAAAAAGTACATTTAAAAGGAAAAGAGAAATGACGAGACATAAAACACTTCAGATCAAAAATAGAACAGTAGGTTAAGAAGGAGCAGCAAGCTTGACAAAACTAATGGTGCATTAGTGACTAGGATGACATCGGGGAAAGAATAGACAAACGCTTAAAGCTAAAGACACTATAATTGAATTTGTGAAACATTTACACCAAAAAGCAAACAATTAATGGTAGAGATAGAAATTATTGGCTATGACCTGATAGTCGTTATATGACTGCAGAGTTACTAAGATTAAGAATTAAATATTTCCGGATACTTAAAGAGAGGTAGACAAGACAAAAGGATCGTAGAATCCCTACAGTATGGAAACAGGCCCTTCAGCCTAACAAGTCCACACCGACCCTTAGAGCATCCCACCCAGACCCATTCCCCAATAACCCAACTAAACTACACACCTCTGAACACAATGGGCAATTTAGCATGGCTAATTCACCTAGCGTGCACATCTTTGGACCATGGGAGGAAATTGGAGCACCCAGAAGAAACACAGGGAGAACGTGCAAACTCCATGTAGACAGTCACCCAGGGGTGGTATCGAACCCAGGTCCCTGGCACTGTGGGGCAGTAGTGCTAGGAGCCACTAAGCCATAGTTCAGAAAATCAAGAAGTAAGATTTCATTTTATAAGGTGGCCCTCTACTAAAACATAGGTTAGTTTTTAAAAGCAAGGTCTGCTCACAGACAAAGCATACCATGGGCAGCATTAACAAAGGCAGAGTGGGACAGTCACTCTTCCCTGACTCACTCTCAGTTGCCCTGGCCGGTCTAATTGCCTGGGAAAATAAAAACTGAAAAAAAAACTGCGGATGCTGTAAATCAGAAACAAAAACAGAAGTTGCTGTAAAAGCTCAGCATCCGTGAAGAGAAATCAAAGTTCATGTTTCGGGTCCAGTGAGGAAGGGTCACCAGACTCAGAATTATAACTCTGACTTCTCTTCACAGATGCTGCCAGACCTGCTGAACTTTTCTAGCAACTTCTGTTTTTGTTTGTAATTGTCTGGCAGCTCGAGCAGTCCTGACAGTGCCAGGAGCTTGGCAGTGAAGGAAGGCAGCCATAGATTCTGGGCAAAAGTAAACAAAGGGTAATGGATTGTAGTGGTGGGGTTGACAAACAGGTTTGGTAAGCATAGCAATGAAGTTTGGGGAGGTTTTGATGAACAAGAAAGTAGGATTGAAGAGGATTACTATAGTGGAGGAGTGCCCTCAGTGTGCAAATGGCACCACCTTAAGATAATACTCCCTTTTCTTCTCATCTTCTCAAAGCCTCTTTAAAAAAATTGGCTTCCCAATCCCCACCTGCTCCCCTCAGTTGACCATGCCAACTGTATTTTTCGGGAAGGTTTGCATGCACCTTTAAATGAGTTCAATTTTTCTTTAGAGATAACAAGCATGGGCCTGGATGAACACAGCAGGTCAAGCAGCATCATAGGAGCAGGAAAACTTGACGTTTCGGGCCTAAACCCTTCATCAGAAATGGGGGAGGGGTAGAGGGTTCTGAAATAAATAGGGAGAGAGGGGGAGGCGGATAGAGGATGGATAAAGGAGAGGATAGGTGGAGAGGAGGCAGACAAGTCGAAGAGGCGGGGATGGAGCCAGTAAAGGTGAGTGTAGGTAGTGGGGTAGGGAGGAGATAGGTCAGTCCAGGGAGGACGGACAGGTCAAGGGGGCAGGATGATGTTAGTAGATAGGAGATGGGGGTGTGGCTTGAGGTGAGAGGAAAAACAGGTTAGGGAGGTGGAGATGAGCTGGGCTGGTTTTGGGATGCGGTTGGGGGAGGGGAGATTTTGAAGCTTGTGAAATCCACATTGATGCCATTGGGCTGCAGGGTTCCCAGGCTGAATATGATTTGCTGTTCCTGCAGCCTTCGGGTGGCATCACTGTGGCATTGCAGGAGGCCCAGGATGGACATGTCATCTGAGGAATGGGAGGGGGAGTTGAAATGGTTCGCGACTGGGAGGTGCAGTTTTTTGTTGCGAACTGAGCGCAGGTGTTCTGCAAAGCGGTCCCCAAGCCTCCCCCACTCAATTTTTCTTTAATTATTTATTAGCATATAGTGAGCAAGCTACTGATTTTGGTGCCTAATTATCTTTCATATTACGGAAGTGAGTTCAGGGGTTGGTGCTTAAGTGATGGCTGGGCCTTGCTCTATGTTATGAGGACTGCCCCTCTGAAAACACATCTGGTGGTGGCATCAGAATCTGTCTGAGCAGAGCTGACAAACAAGATGATTAGAAAAAAGTAGAAGTCATTTGTAGGCCCTCGAACAGGATTTATATTGTCAGATAAAGTATAAGTCAGGAAAACAGAGATGCATGAGACGAGATAAATGTAGTAATTACAGAGGATTTTAGTCTCATATAGACTATGTAAACTGAAGTTGTAGTAATACTGTGGATTACACGTTCATGAAGTAAATATTTTCCCAGATCAATATGACAAGGAACAAATTATCTTTTATTTGTATTTTGTGAAATGAGATGAGGTTAATTAATTAATTAGTAAGCTTGTAGTAAAGACAGCTCTGGGAAAGCATGATCAAAAATGGCAAAAATTTCTCGCAGAGTTGGTGATTTATTCAGTAGAATCCGAAGCTAGATTCTTAAAACTGAACAAAACAATTGCATAGGTATGAAGTTGGCTAACGTAGATTAGAAAGTAGTTTAATATATTTGATGGAGAGACAAAGGCAAGCATTTAAAAAATTATATTATATATTCCTTAGAGGAATGAAAAACACACAGGCCAGGGATGGAGAGTGAGGGGAAAATGTTTTTATTTGGTCACCATTTGTCTTTAGCATTTTGACACAAAAGTCACAGAAATCCTGCAGTGTGAAAGTAAGCCATTCAGCCCACATTGACCTTCCAAACAGCGTCCTCCCAGATCCACCCACACACCCCATAACCATTTCACATGGCTGATCCTCCTAACCAGCACATTACTGGACAATATAGGCAACTTAGCGCAGCCATTCTACCTAAACTGCACATTTTTCGACTGAGAGGAAATCAGAGCAAGCCCACACAAACACACGGCAAATATGCAAGCTCCACACAGACAATCAGTCAAGGCTGGAATTGCACCCAGATGCCTGGCATTATGAGGAAGCAATGCTAACCACTGAGCCAGCACATTATACACTAGGTGAACTTCTGCACATATTGTTCAAAGCAATGCTACCATAAAAAATTATAATGAAGTTTAGTTAGTCACCAGAAAATTACAAAAACTAAAAATCAAGACTTTTAAGGGACCCATATTGTTGCAGTGAGTGCATAATTGAAGGAGAACAGCTTAACTCCACAAGACAATCAAGGCCAGTGAGTGGCTAAAAATAGGTGTGCAACAATCAGCTGGCATTCTGCAGCACAAGTTCACCTGTTAGTTTATAAAATACATCTAGACATTTAAATTCCATCATTGCAGTCTGCAAGGCCATATGTATAAATTAAGTACATATATCTACTTATGCATCTCTTACCTTGAGAAAAAGATATTGATGAAATGAGGACTTGATCATGTTCAATAAACTGAGGGATTAGAAAAATAAAAATTGTTTTAAAAGAGGTGTGAATTTACCACTGATAATGTTTTCTTTCCTGCAAACTCTTTAACAAATTCTGAACGTCAGTCAATTGTACAAAATATTTGGAATCACGACCTCTGCTCAGCTCTTTCAGCCCACGTCAGCTTCAATGAACCTGATTGCTGAAGGGCAATCATATTATTCTTGGAATGATGTAAATGGTTCGTGGGCACCAATAGAGGTTGTAGACTCACCTATGCATTAATATCAATAGGCACGCTCCAACTCCACAGCCAAGCTCTCATTTCTTTGACGATCTTTCAGACAGAGCCTGGTGTCCACCCTATAGTTTGCAACTTGGTTTTCCACCTTCTCAGATGGACTTCTATAAATTCTAAATAGCTAAATTCAGTTCTGGCCCATTAAAACTGGCTTAGCTGCTATCATTACCTCAGTGAAAGGCCTCTCATTATCCTTTCATTTAAAAAGATCTATTTGTGCTCAGGAGGAACATGTCACTGGCAAGGCCAATGTTTATTAATAGTCCAAACTCTCTTTAATGTATACAAATCATCATTGTAGTGTACACCTCTGGGTTATGAGACAACAATATCACCCTCCTTGGCAAAACATTGGTTAGATGTCATTGTGAGCCAGCACACTGCCTTTAAACATCAAAGTTCTGGGTTAAAATTCAGGCCATATGGATGGATGAAAGTCTTTGCAGTCTGTTTACCCTAAAGGTTCCATGTAAACTGAATCTGGGCACCGTTAATTCACATTCTAATATGCAGTGGGCTCATAATGCTGGAAGCAGTCACATGTTGGTTCTAACCTAACTACATGACAGGCAGAAAATGATAAATCTCACAGTTTGAGAAAAGCAAAATGAGAATTAAACTACAAAAGTGAGAAAAGTGTTCAAGACAACCCTAGATGGCACAGGAATCTTCAGTCAGGTGCCTTATTTGAATATGCAAAGGGTCTCCTGCCTCTTTCATATGAGAGAATAAGATGCTGTTCTCTGTGCCGACACCATTGGTACAGGCCGCATATTTCTGACTGTGATGAGTATACACTTCTTGCCCTTCATATTAATGGCCATTCAGCACTAAAATCACAAGTGCTCTTAAATCTTTTGCCCAACAACTTTACAGGGCAATTTGTTGTACAGGTCTACATCCACTCGTCCTTGAATTTCCATTTTGTTTTTAACTCTATAAATCTTAAGCTGAATATCATGGCGTCCAGTAGCTAGTCTTCTAAATGCAATCATACCATTCAATATTAAGTGAACAATGATGGGTAGGGACAACTGGATGAGAGTGGGAAGAAGTATTATAAGCTTGTGGCACAGATCGCGACTGGCAGGTATGACGTGATAGGCATCACAGAGACGTGGCTGCAAGGGGATCAGGATTGGGAACTAAATATCCAAGGATATACATCCTATCAAAAAGACAGGCAGGTGGGCTGAGGGAGTGGGGTTGCCTTATTGGTGAGAAATGAAAATAAATCATTGGAAGAAACAAGGTAGAGTCAGATAGTGTAGAATCTGTGTGGGTAGAATTGATGAACGGCAAAGGTAAAAAAAACCATAGTTAGGGTTGTGTACAGGCCTCCAAACAGTAGTCAGGAGCTGGGGCGCAGGATGCAACACAAAGTAGAAAAGGTGTGGAAGAAAGGCAAAGTCACAATGATCATGGGGGATTTCAATATGCGGGTGGACTGGGAAAATCATGTTGGTAGTGGATTGCAAGAAAAGGAGTTTGTGGAATGTCTATGAGATGGCTTTTCAGAGCAGCCTGTGGTGGAGCCCACAAGGGAACAGGCAATACTGGATTTAGTGTTGTACAATGAGACAGACTTGATAAGGGAGCTTAAGGTAAAGGAACCCTTAGGAGGCAGTGATCGTAAGATGATAGAATTTATTCTGCAATTTGAGAGGGAGAAGATAGAATCAGAGGTAATGGTATTACAGCTGAATAAAGGGAAAAAGAAGCATAGTATAGGGAGGATGAGGCAACCATGGCTGACTAAGGGAGTCAGGGATAGCATAAAAACAAAAGAGAAAGCATATAATGTGGCGAAGGGCAGTGGGAAACCAGAGGACTGGGAAGCTTACAAAGACCAACAGAGGCCAACAAAAGAAGAAATAAGGAGGGAGAAGATTAAATATGAGGGTAAGCTAGCCAGTAATATCAACGAAGACTGTAAGAGTTTCTTTAGGTATATAAAGGGCAAAAGAGAGGCAAAAGTGGACATTGGACCACTGGAGAATGACGTTGGATAGACAGTAGTGGGGAACAAGGAAATGGCTGAGGAACTGAATAAGTACTTTGTGTCAGTCTTCACGGTGGAACACACGAGTAATATCGCAAAAATTCAAGAGAGTCAGGGGGCAGAGCTGAGTATGGTGGCCATCATCAAAGAAAAGGTGCTAGTAAAACTGATTGGCCTGAAGGTGGACAAATCACCTGGACCAGATGGACTACAACCCAGAGATCTAAAGGGGATAGCTGAAGAGATAGTGGAAGCGTTAGTGGTGATCTTTCAGGAATCACTAGAGTCAGGGAGGGTCCCAGAGGACTAGAACATTGCTAACGTGACACTTCTGTTTAAAACGGGAGTAAGGCAAAAGACAGAAATTTACAGGCAGATTAGCCTAGCCTCGATCATGAGTAAGATTTTGGAGTCCATTGTAAAGGATGAGATTTCTGAATAATTGTAAGCGTATAGTAAAATAGGGCAAAGTCAGCATGGTTTCATCAAGGGGAGGTCATGCCTGACAAATCTGTTAGAATTCTTTGAGGAAGTAATGAGCAGGGTAGACCAAGGAGAGCCAATGGATGTTATCTACCTGGACTTTAAGAAGGCCTTTGATAAGGTGCCACACAGGAGGCTGCTGAGTAAGATAAGGGCCCACGGTGTTAGAGGCAAGGTGCTAGCATAGATAGAACATTGGCTGTCTGGCAGAAAGCAGAGAATGGGGATAAAGGACGTTTTCTCAGGATGGCAGCTGATGACAAGTGGTGTTCCGCAAGGGTCAGTGCTGGGACTGCAACTTTTCACTTTATACATTAATGATCTAGATGATGGAACTGTGGGCATTCTGGCTACATTTGCGGATGATACAAAGATAGGTGGAGGGATAGGTAGTATTGAGCAGGTGGGGAGGCTGCAGAAGGATTTGGACAGGTTAGGAGAAAGGGCAAAGAAGTGGCAGATGGAATACAATGTGGGAAAGCACTTTGCTAAGAAAACAAAAGCATGGACTATTTTCAAAATGGGGAGAAAATTCAGAAGTCTGAAGTGCAAAGAGACTTGGGAGTTCTAGTGCAGGATTTACTCAAGGTAAACTTGCAGGTTGAGTCAGTAGTCAGGAAGGCAAATGCAATGTTGGCATTTATTTTGAGAGGACTTGAATATAAAAGCAGGGATGTACTACTGAGGCTTTATAGAGCTCTGTTCAGGCCGCATTTGGAGTACTGTGTGCAGTTTTGGGCCCCATATCTCAGGAAGGATGTACAGACCCTGGAGCAGGTTCAGAGAAGGTTCACAAGAACGGTCCCAGGAATAGAAAGCTTAACATATGAAGAATGTTTGAGGACTCTCGGACTATACTCATTGGAGTTTAGAGGATGAGGGTAGACCATGGCAAATGGAATTCAATATGGATAAGTGTGAGATGATGCATTTGGACAGGACAAATAAGCTAAAAGAAAAAATGATAAATAGTAGGATCCTGGCATATACCAAGGGACAGAGGTATCTTGGTATGCAAGTCCACTGGTCCCTTAAGGTAACATGGCAGGTAGATAGAGTGGTTAAGAAGGCATATGAGATACTTGCCTTTATGAGCTCATGCATGGAGTTTAACAGCATGGAGGTTATGGTGGAACTGTATAAAACATTGGTTAGGCCACAGCTCGAGTACTGTTTGCAGTTCTGGAATCCAGAGAATAGGATTGATGTGATTACACTGGACAGGGTGCAAAGCAGATTTACCAGGATGTTAGATAACAAGGTGTAGAGCTGGATGAACACAGCAGGCCAAGCAGCATCATAGGAGCAGGAAAGCTGACGTTTCAGGCCTAGACCCTTCTTCAGAAAATCTATCATGTTGCTGGGTTGGAGAATTTTACTTATTAGGAGAGATTGGATACACTGCGGTTGTTTTTTTTTGGAGCAGAGGAATCTGAGGACACATGATTGGGATATATAAAGCTATGAGGGATCTGGACAGGATAGACAGGAAAAAATGTTTCCTTTGTTGGAGGGATCAATAACCAGGGGCATAGATTAAGTTAAGGGGCAGAAAGTTCAGAGGGGATTTAAAGATTTTTTTTATCCAGAGGGTGATGGGAATCTGGAACCCACTGCCTGTAAGGGACGCAGAGGCTGAGACCCTTTAAACATGTAGGAAATATTTAAATGTCTGCTTGTGATGCCAAAACATGCATGGCTCTGAGCAAATGCTGGAAAGTGGGATTAGAATTGTTAGAATAGGCTGGAACAGACTCAGTCGGCTGAATGACCTTTCTCTCTGCTGTAGACTTCTATGACAAAGAGCTGACTTTAAATTTCTTTAACTGCACTGCTTATGGGCAATGAGGAGAAGAAGTTCTACCGTGGACACATCAGGGAAGACTTTGGTTTCCCTAAGTCCTATTAGTCAACCTAGATACTATCTGCCTCTCAACCCTCGCAATTGGCGGGGAACAATACCAAACATCCCTGACTGAGGCTTTCTACACTGATATTTCCTTCTACTTCCAGCTAAGCTGTTCATTTAGGGAATACAGAGGTGTAAAATATTCATCAGATCCAATTGTTACCAAGGCTTCTGTGGGTCCTCTTGTTTTCCACTAAATATTGTGGGCTTGATCATAGATCATAGAATCCCTACAGTGTGGAAACAGGCCCTTCGGCCCAACAAGTTCACGTTGACCCTTGGAGCATCCCACCCAGACCCATCCCCCATCACCTCACCATATCTACACATCCCTGAACACTATGGGCAATTTAGAGCCCAATCCACCTAACCTGCACATTTTTGGACTGCGGGAGGAAACCAAATCAAATCCATACAGACACAGGGATAATGTGCAAACTCCACACACAGTTGCCTGAGGGTGGAATTGAACATAGGTCCCTGGCGCTGTGAGGCAGTAGTGCTAACCACTGAGACACCATGCCAGCTTGTTGTCATAGGTTATTTGGATTAATCTCACATTTGGACTAATATATTGGTTCAACAAATAGATAGATTGAGGCCACTTGATTGTTTGTGCACTTACTGGTTTGGGAGGCTTAATGCTAATTGGCATTCTTCTCTGGTTTGAATAAACAACATACACCCATGTGTACTAACCTTCACTTGTAGCATGTCCTTATGCTGAGACAGAGAAAATCTGTGACAACTTATCCTTAATAGCAGAAACAGCCTCATTCATATGCTCATCAACTTTGGGAAAAGTTGATGAGCAGAGAGATCTGGGAGTTCAGGTCCATTGTACCCTGAAGGTGGCTGCACAGGTGGATAGAGTGGTCAAGAAGGCATATGATATGCTTGCCTTCATCGGACGGGGTATTGAGTATAAGAGCTGGCAGGTCATGTTAAAATTGTACAAGACTTTGGTTCGGCCGCATTTAGAATACTGTGTACAGTTCTGGTCGCCACATTACCAAAAGGATGTGGAAGCTTTGGAGAGGGTACAGAGAAGGTTTACAAGGATGTTGCCTGGTATGGAAGGTGTTAGCTATGAAGAGAGGTTGAGTAGGTTAGGATTGTTTTCATTAGAAAAAAGGAGATTGAGGGGGGACCTGATTGAGGTCTTCAAAATCATGAAGGGTATAGACAGGGTTGATAGAGATAAGCTTTTTCCCAGGGTGAGGGATTCAATAACGAGGGGTCACACGTTCAAGGTGAGAGGAGAAAAGTTTAAGGGGGATACACGAGGAAAGTACTTTACACAGAGGGTGGTAGGTGCCTGGAACGCGTTGCCAGCAGAGGTAGTAGAGGCAGGCACGGTAGATTCATTTAAGGTGCGTCTGGACAGATGCATGAGAAGGTGGGGAGCAGAGGGATACAGATCCTTAGGAATTGGGCGATAGGTTTAGACAGTGGATTGGGATCGGCACAGGCTTGGAGGGCCGAAGGGCCTGTTCCTGGGCTATAAGTTTTCTTTGTTCTTTGTTCTTTATATGCTCTGCTGTGCCAGATATTTTTAAACCTGGAGAAGGCTTTCTGATTTATGATACAACGATGCTTTTGTTTTGGATTTCATGTAGCTCTGCAAGAGTCGAGAAATGTTACAAATAGACAGCCTGCATTACTGAGGCAGGAATGACTTGTGTGATCACCTCCTTATTGTCTCGGTAATTATTTACCATTTTTGCAACATCAGCAACAATGTTTTAATATCCTACAATTAATATGGTGCCTTGATTTTTCTCCTCTCTGATTCTGCAGCCTGCATTGTTTTACTTCATGTCAACTTCTTCATCATCGAGGAACCTTTTCCAGTTGTCAACTTTAGTGACTTTGGTTTGTTGTGGAGTCAAGTCAATCCTAATTTCCTGGAAAAGTTGCTTTATTTTATCTTCCCCTTTACGTTACATCGGCCTTGACAGCCAAGAGCTCAACTGATTGTCCATACACCAATGTTGCCTTTATACCATTTTGAATGAAGTGAGTTTGCACAAATTCCTTGAGATCTAATGATTTGATAAAATCCGTCATGCATGTAGACTGATTGAGGGGCTTCCTCTCTAACTGCGACTGAAGCTAGTTGATGATTTTGTGAGCTTGGCAAACGTCTTCCTTCAGCCCTTTCAGTTTTAAGGCAGGGGCTATTTCCACAAAGGAAACAGTGGCTTTGACCTGGCTTTGCACAAATTCCAACTCCGAGACTTTGCAACAAAAACTGCTCTTCAACAGTATTCCTTTCGATATCTAATTCTTTCCTTGCTTTTTCCAATATTCCCTATAGGATTTTGGAAGTTTCCAAAATGTCAGATTTTTTACCAACAAGGACAATCTTGTTTTCTGCAGGAGAATAAACAACTTGTGCTTCCAGTCCTTTACTTTTGTTCTGCACTTTTTCCCACAATTCTTTATCTGTTGGAAAGTCCCTGAAGTTGAAATGTCCAATGAATTTCTGAATTGCTTCTTCCGCCTGCTTCTTCCAGTCCTTAGCAATTTTGTAGCACAACAATATACTTGCATCAAAAGATGGCTTCAAAATCATTTAGTTTGAATTTGGAGAGTCCGTAAATGTAATGTTACAATAAACACTCTTTGCAATTTCTTCTATCTCCTGTTTACAGCAACGAGTCATCTGGATGTAATTTAGAAGAATGGAACTGAGATAAATGTCACACTGCTCTGGCAGTTTGATTTCTGGACCATTAATTCCGTGCAAAGTTAGTTCCAGATCGTAGCAATAACAACTAACAGTCAGCCCAGTAGCATCCAGGAAATGTTTCCTTTCAGTGAATCTTCTTACTACTGCAAAAATAAAATTGGAAAAAAGAAAATAATTTTACTAGTAGAAATAGACATCTCTTAGCAACTAGACTTCTGCATGCATGTTATACTCGAGAATGTTGCATATTGACGCAGATGCAAAACAGCCATTTCTGAAAACTTTACCAGGTTTTAGAACTTTGCTAGGTTCTTCTGTCTGGAGATTTGATTTCCATAATATTTCAACTACCTTCTTTGCTATTAACCACTCCACCAACCTTTGTGTTGTCTGCAAATTTGCTTTAACATTCCACTCACACTTCCATCTGTATCATTTATGTGCATAACAAACAATAAGATCCTTGTAGTACGCCACTGGACACTGGCCATTAATCAGACAGCCTTCTACCACTACCCTTTGTGTCCTATTACTAAGCCAGTTTCTGATCCAAGATCCAACTCTCACCAAGTTTCCCTCAATCCCACATGCTTTAACCTTCTCAATCAGTCTCCCATGTGGGACCTTGTCAAAAGCTTTGGTAAAATCCATACAAACTACATCAACTGAACTTCCGTCATCCACACACTCGATCACATTTTCAAAAATTTATGACAAATTTGTTAGGCATGACCTACCTCTAACAAAGCCATGCTGATTATCCCTAATTATCCCAAGTGGCTATTATATTAGCTGGTATGATTTCTAGATATTGGAATCCATGAACCTGGTAGTATTTGGCTTTACTTTGGCAACGAAGCCATTGATGATTTGTCAGATACAGCTGAACACCACAGAACAGGAAAGGAAGATAAAATGTATTGTCACCATTAGACCATAAGATACAGGATCAGACTAAGCTATTTGGCCCCTCAGGTCTGCGCCACCATTTAATCACCACCAATATGCCTTTCAACCCTACTCTCCTGCCTCGTCCCTGTAAGTTTTGATCCCCTTGCTAATCAAGAGCCTATCTATCTCTGAGGTAAATGTACTCAATAACTTGGCCTCCACAGCCCTCTGTGGCAATGAGTTCCACAGATTATCCATCCTCTGGCTGAAGAAATTCAACTTATCTCAGTTTTAAATGGTTGTCCCTTAACTCTGAGTCTGTGCCCTCAGGTCCTAATCTCTCCTACTAGTGAAAACACCTTTTTCATAACCACCTAGAATTTAAAGGAGTTTCTGACATTGGGAGTCAATAATAAAGCAAGCGTCCTACAGCAACAGCCTGGTGAAGCACAGTCTTTTGCTCCTCAGAAGTGAGAAACATATTGACTGAAGGCCTTTTTGGTCTCCTTGCTATTAAGATGGAGAGGGTTCAGAAGGGATTTGTCAGGGTGTTGCTAGGAATGGTTTGAGTTATAGAACAAGCCTCGGTAGGCTGGGACTTTCTTCACTGGCGTATAGGAGGTAGAGAGGTAGAAGTTGATAATATCATGAGAGGTATAGATAAGGTGACTGGCAGGTATCTTTTCCCTATGAAGGGGTATTTCAAGACTATGGAGCATATTTTTAAGGTGACAGGAGAAAATTTGAAAAAAGACATGGGGTAATTTTTTTACACCGAAATTGGTTCATGTGTGGTATGAACTTCCAGAGGAAATAGCAGGTGCGGGTACAGTTACAATGTTTAAAAGATATTTGGAAAAGTCCATGAATAGGAAATGTTTGGAGCGATATGGGCCAACTGCAGGCAGTGGGACTAGTTTCATTTGGGATTATGGTGGGCATGGACTAGTTGGGCTGAAGGGTCTGTTTCCGTGCTGTATGGCTCTATGACTCTTTAGCCTATAGTTTATGAATGCCAATTAAGGCCTTTTATGAGTAAGTCTTTCCCATTGGCTGTTTTCTAACAGTTACACCTATTGGTTGTGGTTACTCAGGTTTTCGCTGCTCTTCTTAACCACAGGACTCCAAAAGAAAAGGTAAATACATCATTCGTGATAATCAGTGAGTGCTTTATGAAAGAAAGGAAAGAAGATCACGTCAGTAAAAGGCAATCTCAGAAATGCTTTGGAAAATGTATGCCTCACAATAGCCCAAAGGCTGCAAAACCCTGTGTGTCCACGGGTGAGTACTCGATTAAATCTATGTTAAATCAGTCATGTCAATCAGTTTGTACAACCAATTCCATTTGGCTTCAAAAATGGAATTTAATGTTTTCGTCAGCTCCAGAATTAAAATGGCAGTGGGAAAGAAATTTCCTGATCTGAATCACTTATCCTCATTGGGCAGATTAAGGTAAAATTAAGCTTGCTAATGAATATTAATTAAACTGAAGCTTCAAAACTATATGTCGGAGAAGATAGCCAGCAAGAGATGAAAACATTGACTCAGGATGCCACAAAGTATCATGGCATCAGGTCAAACTACCTGCTGATTGCCATGTACTTCAATCAGCTAATGATTTTGTACTCCTGATTATCAAACACCACTTGGACGATGCACCAAGGGTGGCACGGGTGCAGAATGTACTCTGGGTGTGAGACTTCAATATCCATTGCCAAGAGTGACTTGCAAAATCATTACAAATCAAGCTGGATGAGTCCTAAGGGTCACAGCTACCAGACTGGGACAGAGGTAGGTGGTGAGGGAACTAACAAAAGGGAAACACATACTAATCCTTGTCCTCACCAATCGTACAGTATTGGAGAGACCTCATGACACAGTCCTTGTGGACAAAATACCCTTCACATTGAGAATTCTGAACATTGTATTTTGTGGCACTATCTCTGTGATAAATTTGAACAGATGTAACAACTCAAGACTCTGCATCCTTCGGACTCTGTGAGCCATCAGCAGCAGTAGAATTATACTCAAACACAATGCTCTACCTTATGGCTTGGCACTCCACATTTAACCATGAAGCCTGAGGATCAACCTTAGTTCTATGGAGAGTGCAGGAGGACATGCCAGAAGTGGCATCAGGCATGCCTAAAAATGAAGTGTCAGCCTGGTGAAGCTACAAAACAGGACTAGATCTGTATCAAATAGCACATATAGCAAGTGATAGAGCTATGTGATCATTGAACCAATGGATCAGATCTAAAATCTGCAGTCCTGCCGCATCCATCATGAATAGTAGTGGAAAATCAAACTACTTACTGGAGCAAGAGGCTTCACAAGTAACGCCATTCTAAATAATGGGGGAGCCCAGCACATCAGTGCAAAAGATAAGGATGCCACATGTTCTATCCCATTCTTTTTCTCAGATGTTACCATTAATATCATAAACATTTACCGTAACTGCTTGGGCAGATGAGAAACCAAAGATTTTCACCAATTTCAACAGTTTCCACATCTGGTACAAATTTCTCAAAATACATTGCAACATAATCTGTAGGAACTGGACTGTCACTGCTAACCAGCAACTGGTTAGAAGAGCTTTCTACTTTCACAGAGGAATTCAAACCTGAAAGAGAAAAATGTATCATGCAGATCAAATTTCTCTCAGATAATAATTGTAATATGATGATAGTTATGACAAGATGTACTTAATTCTGTCGAAATAAAGTCTGTACCTGACTCTCCCACCGGAACTGGGGATAGTTGATTTTCAAGTTCCTTTGCTGGGATCTGTATGAGAAAACAGAAATAGAGTATTGCACATAATAGACTAATAAATTGTGCTGGGTAAATTGGTGACCGTTAGATGTAGAGTGAATGAAAACAATGAACATAAATAAAATAAGAAATACCTTATTTGCTTTCTACTTTTGCTTTAAATTTCTCTTGCTCTCAGCTGAGAATCTGATTCATGATTCTTTCACATGGTTATAACTCGGTTTCCAATTTAAGTAACATTTTTCATGAGTGAGAAAAGATAACACTTCCATCAGCTATTCGACTATGATTAATCTCACACATAAGACCACACACATTTTCAGACAAAGCCACATACTCATACTTTCTACTCAGTCTCCATGAATAGTAGGGATGGGAGGGATTCCAAACCACAAATTTTTTTTTTTACCTTCTAGCATGCAGGCGGAGAAACTAATTGTAAAGACTGAACTACTGAGATCTGTTGAATGAGCACAGACCAGGAACTGGATCTGAAATTTTATGTGATGAAGGCTTATGGTTACAGAATTCCTACAGTGTCAAAGCAGGCCATTTGGCCCATTGAATCCACAATATCCCTCTCAAGAATAGCCCACCCAGACCCACCCCGCTACCATATCTCTGTCATCCTGCATTCCCCATGGCCAATCCACCTAACCTGCACATCTTTGGATTGTGGGAGGAATCCAGAGCATCCGAAGGAAACTCACGCAAACACAGGGAGAACGTGCAAACTCCACACAGACAGACACCCAAGGCTGGAATCGAACCCGGGTCCCTGGTGCTGTGAGGCAGCTGTGCCAACCACTGTGCCACCATATATGTTATTATATTCTGGGAATTAGGATTCTAAAATAGAGCAAATTGTTTTTTTTTTTGTCTTTAGTCGTGTATAGGTGACTTTTTTCTAAAAAAAAAATTGGTTCGCAACACTTTCGTCTACAGGGGATAAAATTGGCATTTCCAAGAAATCATATGACTTCATCTAACTGCACAGACAAGCTACTTAGTGAGATAATTGCTGAAGTGTTCACTGAAGTTGAGATTTTATGACCCAGAGTAAAAGAGGCCGGAGCTCAGAACCAGGTTCAGGTCAAAAGCAAAAGATTTATTATATCATATGTGCTGTTTACCTGTTTAAAAGTAGTCAAAGTATTTGGGAAAAGTCCTGAGATTTTCTTAGAGTTCCATGAGGACAGATCAGTGTACCTGCGCATCTCAGGAAAGAGAGTTGAGGAAGAAATTAAAGAGTGAAGTAGGGGATGATACTTCACTGAGTTTGAATGTCTTTAAAGATTATTGGTCAAAAAATGGTTGTTTTTTTCTGCTGTTTATGATAAATCCAAATTGGCATGTAGCTTTGTTTTTAGCTTTCCTTTTGCGTAATAAAAGTACATTATCAGTATCTTGTTCAGTGGCTGACTGTTAGGAATGCCCATATTTGAGAAACACAAAATCGCTGTCCCTCCAGCCCTGAAGGAAATGGCTGACAAGTGATTAAACAGAATTAAAAACGGAAACAAAGTTGCTGGAGAAGCTCAGCAGGTCTGGCAGCATCTGTGAAGAAAAAAACAAGAGTTAACGTTTCAGAACAAGAAGGGTCACCGGACCCAAAATTTTAACTCTGAAGGGAAAAACAGAGATGCTGCCAGACCTGTTGAGCTTCTGCAGCAACTTTGTTTTTGTTCCTGATTTACAGCATCGTAGTTCTTTAACAGAATTAAAAGCCTGCTTCAGCGTTTAAGTGAGACACTTTAAGTGAGAAGGGGTTATTCCAAGGCAAAAAGAATCCTTGCACACACAACAGCTGCAAATAGATTTGTTAGAAATGGTTGGTATGAATTACAGACAGTTTAAAGACTTGTAACAAACATTGAAGGGGAAAGTAAACTCCTGCAATAACAAACACAGACGAACTAACGGGATTATGGCTGGTAAAAACTCTAGAGGATAAAACAAGCACATTAAATTACAATAGTGATTGATTCTAGTATCATTAATGTAAGGATGTGTCCCATTGGTGAACAGAGTTAGTTAGCACAGGGGGTGTAAATCTCATCCCAGAAGACAGTAGGCATCAGCCTAATTCATCATGTGGTTGGTAAAACAACAGATAACAGTAATTTGCAGCTTCGTTGTTTCTTTGAAATTATTCACAATATTAAGAAACAGGTTATAGTTAAAGATTCTTCAGATAATCACAGAGATAGATTTCAACATAATTAAAAATACAGATATATAATAAAATACAAAGATCACTAAAGGCATTGGGGGAAAGATTCAAATATGTGAAAGTTAATTAGTCTCAGGAAGCTTTCTCTTTATCACTGAAGAAATGCTTAGCGCACATTGTAAGAAACAAGTTGATCATAACTCATTAGCTAAAGAATGGTAACAGTAGGGGTAGGTATAAAAACTTTACATTTAACTAACTTAATAACAGAATTGATATTATGAATCTGATAGCAGTTAGTAAGAACCAATTGACTTTTGTATCTTTTATAACTAGGAAGTGGAAAATATAAGAGGAGTAACAGAATTGGATAGAGATAGCAAATGAATACAATGAGCAACAGAATCCAGGCAGAACTTAGAGATAAGCAAGTCTGGAACATGTCCAAAGGAGTATAGCCAGTAACTTTGGTATACTAATTAATAGGATGCATCGAAAGATCCCAAAGCCTGGTGATTACAGTGTCTATTAAAAATTTTGTCATCATGAGGAACCTAGGACTGTCCATAAGAATGTCCATCATTGATTAGGTGTTTCACAGGATTGGGTGTATAGAATAAGGGGGAAGATGTAGTGACCATGTTGTATTGATTATTGTAACGCAAAATGTACAAAAATACTGTTTCCCATTGTGAAAATCAGAGCATCATTGACCTCTCTTCTGATCTGAGCTAAAGATTAAGGGGATAACTGCATCCTTACGTTGAGACCCAGGTTTAGGGAGAGTCTGTGGCCCTCTTCCTGCAGGATCCAATGACTGCTTGAATATAGACTGCCACGTGCCTGAATTCTGCCTGCCTCCTGAGTCTTTGTCCTCAGTTGGAGGTTTCACTCCTATACTGACAACCATGGTAACCAATCTGCAACAATAAAAGCTATGGTCTATGAGGCCAAATTTCACTCTGGAATCTGATTTGTTCAGTATTACCATCAGTGGAACCATAACAATGGCTTGTAAAGTTTTTACGCCATCCAGACAGTTTGTTCTTTAGGAAACTACAATTTATTTTAAGAAAAAAAAAGTCTAAGTTCTAAATACCGCAATGAGATTAAGTGGCAGATTGTCTGGCTTTGGCCATGACAGGATTTATATTTATAATTATAATGTCTGTTTGAATTCTATGTCATTATTTCTTGCATAGCTGACCAGTTAAAATTTCTGAGATCACTTTTACTTAAATTCCAATTTTCACCTTTGAATATAAAATCAACAAAATGAGACATATGTGATTTAGATTATGGAAAGGTTGCCATCCTTTTAAAACCCATTTAATGGAAACAGCTCAGCAGAAAAGGAATGAGAATGTGCATTTATGTAAATATTAACTTACCTGTTCATATTTATTGTGCTTTAGTGAACTGGTCAGCAACTCACTTTGCTTCAACGCTATGTTGGTGTCTTCTGTTATTGTAACTGGGCTCACAGAATTTCTTCTAGTACTGTTGCACTCAGTCTGTAACCCAAAGTGGGACTGGTTCTTGGTCTAAAAGCTCCACCATGTGAAACTCATTCTTCAACACGTTTTTCTGCTCTAATAATAAAAGATAAACTTTTTTTGTTTCAGAATGTGGTAAAGGTATAGGGCTGCTCTCATTAGAGGAAAAGATGACTGGTGGTGGTTTAACCTGAAGCTATACAAAACCCCAGTTCGGCCACATCTGGAGTATTGTGTCCAGTTCTGGTTGCCTCATTACAGGAAAGATGTGGAAGTGTTGGAAAAGGTACAGAGGAGATTTACCAGGATGTTGCCTGGAATGGAGGGAAGAACTTACGAGGAAAAGTTGAGAGGGCTAGGGCTTTTCCCTTTAGAATGACGAAGGATGAGAGGTGACTTGATAGAGATGTACAAAATGATCAGAGGTATAGACAGAGTAGACAGCCAGAGACTTTTTCCTAGGGTGGAGGTAGCTATTATGAGGGGGCATAGTTTTAAAGTGAGTGGAAGTAGATATAGGGGAGACGTCAGAGGTAGTTTCTCTACTCAAAGAGTGGTCGGGGCGTGGAATGCATTGCCGGAGAGGGTAGTGGAGTTGGCCTCATTAGGGCCATTTAAGTGGCTTTAGATAGGTATATGGATGCTAGTATAAGTCAGGGGTGGAGGTTAGGTAGACCTTAGGTTTAGGGTAAAAGTTGGGCACAACATCACGGGCTGAAGGGCCTGTACTGTGCTATGTTCTATGTTACCATACCTCAGGCTAGGGGAAAGGTTGAGAAGGAGAATTCTTCACTATAACCTCAGTTAGCCTGGGCATTGACCTCATGCTGTTAATGTCACTCTACATTACAAACCACCCATCTAGTCAACAGAGCTAATAGACCCCCAGAATGTAGTAGGATACTCACTCTCAGTGATAATCACCAAGACAACATTTCAGTCTTTGATTGTGTGCAGGTGAAGCTAAAGTATGTCTCAAGTAATGATTATGTTAAACAGGAAAGTCCCCAGCTTCTTTTTGGCTTAACCATCAGCAATAGTGTGATCATTAATTTGCCACTGTAAACACTCTTAATATCACCAGTGTTCACAAACTTAACTGAACCCGTTGTATCATATCTCAATAAACAGGGTAATGAACCCGATACAATAACAAAGTTGCTGGAAAATCTTAGCAGGTCTGGCAGCATCTGCGAAGGGGAAAAACAGAGTTAACATTTCGGGTCTGGTGACCCTTCCTCAGAACGGATGGTGGCTGGGAAAACGTCAGTTTATATGCAGAAAATAGGGAGGTGGGCGGGGTAGGGAGTAAACGATAGGATAGAGCCCACTTTCCATGAGGCCTCTTTCGTATCATTTCCTATTGGGCTCTAAGAGGACACTGAGCTGGGTTGCTTGAGCAATCCAGCAAACCCTCTATGGAGCAGAGAAAGATTTCCTCAATCAGATGTTAACTACAGACTGAATTTGCTATAAATACCATGTTTAACGTTAATTTCCCTTCATGTTTGTAAAAATGTAATACCAGGGAAATAAAGAGTCACTCTTTATTATCTTCAGACCATCTGTGTGCTATAATCTTGTGCTACATTTCTGGTACAGTTAGCAGGACTTCACTGTGCAGCCATCAAGTCACGGCAAGTTGAAAGTTGCTAGTGGATAGTCAAGGGGATAAAACTAGCATTGTCCAGGAGTGAAGCATTTGGCAGAGGAAATGTGACCTTTAAGCCAAACCCAGGAAAAGGCTCTCAATGTGTGTTCCTTAGATGCTTTTGAGGAAGGAAACAGTGGTCTTCATCAAATATTCTACTCGCTGATGAATTAGAAGCTGGGCAGCTCCCAGGGAAGACCATAAATACTGAATGATCTGGTGATTGAGACTACGTTGAGGACAAAAAGCTGGTTATGTTATCCAAGGGGTCAGCATGAGCAGGTAGATGATATTCATGATGGAACATCTTCTGGGCAACCTCTTTGGGAAATATTGTTAAAGATATAAATGCTCAAAGAGGTCCACAATGATCTTTGAGGTGCTGACAAAGGTTTTTGGAGATAGTTGTATCCTTTCACAGCTACAACAGAGATTTTATGAGTACAAGCAGGTTGAAGGAGATTAGCTGGTCTACATAACCTAGGAGCTTGTGAAGGGTACAACTACATCATTCTCCTGGAAACCTTTTTCAAATTGTCAAGGGGAGACCCTTAAAGGTCCGCCCTGCTGAAGCAGTGAGGGATGGGAATGTCAAGGTGGTGCTGAGGAGGCTTAATCGTGACAAACATCAATTGTCCTTCTTTGCAGCATGAGTTCACATTCAGAGAGTGGACGAAGACCAGGAAAGGAGTCACAGCTGATGTAGATGGGGATGTACAGTTCAGGCTGATGAGGAAAATGGAAAAGACTCGTCCATAACGGGTACAGTTTCAGTCCTTGATGTCCAACTCAAGTAGCAAGCCTCGTGGCTGATCCTACCTAAGGAGAGCTCCAAAGAAGTGTTGGAATCATAACAGGTTGAGCACGTCAAATGAGACTGCTTCAACATTATCACAGCTACATAATTGTCTCCTTATCTGTCCCGAATCATACTGGTCATAATGTGTAATTTCTGGTAGCTCAATGACCCAACCAATACATAAGTGAAAGTAAGGAAGAAGAGAACACATGAAGCATATTTATTGGTATAAGTAACATATTACAAGATCAGCAGATCAGGGATCTGGAGCCTATCACCTTGCTCCATGCACCCAAAACATATCTGTACAGAAGTTTATGACTATTCAGTTCTGAGGAAGGATCATTCAACCTAAAATATTAAATCTGAATTCTCTGCGAAGATGCTGCCATACCTGCTGAGCTTTTCCAGCAATCTCTGTTCTTGTTTCTGATTTACAGCATCTGCGGTTCTTTCAGTTTATGTAACTGTTCAAGTAGCACGGATTTGGACGGTTCATCTAGAAGTAAGGAATCAGGTTGTTCTTTTACCAACTTGAAAGTTCAGTGTTCTTGAAGGTTAAGTCATTTGCAAATGGCCAAAATGAGGTCTTGCCAGACCATCATGTCTCACATTTGGCAGAGTACCCACTTGTGTAACTTTTCTCCTTCATCATGTAGGAGAAAAGGGTAGGGTACCCATCCAGATGGTCAATTCTGGCGAAAAAAATGTTTACCTCCAAATAAGAACAGCAATAAATGTCCTTAAGAGTACCACTATCATGGACAATAGACCGACTGGAGAGGACATCACTAAATGTATTTCAAAGATGGACATGTGAGTTAGGGAAGACCAAGAAGAGACAGCTTATTTCTACTCTCACCAAGTACAGGATAGCATTCTGCAAAGCTGACAATTACATTAGGTATTGCAACATGATTGTAACTAAAGGTGACCATCCAGTAACGCTTCCTTCCTGACAGATGCCAACTAACACTGGGAGGAAGTCTGGAGCTACCTGTAGAAGTCTTTGAGGTGAGTTCGTGGCTCAGTGGTTAGCACTGTTCCCTCACAGCACCAGGGACCCAGGTTTGATTCCAGGCTCCGGTGACTGTCTGTGTGGAGTTTGCACATTCTCCCCGTATCTGCGTGGGTTTCCTCCGGGTGCTCCAGTTTCCTCCTGCAGTCCAAAGATGTGCAGGTTAGGTGGATTGACCATGCTAAATTGCCTGTAGAGTCCAAGGATGTGCAGTTTAGGTGGATTAGCTATGGGAAATGCAGGGTTACAGAGTTATGGTAGGGGGGTGCATCTGGGTGGGATGCTCTTTGGAGGATCAGTGTGGACTGGATGGGCTGAAGGGCCTGTTTCCATACTTGTAGGGATTCTATGATTCTACGTCATACAAGAGGTGCCAAGTCTGTACCAAGGATTGAGGAAGCATTACAAGTTATCAAAGGTGCAAAGTATTTCTGCAATCTCAGTTTGGCACACAGTTACAACCTGCTCCCATCACCAAACAGGACATTGAAAAGAAGGTATTCCAAATGGATACAAGAGCACTTTACTAATGCAGGAGGAGGGCATCTGGACTGCAACCTTCATGCATTTGATAGATAAAGCTTTTGGTAACCTTAGTTTCCAAATTCTCCTCGTGCAATTGGACATTATATGCATAGCTTATTCAACTTTTGGAGATCCTTGAAAGACTACACACTATCTTAGCCCACTTTTCACAGTTTAGCTTGGAAGTCAAACAAGAGAAGTGCCAAATTTTCCATACAAAAGTATAATACTGTGGGCACTTTGTTACCAAGGAAAGCATTGTTCCTGAAATTGAGAGTGAATCATTACAAGAGTGAAATAAAACAAAGAAATTTAGATGCAGGTAATCTGAAACAAATAAAACCAGAAATTGCTGGAGAAACTCAGCAGGTCTGGCAGCATCTGTGGAGAGGAAAACAGAGTTAATGTTTCAAGTGCTTTGATCCTTCTTTAGAAACATGTTTAAAACAAGGTTAAGGCTGCAGACTAAGATGAAGTTGGAACATATGGTTCCTATGTCTAGCGGATTGTTATAGGAAATTCGTGCAAGGCTATGTAGAGTCGGCCAAATCCATGACTTGCTGAAGAAATCAGAGAAAGCTGAAGGAGCTGGAAAGGATATACAGACATTGTACTTCTTAGGCTATCACAGTGAGTTGGATCCTGCTGTGAGAAGACCCATTTTGCAGAAGGCCATTACCTGCCCTTGGCTTCATTTTGGAAAAAAATGCTAATTTCCTTGCCATAAGAGCATTGCTGACACAGGTTCAAGGGCAGAAAAAAAAGACTATTACTTATACTATTCCAAGTTTGAAGCTGAAAGAGAGGTACGTGCAGAATTACTTCAGAATGAAATACAACCTGCTGCCTTTGAGGCTCCCAGAGGTTCACAAGCATTTGAATCAGTGCAGATTTTGAAACGTTTACTGACAAGAACACAGTTAGTTACTTTCAAAAGTCAACCAGGCTTGGAGCAACAGAGCTCAAAGTGCCACTGAACCCTATCAGTTTCAATTCCAGATGTGGTACAGCTCAGGCAAAAGTACTGTATAAGAACATAAGAAATGGGAGCATGCGTAAACTATTCAAGCCCTCAAACGTGCACCACCACTCAAAAAGATAATGGGTGATCTGTCCCAGGCCCCAATTCCTCTTTTGTGCCAGCTCCTCTTAGCCCTCAACTCCCTAATATTTTAAAAATCTATCAACCTAGTCTTTAAATACTTTTAGTAATCTATCCAGATAGAGAATTCCAGACATTCACAATACACTGGGAGAAAAAAAAATTCCCTTGCATGTCAGTTTTAGCTGAGTATCTCCTTAATCTGTAACTAGGTCCCCTAGTTTGAGAATCCCTCACTAGTGGAAATATTTTCTCAACGTTTACCCTGTCAAGCCCCCTCAGAATCTCATATGTTTCAATAAGATCACCACTCTTCTTTTAAACTCTATTGAATAAAGGCATAAACTATTTACCCATTGTTGATAAGTCAGCCACTTGGACAAAGAATCAGCCCAGTGTATCACTTTGCACTTTGCACTTACAATGCTAATATATCATTTCTTAAATTCAGGGGCCAACACTGTTCACAGTAGCTCATGTATGGCCTCATCACTACATTGTGGAGTTGACACAAGATTTTCCTGTTTTTGAACTTCAACCTCCTAACAATAAAGATCAGCATTTAATTTGCCTTCCTAATTATTTCCTGCACCTACATACTTACATTTTATGCTTCATGCACAAGAACACCCAGATCCTTCTCGGCTGTACTATATTGACCACGACCTTCCCATTTCAAGTTCCTCTCCAGCCCAGAATTTTGTCCTGAAGCTTGGAACAAGGTAAGCAAACACAGCCTTTGGGACTCTATGTCTTTGTTCTGAATGCAAATGACGATGCCCTTAATCAAAAGATTGACCATGGGAGGGAACCCAGACATGACCAGTTGAATGGAATAGCAGCTGATGTTATGCCCATGCCCGAAGTCAAAGTCAGCATTCTGACCCCAATTGCCTATGGCTTTTGAACTAAGATTCAGTGCAGTGTCACCGTGAGTGATGAGTTATCAGTGAGATCCAAACAATAAGGTGGGGTTTCACCTATGCCACCTTTCTTGAAAGAGGACCTCAGGCAATTTCAGTTGATTCTATAGAGACTGCTGGAAGGCCCAACATCCACCAACCGAGTATGAGCTGTAAGAGAGAGCAAACATACAGAGAAACTTTTGGAAGAGGATCAGCTGGTTCATGACAATGAAAGGGCAGTGAAGCAAATCAACATTTCTGATAGCCTTATGTGTCAACTGTTGGTAACAGCTCATAACCATTCAGGACACCAAACAATAGACTAGATGACTGCTGAGACCAAGACTGGCCTGGGATGGCTGCTGATACCGATGACTGCTGTCGAAACTATGAGAGATGTATGTTAGCCAAAATAGGGAAGTGGGTCACCAGGCCTACAGCAGCAAATGACGAGAGTGAGAGAGGGCATTGAGCAGAGGAGCTCAAAGAGTTGACCATATCCTTTCAGGAGAAAACAGTATCCTTGGTCAAAAAGAGGCCTCATTGACGGAGGGAAACAGACAAAGGGTTTCCTTAGCTTGATATGGATTAAAGGCTTAATTCGACAAAAGTACTCTGTATAAACTTAATTCCCCTTCATGTTTGGAAAAACCTGATGCCAGTAGAATAAAGAATCCTCCTTCATGATCTTCTGGTCATTTGTATGACTTAATCTTATTTTACATAACTGATAGAAATCTCAATCTTGAAATTTTCAACTAACTCAGCATCCACAGGTTAGTGGGGGTGAGCGAGCACAAGATGACTGCTATCCTTGACCCTTTCCCAATTTCACCCATGGCCTGGCCGTAATTTTATAATTACGCTTTCTTAGTTCTTTTGGATTCTCTGCAAATATCCTAGATTTGGTCTGATTTAAAATTTTCTCTGCAGTGCCAGTCAAGGATCAATGGATGCATTCGAACTAAGATTCAATGGAGTGTCATGGGGAGTGAGTGATGAGTTGTGTGTGAGATCCAAACAGTGAGATGTTATTTCACCTGTGTCTACATGAATGATTCAAATATCACGCTGATAGTAGTGATTACTTTCAATGAATTCCAGAAAAATATTTAGAATGTAAAATGTCCTAATAATGCATTCACTGTTAAGAGTTGGGCTCCAAATGAGCTAAAAATAAATGCAGTAATCAGATTAACTCAATCCTGTCAGAGACACTCCCTAGACATCAAAAGTTGCCTCATCTTGGATTCTCTGATTAATAGCGGCAGAAAACATCCCCCCATGTAAATTGCCCTTAAAGTACTTAAAAATCCTCTGTTGACTTGTTACTGTGAAATTGTGCGCCCCCTTCTTTTGTCCACTGCAAAAAACCGGAGGGTCTAAACCTCTTTATCAAGTTAAATTCTTACCCTGTTCATTTTTAAAGTAGACCAGGAATTTCCTCCAATCTTCATGTGCTTTGATCTCATATTCCCCTCCACCGGATTTTGTTTTGCTTTGGAAATAACTGGCGAGTTTACTTTTGACAGAGTCCAGCTGAACAGGCAGACCATCCACTAACACTGGGAACCCTGCCATCTCTTCTGGCTCAGCTGGGCTGAGATGAACGTGGTGAGTCTATCGGGAGGGAGATGGGTTCTGTCCAAACTATGCCAGCCGTCACTCGGGGAAAGCCAGCTTGTTCACAGCTCAGGGTTTTCCATGGTGCGTTGTTGAGAATAACCCTCCCCTTTTTCAGTCGCTTATCCAGAATCGAAAATGAAAGCTTGCAAATATGATCACATGTTTGAGAACATTGCAGACATTGGTGTTATCCTATAAATCCCATGGAGACGGTGCAGAATCCCATCATAGCAAACTCTGAATTAGATTTTCTTCAGGGCAGTTCCTCTACACCTGGAACCCTGTCAATGTTTCCATTTACCTGAGAGACTGTGGATGGTTTCATTGAAATTAAGTAAAATAGTTACTCAATAATTAAGTTGGATTATTAATTACATTGTCTAACTACGGAGTGACTATTAAAAAGACCACAAAGTTTCCTTACACACAACCCACTTATACCTTCACAGGCCAATTTGACACACCCCAGGACCCATTCCCTTCACCAGAACCAACAGCCCCCACCCACCCCAGAGACCCACACCTATCCCAGCCCAGGAACTGATATTCCCCCATCACCAGTCCCCTCCCACCTGACAACACACCCATCCATAGAACTGAACACTTTTCCACCAAGGATGATATCTCCACCCCAATTTGCACTCAAACACCCCTTCACCAGTCTGATCCCCTCCACACTTCACTGTCAGCAGGCCCCTGCAACTGATGCCCCACCCCAAAACCAGACCCTACCTCCACCTCCCCCCAACCCACACCCCTGCTGCTGGACTCAAAAAGTTGCTCCCCTCTGTCCTTCGGATGGACCAGACTCGATTGTCTCCTCCCACTACCCGACCTGAACTCCTTAGACGCAACCTCGACCCTTCCCACTCCCCTCTGGATTCATTTTCTCCAACCCACCCCACCTCACCCTAAATATTTACCTGCCCGCCCCTTTGTCATCTTGCACCCTGGCACCCTTTGCCCACACCACCTGGCACCCAACTTATGTGATATGCTACCGCTCACTCATCAGGCATCTCAACACCTAACATCTTACCCCTTCTCCCCTGAGGGCTGCATGGTGGCTCAGTGGCTAGCACTGTTGCCTCACAGCACCAGGATTTGATTCCAGCCTTGGGTGGCTGTGTGGAGTTTGCATATTCTCCCTGTGTCTGCGTAGATTTCCTTTGGGTGCACCAGTCTCCTCCCACAGTCAAAGATGTGCAAGTTAGGTGGATTGGCCATGCTAAATTGCCCATAGTGTCTAAGGATGTGCAGACTATGTGGATTAGCCATGGGAAATGTACAGGGGTAGGGTAGGGGGAATGGGTCCAGGTAGAATGCTGTCAGAAGGTTGGTGTGGACTTAATTGGCCAAATGGCCTGCTTCCACATTGTAGGGATTCAATGATTCTGTGATTCCAAGGGACATTCTACTTCTCTGGCACCAACCTGTTTGGCACCCTATCCTCCTACTCTCCCAGCACCCTGACCTCACACTTGCCTTATGTACTTACAGTTTGACAGTAGCTATCAAAGTGGCTGTCAGAACCTTTAAATTTCAGATTACATCAACTAACTGGTGTGAAAAGCAGGTGTGGTTTGCCTCTCCCTGACAGTTCTATGCTGCAAATTGTTGGATTGGTATAATGCCTTTGCACTTCTGGTGGAGAAATGAGTGAAATCTCTTGTCAAAAATAGGGAGTTCTCTTTTGTAAGAAAAAGACTACTTGCCTCAGTAAGTTTATCATTCTTGGTATCAGAATGGAATTATGCCTTTGTACTTCTGGTCAAGTCATGAACGAAGTCTCCTCTCAGAAAAAGGGAGTTCTTTTCATAAAACAGAAGGGCCAGAGTGTCAGTGTGCATGTGATTGTCACTCACTGGAAACTCTGGCCCATTGGTGCATTTCAAAATGATCAATCATTGCCAATCTGGAAAGTGTTGCATCTGCTAAAGCTCCAGTGCACCCCTTGATCCCTGTCTGGTCATCAAATGAATGTTCATTGTTGCCAGATGTCCACATAACCCTAAACTCAATGACTTGCATTTATGTAGCACATTTGAAGGAGTGAAATGTCCCAGTGTGCTTCACAAGAATGTCAGCAAAAAAAAGTTGGATACAGAGACACACAAGGTGATACTGGAAGTGACCAAGAATAATGTCAAAGAGGGAAGTTTAAGGATAACTTTGAATTAAATGGGTGTGTAGCAGGAAGGATGGAACAAACATCAACCATTCACGTTTAAAGAAACGGAGGAAAATGTGGAACGTTGAAAATATGGGAATCTCACAATATTCTACAACAAAGATAAACACCAAGCCTTCAAAAATTAAAATGAAATTCATCGTTGCTTCTACCTTTCTAGAATTTGTCAAGTCTAATAAACCTAATTGAATTTTTGATGAAATAGTCAAAATTGTGGATAAAAGTAATGGGATGTTTATGGATGCAGTATACACAGTCTTTCAGAAAGCCTTGAATAGGTTTGAAATAGGAAACCATTAGTTAAATGTAAACATTATTGAATTGAGGCAATTAGTGGCCTAGCTAGGAAATTGGCCAGGCAGTGAAAGACAGAACGTAAGAATGATAGATATGCATTTGAATTGGAAGGTAATGACTAGCAATGTCCTGCAAGGATATGTACTGAAGCTTCAACATTCACAGTGTATGTTAATGACTTAGAAAATCTAATAGGTTGACATATATTCAAGTTTGTCAAGGACATCTAGTGTGGTGACATTATAACTAATGTCGACTGGAGCAAAAGATTAGAAAGTCACATTGATAGATTAAATAAGTGAAAGAAAACTGTTCCAGATGAATTTCAAAATAATTTTGTGCTCTATTTTGGTTTGAAAAGGGTAGATTCAACTACTTTTCAAATGATAAGAATTTGGGAACAGAGGAGGTCAGAAGATGTTGAACTATGTACATATAGATTACTAAAATAAAATGGACAGACACAAAGCACAATCAAAAATGATAATGAATGTTAATGTATGTCTTGTGATTTCAAGTGTGTGATTTTATATAAGTACCCCTTTTCAGATAGTGGATTTGTACCTAGTAGCATGTCGGTTTTTGTCAGTGTGTATGAGTGGGTTTAATGATGAACTTGTCAGTATTTGTGAAACCGAGGAAACACACAGCCTGAGAGTAAATTTTTTTGTTGAAAACCCCAGACGAAATGTGTTTGGTTAGAATCTTTATGAAGCTGAGAAAATCTAAACTCATCTGTTTAACTAATCTAGAAAATGATAATAAAACTCTACAGACCAGGAATTGAAAGTAAGAGATAAATCAAACATATAAATATTATTGAGAAGGGAATCTCACTCTCTGGTGTTTGAAGACTGTAAAGTGGTGGTGTTGGGATAGACAGAATTATATTTTTATTGTATGTTTTGAAATCTTTCAATGTGTGTTATATGCAAATAGCCTGGTTTTATTATAATCCAGCTTTATTTCTTTTGTGTCATAACCCTGTGTTTTATTATTAAAAGCAAATCAATGGCCTTGCATACTTGTGTTTTAATGAAAGCCAACCTTATTAAAACGATCTATCATACCAGATTTGTGTCTGCAATCTGACCTGAGTGGCCGTAACATCGCCTGGGATAACAATGACTTAGAGACCTAGAAAACAAAAGAGGGAGGGACTTTTGCTACAATGTGATGTAAACTGTGGGATTTATACGTATAATTTT
This sequence comes from Ginglymostoma cirratum, assembly GCA_024137785.1. Classification (NCBI taxonomy): domain Eukaryota; kingdom Metazoa; phylum Chordata; class Chondrichthyes; order Orectolobiformes; family Ginglymostomatidae; genus Ginglymostoma; species Ginglymostoma cirratum. Next base: position 79,360,036 of record JAHRHZ010000144.1, read on the forward strand.
TAGTGTTATTTGTGGCAGGTTTGGGTGCCAGGTTTTGCATTAGTAACCAATCAGTCATCTATATGTCTGATGCAAATAATTAACTTGTCAGCATTTCACGGTGATTTCTTCTGGCTTTAGAGTAAATGGGTTTTTGTGCACCACTAATGGATTTTTGTTCACTTAAATTGTTTTGTGACTCTTAATAGCAAGAATTTGGGCCTCAATGTTTGTTGGAGAGTTCTGGAACTTTTTTTTAAATTTAAGGGAAACACACATAGCTGAGACAGAATGATTTTTTAGCTTCGCTTTTGACTTTGAAGTTCTGGAAAGTCCTTGGAATAGATGGCTGTGTAGAAAGGTATTACTGAAAAGTGAATGATTTATAGTGAAATAGGTCACCATAGGTTGAAGAGTTATTGTTAGTCCCTGTCCAGATTGTTCAGATGAAACCCTGAAGAGATTACTTAAAGCAAAGTACTTCCAAGCAGATGTATGATAGCTTCAAGAAGAAGCTATTGGGGTTCAAATCTAAAAGTTGAAATCACACGTACCAAGATGTTAGATGAAGGAATGCTGGTGTGAGATTATATGAGCAATGTTTTGAATACTGTGCCAGTGGTGTGTTTTGGGTACTGTACAAAAGCTGTTTTCTTTCGATTTATAAGTAAAGTATTTTTTAAATTAATGGGATTATATTTATACTGCATGTTTAACAATCTTTGAATATGAACAAGTATATAGTTTAGATTATTTTTATTTTTTTCTTGATTTCTTTTGTTAACGAATTTCTGCTTTTTGAATAAAGCAAGATCTTCAGCATTGCATATTTATGCTTCAGTGAGCAACCACTTCACTAAAACTAAAACAAAATAAAATATGATCTATCAAAACAGCTTTCTGTCTGGAATCTGACTCTTCCAGTAATAACATCAGCTAGTTTCACAACAATACACCCCACGCTAACCACACATTCTACTCCTTCTTTTATATTACACATTGACAACTAATGTTATCCTGGTCAGAATGGATCATGGTGTGATGCACTGTGAATGTTCTGTATGGAAGCCAGAGGCAAGCTATTAGAGCCAAGCGAGTGTAGGGTCAAGGTGATTTGGATCATTGGCTAGAAGAGTAGGTATGTTTCTGTTCTTTAGTTTGTATTTAGTCGTGTGTGGTTTTTAAAGGGAGAAAAGGCATTTTTACTTAACATTTGTACCACTTGCACTTCAATAACTGTGATAATTTAATACTTTGATAGTCAGATTTTTAAAAATCCAATGGACACTTTTTTATGAATTACATTGTTGGTTGGTCGGTAGATGGCATCAATGTAGAACAAATCAAAAAGGGAATAGACCAGACATGAATGTAGCAAATCACTGTAAACTGATTGGATTTCAGTCCAAACAAATGACAATATTTGAAAATGAAGTCACAAGCCACATGCGATAATCTCATAATATACATTGACTTCCTACTTTTTAACAAGTTTCAACTACTTGCCTCACCACTTCTATTATTTTTTGGTGTGCTATCTATTATGCTCCTTTCTTCCCATTTCCTCACTGCTTCTGTTCATTTAATTAATTCTACAAAACTATTTTTAAGGGATTGTTGTGTTGTTGGTACTTGCGCACAGAACGGGTCAGACGGCAAGCAGTAGTAATAGAAAGAATGTGAGTAGGTTAAATTCCAGCAGATACTAATGACTGTTCCAACATTTTTTCAGTTCTCATCATGGCATTTCTTCAGAACATATTGTGAGTCAGACCTGCTATGTAATTTGAATATGTGGTTCGGTTTGGCTTAACAATGCAAGCCTTTGCACTCTTAATATTTAACACACCTTAAGAACGCAGAAATTATGGCTGATATCATAAACAAGAGTACTGAGTGTGCTCTAATATTTTTGAATATTTTAAGCATGACAGTAGATCCCTCATCTTACAATTTTATGCAGTGTGCTAAATTGTGAGCTATCATATCCATGGGGCAGGCAGACAAAAGGAAAATCAAAGTCAACTATGAAAAGTATGCCACTTAAAAAATGAAAACATCTATTTAGCTCCAGAAATTGTTACCGATGTCAGCTTATTGGGCAATGCAGTTAAGATTGCTGCAGCGGAGTAGGCAGCTTTCAGGGTCCCCCTTGCCTGGGCTTGTCCTCTTCGTCCGCTTCTTCTTTTCTTTCCCTTCTTTCCTCCTCTTCTTTCTCAATTTTTATTTAGCTTTTGTGTATACTTACCTTTTAAAGAGAGCTCTTTCAATAGGAAGGCAGCTTCAATGGGGTCCAGAGTGGCAGCGTCTTCAGAGGCAGTATGGCTAAATATTCGGCCAGCCTGTGAAGCTAGGCATGGCACTCCGGGGCAGTGGCATGGCCTGGGCTGGTGTAGTCCGGAGCAGGAACCCTGGTAGTGGCATGGCCTGGGCTGCTTTGGCCTGGAGTGGGACTCTGGCAGCAGCATGGCCTGGGCTGGTGTAGCCCGGAGCGGGAACCCTTTTAGTGGCACGGCCTGGCCTGGTGTAGCCTGGAGTGGGACTGTAGTGGCAGTGAAGGAAAAGTTATCTTTCTTTACTTTTTATTTTAAGTTAATGAGTATGGCGCCTACGCATGGTGATGGTATAAACTTTTCTCCGTATTTTGTATGGAATACACATGACAATAAATGATCCAATTCAATTCAATTCAGACACAGAATTCAAGATTGACATGATAGCAGGTGTGAGGGATGTTGATGGTTCAGATGGGGGATCTAACATCTGACTAGAGACACTGATCACCAGTTCCACTCGAGGCCATATGAAACTACACAGATTGCACAATCGACTGCTATTCCTGTCTGCAGAGGCTGCGAGAAATGAGAAGCCAAAATAATGTTAGAGATGGTCAAACTCCACAAAGCTCCTTAAAAAATAACAAACAATTGCAAAGGTATTAGCATAATAGTTGACCAGAGACACCTGGCCAAAAATCCTCAATTTTTCATACATCTCATGTATAAGTTGACCCCTGCCTTTTGGCCACAATGTCCAAAATCTTTTTACTTTACCACTCAGTGAGGTCAAACTCAACTCCGTGCAAACCTGTTTACTTGTAGGCTGCTGTTCAGCTCTAAGTCTCTACACACATCTGTCACTGCTACTAGCTCACTGGTGAGTACTGCAATCCTTCTTTCTAATATGACTTTCTAATTAGACCTTCTTTCCAGCATTAAGATGCCGTGGATTAAATTTACATGAATTTTGATACGCCAACTGAGCAAAATTAGAGAGAAAGCAGTGTTGTGACGATAACTAGACAGGAAAAGAATACATTTACCACTGTGCTATTGTGTATGACTAATGCAATAAAACTTAAGACAATGGTAAAATCCAAGAGAAAAATAATCTCAAAACAGGTGTTCTCTAGAGGAGTAGTTGTCTATTTCATGATAAGTTATTTATGAATGAAGATAACTTGAAAATATGACTGAGGAATGTTTGGAATTTCTGACCCTGTTTTCTTATTTGTGGCATGTTGAGATCTCATCTTGTTGATGATGTTGTGGCTGAAATTAAATTCTAAAACAGTTGGCTTGAAGTGATTCTTGTTAGTCCAGCTATTCTTATTCAACCATTGGCTCTAAAAAAAGCCTTTCTAGAGCAGTATGATAAAATAAAGTCGATTGACTAGATGATTGAAAGAGGGATGACATTCACAAAGGGAGGCCACATATGGTCCTTGAGATTAGCAACCCTTAGTGAGTGGGTTACAGAGGCCTGTGATGAAATGACAATACAGATTTTTGTCAAATCATTGAAGTAATATGGGATATCCAATACATTTAGTGAGACAGAAGGTGATTATTTGTGAAAATAGGGAGAGGCAATGGCCTAGTGGCATTATTAGATTGTTAATCTAGAGACCCAGTTAATGTTTTAGGGACCCAGGATCCAATCCCACTATGGCAGATTGTGGAATTTGAAGTCAATTAAAAATTCAGGAGTTTAAAATCTAATAATGATTATGGAAACTTAGTGATAGTTAGGAAAAACTCATCTAGTTTGTTAATGTCTTTTAGAGAAGGAAAACTGCCATCCTTACCTGGACTAGATGACATGTGATTCCAAACGCATAGCAATGTGATTGAGTCTTAACTGCCTTCTGAGGCAATTAAAGATGGGCAATAAATACTTTCCCAACCAGCAATACTCACATCACATGAATTAAAAAAAAATGTATGGCTAATGTTGATCAGAAGCCTGATGAAAATAATGTTGATCCATAAGATGAGATCAGAGATAAAAGGTACTGCAGATGCTGGAGAATCCGAGATAACAAGGCGTGGGGCTGGATGAACACAGCAGGCCAAGCAGCATCATAGGAGCAG
>JAHRHZ010000144.1:79369387-79429587 GCA_024137785.1 Ginglymostoma cirratum
GGACCCGAAACGTTAACTCTGTTTTCTCCTTCACAGATGCTGCCAGACCTGCTGAGCTTTTCCAGCAACTTTGTTTTTGTTCCTGATTTACAGCATCTGCAATTCTTTTGGTTTTTCTATAGTCCAACAGGTTTATTTGAAATCACAACTTTCAGAGCGCTGCTCCTTCGTCAGATGAAGTGAGCCTTCTGACGAAGGAGCAAAGCTCCAAAAGCTTGTGATTTCAAATAAACCTGTTGGACTATAACATGGTGTCGTGTGACTTCTGACCTAGTCCACTCCAGCCAAACACCGGCACCTTGACATAAAGGACATGGGAAGACCTGGTTCAATATTTCTCACAGCAAAGTGTCTCAATATAAAAACCAATGGGCTAGATTTTCCAAGAAGCAGCAATCATTCACTGATTACCACGTTATTTCTTTACATAATGAAAGAGCTCTGCATTTCATACAGGAGATATGTATCAGGCCTCCTTCAGAAATGCAGGGCTGTACTTTCATTCTAACAGGTCATAAGTAGTGCAGAAGAGCCGGAGGAAGAAAAACATGTCTTTATTTTCAAAGAAGTCAGGTGTCATATTGAGCATTACAGACAGCCACTTTGACAGTTCCTGTGAAAGGCTGAGTGTGTGAAATAGTTGTGAGGTTAGGGTTCTTGGAGGATAGGGTGCCAAGTCGGTAAGGTCAGTCGGAGGGGGGGGTGGTGGTTGGTGGTGGTGGCGGCAGCAATGTAAGGTGCCTGGTAAGTCAGGTGCCAGTTGGGGTAGTGTACCAGTTAATTAAGGTATCAGTTGGGTGGGGTGGTAAGTTAGTAGGGAGTAGGGAACCAAGTGGGTAGGATATCAGGAGGGTTAAGTTCCGGATGGATAGAGTGCCAGATAGGTAGAAGGTCAGGGTGAAAGGTATCAATGGTACTCGGCCAATCAGAGTTGGTCAGATTGGGAAGTAGAATAGAGGTGTTGTGTCTGGGTATGAACGTTGTGGGGGGAAGCTGTCAGGTCTACTTGGGGGATGGTGGTGGGTCAGCGATATCCCATAGGGAGAGAGGGTTGTTGGGTCAGGGTCTGGAGAGGGGATGGGAAGAGTTGTAACGGATCTGACAACATGCAAAAGGGGTGCATCTGGTAAGTCGGAAGAGCAGTTCAATAACTGCTCTGGAGTTAGACAAGCTATATAATTCACTTAAATGTAGCGGAACCCTCTGAACGTTCCAGTTTAGATGGATACTTTTGGAGGGTGCCAGGCATAGGGGAATTGTCCAAAAGAATCTTCAATTTTCCTAGCAGTTTGCTGCATCAAGTATTCCACAAAATTCCGAAGCGCAACTCCCACTTACGATGCAAAAATAATTATCTGCCTATCAGCAAATCTGGGCATGTCACAGTGCAGCAAATTTTAGGAACTTTTGTTTTTGCAAATACCACAGCAAACACTTTCATCAGCACAAACATCAATACAGTTTGTCCAACTGATTCCTGCTAAAGACATGAAATCATCCGTTTAAATATATCACCTGACTTTTTCAATGACATGAGTCTTTTGCATAACAAAAACATCATTCCTTTTTCATTTCACGCAAGCTAAACATGGGCAATCTGTTGGGACGTTTTCGAAATGCCTGTGGATTTGTCATGCTGTACAGCAATCATTTTCACATTTTGATCAAGGCACTGTAAAACCATGTCTTCTCAAGTTAAATCAGTTTGTTATTTGACGATGTCATTATTTGCATTGTTTTTATCCCCAGTTCCTTTTGCTTTCTAATACGCAATTTCTTTGCATTAGAAATTTTCTGCACAACTATGTAAGGATCAGACTGCACGTTTCTTTTATCTGTGTTACCCATGGATTTTGTTCTAGTTCATCATCCTTCTTCTCCAAAATGCAAAGTTACTTGTCCCTTTTTAATCTCATGATTTGTAAAGAAATTCAGTTTGAAGATGTAGGATCGAGCAAAAATCCCCATCAGCTACAATGCTGGACAGAACACTGGATTTTTCGGAACTTTTAAAAGGTAAATGAAGGCTGGAATGAGTTCTGTGGAGAATATACAAACTCAACCCATGGAACTGTGCTAGCTGTGTGGAACCATCGTTCAGCTTGGAATTCCAAGTTACACCTCCTCTCAAAGAGGACAATTTACCAAAACTAGCGTTTACACTTCAGGCTATCCGGCACAGACAGTATGCAGCCTACGGAGATACTGAACATTCAACTTCAATCAAAACCCATTCACACTTACTCAAACCATTGGGAAACCAATTGACTTAGAATCATAGAATCCCTACAGTGTGGGAACATGTCTTCTGGCCCCACAAGTCCACACCAATCCTCAGAGCCATCCCCCTGTAACCTACCTAATCTACACATCCCTGAACACTACGGGCAATTTAGCACAGCCAATACACCTAACCTGCGCATCTTTGGACTGTGGGAGAAAACTGGAGCACCTGGAGGAAACCCACACAAACACAGGGAGAATACGCAAACTCCACACAAACAGTTGCCCAAAGTCAGAATCGAGCCTGGGTCCCTGGCGCTGTAAGGCAGCAGTGCTAACCACTGAGCCACTGTACACCAGAAACACAATAGACAACACAGATTTGAGGGGAGATAACAGGGAACACGGTCTGTATATCTGCCAGCCCTGATCTCACCTGAATGTAGTCTTTTTCAACAACAAGCTTCTGCAGAAACAGCTCACCCAGCTGCCAGCCCCAACAAGCAGCTTCGGAACCAAGAACCAAAGACACAGAACTGAGAACCGAGAACCAAGAACAGAGAAGCCAAACCGAGGGCCTCGTTGGAACAAAGGATATCTGAGAGGGGGAAGCTAACAAGAGCTTCCCGAACAAGAGCCACTAGACACAGGCCTGTTCTGAACTAAGAAAACCAACAGCAAGAACATTAGTAACCAAACGTTCTTTAGATCATAGATCATCATAGATCATAGAAACCCTACAGTGTAGAAACAGGCCCTTCGGCCCAACAAGTCCACACTGATCCTCAGAGCACCCCGACCAGACCCATCCCCATATAACCCAAATAATCCACACAGCCCTGAACACTATGGGCAATTTAGCATTGCCAGTCCACCTAGCCTGCACATCTTTGGACTGTGGGAGGAACTAAAGCACCCAGAGGAAACCCATGCAGACATGGGGAGAATGTGCAAACTCCACACAGAGTGTTGCCCAATGGTGGAATCGAACCCAGGATCCTGGTGTTGTGAGACAGCAATACTAACCACTTTAAAACTGTGTAAGCTGAAACTCCCAAGACCTCAAAGTTTCCAACCTAGCTAGCAGGGACGGGCAGGCAGGTGGCGACAGCGCATTGGGACCCCAAGGGTTGGAAGTCTGATTAAAGATTCTGTGATTAAAGCTGTTGTCGTCAGCTTCTAATCGTGTTTAATCAAGCTGATGGTGTCTTTAATAGTATTACTGTCCTCCGTATAGTTGATTGTGTCAATTTCCCTGTTTATTGCTTTTACCCAGATTTCTTGAATTATACTTACCTTTTGTACTGTAAGTAGATGCAGAAATTCTTTTGCCCTGAAACACCTGTCTACTGCCTTCTTATTTCACATTCCCTGAATACGTCCAGTGTCTAGAACCAGGGATCTAGGGGTAGTTCGAACCACTTACAAATCAGAAAATTACTGATTGCAAACCAGAATTCTTACAAAGATGTCTGGCATCGATCTGATGTCAGATCCTGTTCAATTCCACTCAAAGTTGAGATACCACTCCACTTCTAGTACAAATAAAGCAAAATTCTAATGCATTTCCTTCGAAGTTGAAGAGTTAGTGGTGGCTTAATGTTTCACATTCATACCTTCACCCCTGTAGTTCTCTCCACTTCATGTTCTTGAATTTGATGAAGGAAGTTCAGCATTATTGCTTTGAGAATTTTTTTTTGTTTTGAAGTTGACAGATGCATTAAAAATGCTCCCAAATTTGATATCTAGTGCTTGTATTTACCATGATCTTTTCTGCTCTTTCTAATTTTCCTTGTTCTAATTGAAATAGCTTATTACAACAACGGAAAATGTATTAAGTAGCAGATTTACATCATGTGCCCATTGGATTTATAGAATGCCCGAGCTAACTTGATATTATTTTGCAGCTAAAATGTTCCTTGAAGATGCACAGTTCTTTGAAAGCGGAGTAGCAGATAATCAGTATGACACTTTGAATCAGTTATCGTCGTGTGTATTCGGTATAAAATACAGAGAAAGTGTGTGCCATCTCCATGCACAGGCACCACTCACATTAACTTAAAATAAAATAAAAAAATAGAGAAAGATAATTTAAAGACAGTCCAACATTTCCTTTTCCGCTGCAACAGTTCCAATCTGAGCTACACCAGCCCACACCATGCTGCTACCAGAGTGCCACTTCGGGCTTCCCAGCCCACAGCACGCCATCGTCAGGGGCCCACTTCATGCAGAAGCAAGAATCCAGCTTCGGGCTTCACAGACTGGCTGACTCTGCAACCGTGCTGCCTCTGAAGATGCTGCTGCAGAACCCATCAAAGCCGTTTTCCTACTGAAGAGTGGTGAGGAAGGCAGTTGGCACGCTTGCCTTCATTGGTCACAACATTAAATATACAAGTTGGAATGTCATGTTGCAGCTGTACAGGACATCGGTGAGGTAACTTTCGGAATACTGCGTACAGTTCTGGTCACCCTTCTATAGGAAGGATGTTGTTAAACTTGAGGGGATGCAGAAAGGATTTACAAGGCTATTGCTGGGGCTGGAGGGTTTGAATTACAAGGAGAGGCTGAATAGGCTGGGCCTGTTTTCGCTGGAGCATCTGAGGCTAGGGGGTGACCTTATAGAAGTTTATAAAATCATGAGGAGCATGGATAGGGTGAATAACCAAGGTCTTTTTTCTTTGGTGGGGGAATCCAAAACTAGAGGGCATGTATGAAATAAGCTTCTAGAGGAAGTGGTGGAGGCAGGTACAATTACAACATTGAAAAGGCATCTGGATGGGTACATGAATAGGAAGGATTCAGAGGGATATGAGCCAAATGCTGGCAAATAGGACTAGGTCAGGTTGGGATGTCTGGTTGGCATGGACAAGTATAACTGAATGGTTTGCTTCCATGCTGTATGTCTCTACAACTCTAAGTGGGGAGTCCATGCTGGTACCCAGTGCCATTATATGCCAGGTAGACAATTAAGAAAAGCGAGATGGGATTTCAACCCCTCAGGAACAAAAGGTTCCACCTCAGAGAGCTACCAGCCAATCAGAAGCATGCAATTCTCTGATACCATCAGTGCCTCCAGGAGCAGTGACCACTGCCAGCACTGCAGTGATGCCAAGGTAAGGCCTACCGCATCAGATGTAGCCCAGCAGGCATGTCAGCAGTCTCTCTGGATGCCATGCTGTTATGTACCAGTGAAGAGTGTGAGGGGGAGATGCAGTGGAATCTTGTGAGGAGGGCTATTCCTTTGAATGATTCCCCTCCTGCTCATTATCAGCCCATACAGCAAATGATGAGTTGGTTGATGTGGACCTCATCCACCAAATGTGAAAAAAAATGATGATGGCACAATGAGGCCCTTCAGTGAGATTCAATTGGCTCAGTGGCATTCTACTTCTGGTAAAATTAGACTTGGGTTGGAGCAGCTGGGCAGACCACCCCACCAGATTGTACCTGCTCCTCATATTCAAACCCGCTGCTAGAGTTATAGAATCCCTACAGTGTGTAAGCAGGCCATTTGGTCCAACAAGTCCACACCGACTCTCCAAAGTGCATCCCCACCCACTACCCTATCCCTGTAACCCTGTATTTCCCATGGCTAATCTGCCTAGCCTGCTCATCTCTGGACACTATGGGGCAATTTAGCATGGCCAGTCACCTAAACTGCACACCTTTGGACTGTGAAAGGAAACCGGAGCAGCCGGAGGAAACACATGCAGACACAGGGAGAATGTGCAAACTCCACACAGACAGTCGCCTGAGAATCGAAGCTGGGTCCCTGGCATTGAGGGCAGCAGTACTAACCACTGTACCACCATTCTGCCAGGACAAAGTAACATCCAGACCATGGAAATCCACTACATGTCAGGAGGCCATTCAACCCGTTGAGTCTGTCCTGCTCAAGAAGTAGCTATTTGGCCTAATTCCACTTTGCAGGGCTTTGTCCCTAGCCTTGTAATTTATGACAATTCAGGTGCTTATCTGACTACTTTTTAAATGTGGTGAAGGATCCTGTCTCTACCACTCTTTCAAGCAGTGAGTTCCAGATCCTCACCATCCTCTTGATGAAAGAAGTTCCCCCAAATGCCCTCCAAACCTCCCAGCTTGTAGGCCAGTTATTGATCCCTCGACCAAGGAAAGTCTGATCTTCTTATCCACTTTGTCTGGATGTCTCATTGTTAAAAGTGAAACAAATAGCACCAGGAATAGATCATATACTCCATCAATATTGCTCCATTCAATACGATCATGGCTGATGCTCAGCTTCAGTTTCATTTCCTGCCCACTCCCATATTCCTTCATTCCCTTGTCAGATCAAAAAGCTTGTGAAACTAACACACAAAATCACTTGTATGCTAAGCAGCTTAAGTAGCAAATGATAGAGCTAAGCAATTCCACAACTAATGCATCAGATCTAAACTCTGTAGTCCTGTCATGTCTGTTTGTGAATACTGGTGGACAATTAAACAACTAACTGGAGTGAGTTAGAGTGAGAGGAAGCTCTATAATGACCTCCATCCTTAATTATGAGGGAGCCTGACATATCAATGCAAAACACAAGATATTTGCAAGCATCTTCACCCAGAAATGCAAAGTGGGTAATCCACCTCAGCCTCCTCTGAGGTGCCCAGCATTGTCAGTCACTCAGTTCAATTCATAGAATCAATATAGTGTGGAAGCAGGCCATTCTGCCCATCAAATCTACACCGATGCTCCAAAGAGCATCCCATCCAGGTCCACTCCCATAACCCTACATTTCCCATGGCTACAAAAACAAAGTTGCTGGAAAAGCTCAGCAGGTCCAGTAGCATCTGTGAAGGGAAAAACAGAGTTAACGTTTCGGGTCTGTTGACCCTTATTCAGAACTTTCCCATGGCTAACCCACCTAGCCTACACATCTCTGGCCGCTATGGGCAATTTAGCATGACAAATCCACCTAACCTGCATATCATTAGACTATAGGAGGAAACCCACACAGACACATGGAAAATGTGCAAATTCCACACAGCTACCTGAGGATGGAATCAAACCTGGGGTCCTGGTGCTGTGAGCCAGCAGTGCTAACCACTGAGCCACTGTGCCACCCCAATTCACTCCACATTATTTCAAGAAATTGTTGAAGATACTGGATACTTCATAGGTTATAGACCTTGACAATCTTCTTGTTACAGTGCTGAAGATTCACACTCCTTAACTAACAACACTCCGAGCCAAGCAATTCCAGCAAAGCTTCAGCATTGGCATGTAACCAGGAGTGAGGAAGATTACACATGCATGAAAAGTAGTGTGAACCTAACCCAGCAAATTGCCATCAGTCTACTCTCAATCATCAGCAAAGTAATGGAAGATGTTGTTGACAGTGCTATCAAACAACACTTAACAATAATGCACTCACTCATGCACCATTGGATTTCTCCAGGGCAATTCATTACAGCCTTGGTCTAAATATGGAAAAAAAATCTGAACTCTAGAGAGGCCTAGCCAGTGATGGCCACATCCCGTAAACAAATTAAAAGCCATCTTTGACTGAACTTGTGAACAACTGCTCAGATATCACTTTGTGTGACTCAATAGCAAGGTTTCTTCGATAATGCCAGTTAGCTGCTTGACATATCTGGGAGAGCAAATTGATATCTCAGCTCTATTGCAGCCTGGAAGAAACTGGAGGAATAAAGATAAGAAGTCGGTGACCTTAGTTGACACTGTTTACAATCTGGTTGGCTCTAGGTCTTCCGACAGAGCATATATTTTGATATTGAATCTCAGCCTGCATACACAGTTGTGCTCTATCATAAATAATTCAAAAAGTTGAAAATCTCAGCAGGCAAGACTGCATCATTTTTGTCCCCACTCTTGACAGACCCAATCTTCACTGGCATGACAGAAAACTACAGGCAATTTTTGAATGTTATTCCTTCTAACGCTGTCAAAATGTGAGGCTTTGAAAGACAGGTATTGATGTCTTTGGAAAATTATCTATAAAATATAATGGAAGCAATGAGAGGCGCTGTGTTTGCAAAGTTCTGACTGTTGAAATCTCTATCATTTCAGATCAATATTATCCTAGAGGAATTTGTAATTGGAGGGAAACATGATATGAAAGTATCAAATATTCAATTTCCTCTGCCCTCTGCAATCTTTTCGACATTTTGTAGGGTCTGTCTATTAAGGGACATCCTGTCTACTCTTCTATCACTCCTGAGACCAGTTTCCTTTCCCCTAGAAACTTCCTGTGCAAGTGCTGAAGATGCACTCTCACCTCCTCCATTCTTATCATCCAGGAACTTCATCCAGGATGAAACAGTGATTCATTTGTACTTCTTTCAGCTTGGTGTGCTGGAGTCACTGCTTACAATGCAATCACCTTTATACTGGTGAGGCCAAATTGGAAAACCGCTTTCCTGAATACCTCCTCTCCAACCTGACCCTGAGTTTTCCATCACTGACCTTAATTGATGAAATGGAGACACATCATACTACAGCAAGGGAAACAAGTAAGAGTGAGTTCAGCTATGTTGATTGTCAAGTGGGTAAGATAGGCTGAGTTGTCTTTACTGCAACACTAGGAGTGCAATAGGTGAGACTGATGAATTAATGGTGTGGATTAACATGTGGAAGTATGATATTGTTGACACCACAGAAACATGGTTGAGGGAAAGGCTGGACTGACAACTCAACATTCCGGGCTATAGGATCTTTAGGCGAGACAGGGGAAGGTGTAAAAAGGTTGGTGGAATAGCACTATTAATTAAGGAGCCAATTACTGAAATAAGGAGAAATGATATTGAGTCATAGATATGAACAGCACGGAAACAGACCCTTCGGTCCTACTCCTCCATGCTGACCAGATATCCTAAATTAATCTAGTCCCATTTGCCAGCATTTGGCCCATGTCCCTCTAAACGGCAGCATGGTGGCACAGTGGTTAGTACTGCTGCCTCACAACACCAGGGACCTGAGTTCAATTCTACCCTTGGGTAACTGTCTGTGTGGAGTTTGCACATTCTCCCTGTGTCTGCATGTGTTTCCTCCAGGTACTCTGGTTTCCTCCCATAGTCCAAAGATGTGTAGGTTAGGTGGACTGGCCATGCTAAATTGCCTGTAGTATCCAAGGTTGTGTAGATTAAGTGGGTTATTGGGGGATGAGTCTGGGTGGGATGCTCTGAGGTTTGGTGTGGACTTGTTAGGCTGAAGGGCCTCTTTCCACACTGTAGGGATGCTATCTAAACCCTTCCTATTCATAAACTCATCCAGATACCTTTTAAATGATGTAATTGTACCAGCCTCCAGCACCTCCTCTGGCAGCTCATTTCATACACACACTACCCCCTGCGTGGAGAAGTTGTCCCTTTTTAAATCTTTTCCCACTCACCTTAAGCCTATGCCCTCTAATTTTGGACTTTCTTCCCCTGGGGAAAAGACCATGACTATTCATCCTATCCATACCCCACCTGATTTTATAAACTTCGATAAGGTCACTCCTCAGCCTCTGACACTCTAAGGAAGATAGCCCCCACCTATTCAGCATCTCCCTACAGCTCAAACCTCTGGATATCTTGGAAAGGTCTTCAAACAAGACTTTGTGGGTAAATGTTATGAATTTTAAGGGCACAGTCACATTACTGGGAGTGTATTATAGGCCCTGAAAGCATCAATGGGAAACAGAGGGGCAAATATGCAAACAGTTCACAGAGGTGCGTAAGAGTAAAAATTGGGTAATTACTCCAGAGGATTTCAACTTTCCAAATATAAATTGGGATAGTCATAGTGTTAGGGGTTTAGAGGAGGTGAATTCTGTGAAATGCATCCGGGGAGTTTTTTATATCAATGTGTAGAAGGCCCAACTAGGGACAGCAGAATGCTGAATCTGATTCTGGGAAATGAAGCCTGACAAGTGTTCACAATTTTAGCAATAGCAACCAAAACATGCTACAGTTCAAATTTGTTCTGGACAAGGAGAAAGCAGGCCTATAATAAAACAGTTTTGGATTGGGGAAGGCAGATAAAATAAAGCAAGATCTGTCCAAAGTTGACCTGGAACCTGCGGGTAAGTCTACAGTGGAGCAGTGGTGGGAGGGGGGGGCATTCAAAAGGGAACTGGGGAGAGTACAGGTCCAACATGTACCCTTTAGAGGGAAACATAAGTGCAATAAGTTCAAGAAACCCTGGATATCTAGGACTATTCAGGACTGGATAAGAGGAAGAAGGCTGGAGGAAGAAGAGAAAGGCTTTAATAAGTCCAAAGGGAGCAATTCAGCTGCAGCCGTAGAAGAATGTAGGAATTGTAAGAGGGAACTTAAGAAAGCAATTAAAAGAGCAAAAAGGGGGCATGAGAAAGGACTTGTGAGCAGGATTAGGGAGAATTTAAGGTATTTTATAAATATATTAAAGGGAAGAGGTTAACTAGGGAAAGAATAGGGTCCATTAAGGACCAAGGGGACAGTCTGTGTGTGAAGTTGCAGGATTTTGGAAGGGTGTTAAATAAATACATCTCTTCAGTCTTCACTCTTGGAAAGGAGAACAAAGGTACAGACTTCTGGAAAAGGTGCTGAGAGAAACTTGCACATTTTGACAAAAGAAATGAAGAGGCACCAGAAGCTATGTCAGGCTCAAAAACAGACAAATCCCTGCTGCTAGGGGAGGCAAGGCAGGAAATTGCAGGGGTTCTGACACAAATTTTTAATTCCTCTTGACATGGGGGAAGTGCCAGATGACTGGAGGATGGCCGATGTGGTTCGAATTTTCAAGAAAGTTGGTATAGAGGAACCAGGAAACTATAGACCGGTGAGTCTCACGTCAGTGGTAGGGAAACTATTGGAAAAAATTCTGAAGGAGAAAAGTAATGTCCACTTAGAAAGGTGTAGAGCTAGATGAACACAGCAAGCCAAGCAGCATCATAGGAGCAGGAAGGCTGACGTTTCGGGCCTAGACCCTTCAAGGCACTCTATTAACCACCCTACCAATCTTGCTGTCATCTGCAAACTTGCTTCACAACCCGCCCATATTTTCATCTATATAGCAAACAATAAGGATCCCAGCACTGGTCCTTGTGGTACACTGCTGGCCACCAGCCTCCAGTCACTTGGACAGAATTCTACCACTACCCTTTGTGTCCTAATACTAAGCCAGCTTCTCATCCATCTCGCCAAGTCAGCCTTCCTGCTCCTATGATGCTGCTTGGCCTGCTGTCTTCATCCAGCTCTGCACCTTGTTATCTTGGATTCTCCAGCATCTGCAGTTCCTATTATCTCTGATACAATTTTAACCCCACTGCGAAGCCTCTTCTAAGGATGCCTACCCTGAAGAAGTTACCCTCCTCCCTCTGGACAAACCTCAGGGGATCTCTCTCCCACTCCAACTCCGTCATAATCTCTTCGGCCTTGAAACTGCTCGACCATGTCCTGAAGCAAACCAGGTACTACAGCCACATCACCTTTCTTAGTACCTGCCTACGGAACCAGATCATCCCCAATGGACTACAGTCCACATTCAAGCCTTCCCAATTTGGCCCCAACTGTGACAATATCTAGCCATTTCTGATGAAGGGTCTAGGCCCGAAACGTCAGCCTTCCTGCTCCTATGATGCTGCTTGGCCTGCTGTGTTCATCCAGCTCTACACCTTGTTATCTCAGATTCTTCAACATCTGCAGCTCCTATTATCTCTCCACTTAGTAAGGCATGGGTTAATTAGGGATGGTCAATAGGGAGTTGTCAGAGGGAAGTTGTTAGAATTTTTAGAAAATGTGATCAAGTGTGTGGATGAGGGACGTTCAGCTAATGTTGGCAATGTACCAGAATGTACCACATGCGAGACTGATTGAGAAGGTTAAAGCATGTGGAATTGAGGGAAACTTGGCGAGATGGATGAGAAGCTGGCTTAGTAATAGGACACAAAGGGTAGTGGTAGAATTCTGTCCAAGTGACTGGAGGCTGGTGGCCAGCAGTGTACCACAAGGACCAGTGCTGGGATCTTTATTGTTTGCTATATAGATGAAAATATGGGGTGGTTGTGAAGCAAGTTTGCAGATGACACCAAGATTGGTAGGGTGGTTAATAGTGAAGAAGACGGTTGTAGCTTACAGGAAAAGATAGATGCATTGGTCAGATGGACAGAACAGTGACAGATGTTAATATGAGCCTGGTAAGTGCAAGGAGATGCACTTTGGAAGAAGAAACGAGATGAGGGAGTATTTAACGAATGGCAAGACAATGCATAACTCAGAGGAACAGAGGTATCTTGAGGTAATTATTCACAGATCCCTGAAGTCAACAGAGCAAGTGAATAGGATAATTAAAAGCATGGCAGGAAGGATGTAATGTTGGCGTTGTACTGCGCATTGGTTAGGCCACAGCTGAAGTACTGTGCGCAGTTCTGGTCACTTCACTGTAGAAAGGATGTGATAACACTAGAGGGGATTCAATGGAGGTTCACCAGGATGTTGCCTGGGATGGAGTAATTGAGCTATAAGGAGAAACTAGATAGGCTTGCATTGTTTCCTTTAGAGCAAAGAAGACTTGGTGGGGGGGACATGATTGAGGGGTATAACATTATAAGGGATATGTACAGGGTAAGTAGGGGGCACCTGTTCCCCTTGGTTAAGGGGTCAATCACGAGGGGACATAATTTTAGGGTAAAGGACATGAGATTCAGAGGGGATTTGAGAAAAACCTTTTTGTTCAGTGGGTGGTAGGAATCTGAAATGCACTTTCTAGGAAAGCCTTAAAATTTTTGGATGATTTTGAAATATATTACATTCAAGGATAGGGGACAAGTGCAGGAAATTGGGATTTAATGCACCTTTAATGATAGTTATTGTCAGTGCACAGGGCCTTTTCTGCACTGTGTGAGTCTATGACTCTCTGACTCGTTAATCCTCTGTAACATTCCAATACAGCTCTCCCTGCTCTTAACCACTGTGTTGTCCCAGTGAAATCCATTGCAAACACAAGGGATATCACCTTTTCTTTCTGCCAGGTACTCTACAGCCTTTAGCCTTAATCTTTAGTTAAACAACTTCAGATCATAAGCAATGCTCAGACATAGAAGCTGGTAATAGAGCACTGCTATAACAGAGCCTGTGGGAGTGGAGGAACTTGTGGATTGATGCCAGGGTTGGAGCTCTCCATATTGGCATAATATATAGCTGAGATCTAACTGTTTTACTCAGGCCATATTCCCAACTAAAATAATCCTGTCTATCCTGTTGGATTTTCCATGCTTTCCTCCCATTGCACTATTCTACCATTATCATTTATTTCTTCCTCTACGTCCATCTTTCATTTCTCTACCTGCCTGATTAAATTCCTGCTTTGTCTTGTACCAACCTCCCTGTTGTCATTTAATTATCCTGCCCTCCACCTCATCATAGACCTCCCTATTGTTCTTCCCAGAGCCCTGCCTTTGCTTATATATTGATCAATCCTGACATCTTTGGATATCTAGGAAGAATGGAGATTAACATGAAATATTAACAGCATCTCCACCCATACTGCCTGACCAACTGAGTGATTCCAACATTTTCTGCTTTTATTTTAGATTTCCATCATCTGCAATATTTTACATTTGTCAGGACAATATTTCTTTTGTTTAGTCATAACTCTATTAAACCCCCTCTGTGCAGTTTCATGTAAATAAAAGCAAGTTCAAGAAAGTTCAAACTTGGAAATCATCAATCATAGACTACTCAAGCCAAGAAACAATTAACCCAACAGAGGCCTCCTCAAGGGAGAAAAAAATGTATTACCTAACTTTCTGAAGTAAATAACTAAAGATATTTTTTGTGTCGAATTTCTGCTAGCATGGGATTCAATTTTAAGCTGGAGCAGTGCGGTGGTGTTGCATGGAGTGGGGAGGTGAAGGGAGTGGAGTGGGGAGAGGTAGTTAGCTCATTCCCATGGAAGGCAAGTAAGCCAGCAGCCATCACACAAAAGAGAGAGATTCGCCCTACATGATGCAGGGGTCTAACTGAGGAGAAAGAGATACATTTGCACTTCAGTGGGAGGAAGTCCCACCTTCAGGAACTGCCAGCTAATCTACTTAGCCAGCAGAGATAGCAGAGCTCAGCTAGCAGAAATGGCTAGGACGGCAGCAGTCCCATGAAGAAGCGAAGATGGGCACTGGAACCAGTTAAGCCCTGGGGAGTAAGATTGGGATGGCATCTATGAGACCAGGGAGGAGGAGAAGAGGGATCAAGGGATTGGGATTTAGAACTCAGGCAGTGAGGAATGTAAAGAGGATGTGGTTGGCATCTTGGCAGGGGTATTCTCTGGTGCTGACAGAACAACCCCGCCAAATCAGGTACCCTGCTTTCCTTGATGTCATCAAAAAAATACTCACCACTCCTGCCTACCGACCAACCAAATTATGGCGTTGGCAACGTGTTATTCTGTTGACAAGCTCAACTGTCCTTTAATTACTGATTTTAAATGTAACGATTGGGCTGCCAATTGCAGTGCCCTCCCACCTACCATATTCTTCTGGGTGTGAGGGGGCAAGTCCGAAATGGATGGCAGGTGGGATCCTTGGCACCCCTTATATTCTATGCATGACCACCACCACCACCAAAACTATGGCCAGCAGAGGGTGTAAAACCCAGCACATACTCAGAGAGCTAGAAGAGGTATGCATATTTTGGAAACCCATTTATTGATGCAAATTTGTTAAACTCAGGTGTAAGGTGGGCGTGACTGCTAAAATGTATTTTGTGTGCTTGAAAATAGGTTGGATTAAATAGAATGCAAATGCTGAGAATCCAAAATGAAAGTATAAAGTGCTGGAAATACGGACCATGCCAGTATTCTGCTATTAATTGTTCATTTTCTTTTTCTCTTTTACACTACTCATAAGTCTGCGTTCTAATGTTTGCTTTTACATAAGTAAGTGCAGTTTGGAAACTTTTTGTCCTGTGTCTGCTGTGAAGGTTGAAAATTGATCATCTTTTAGGTGATTTCAATTTTGGAATTAAATTGTTTTCATGGCATCGTTTACAACGATGCCCCAAGATAGTACAGATGCAGCAAAATCTGCAAACAAAATTAGGACTCCTCTTTAGAATACAGGGATTGCAATTCACACCTACACAGTCCGAGAACATGATCCTTGCTCTTGGGCTTTTGGCGACGGGGAAACAGTGAACCACAAAGTTGAAGTAGATGTGCTAGTAATTTTGATGTCTTACACAGTGACTGTATTGTCTTGGCTGAATTATGGCAGATCAGTTGCCAACCCTGTCTACATGCATCCTCCAAGAGACTGAACTAGAATAAAGGGGAAATAAATACTTAACTGTTACTTAGAAAACCATCAGGCATATAACCATTGCTCTCATTTTTAATTAAAATGTGCACATTTAATTTACTCTGAAATCATTTAAAATAACAATTGTCCACATTACAATTGGTGTACTGTTGTACACCAGCAACTGCAACCTTAACAACCACAATGACCTCACAGCTATTAAACAGTTAGGAAATAAAGAACGTCTGGAGACCAGATGTTGGAGCACAACGTGGTTTACTGGAAACTATATCTACTTGAGACTATTACAGCTCTACCACTTGCTACAACGCCCTCAAACCTTGAAGTACGACTCTCAACATGCTTTTGACATTCTTTCTTTTCATTTTACTATGGCCTGAGACCGTCACCTGGGGGCTGAAGGATGGAATATTGCACAACTCAATATGGTTAGGTAAGTCGTTCTGTGTTGTTTCTCCGATTTTGTTTTAGAAAATATCAAATGAATTTCCTCATGGAGGAAGATATTTATTATGCCTGCTGCTGTAAGGCTGGAGGAAGATTGTTATTTCGTTTAGTGCTGTAAAACTGGGTTCTAATTTCTTAACATGAACCTTTTGGCTCATTTGTTGCTGCTGTTCAAACTTTTGAGAACATGAAACTGGCAAATCTTTTGATGTTTCAAAATCCTGTCATCTACCAAAATATATGTGCCTCTTATTGGGGTGCAAACTGCTATCTTTTAAGTGATCAACTCATTTTAAATGACTCATTGATTGTCTGAAAGATTAATTTAATTTTTAAAGTTTTTGTCAGAAATTCACATCCATTACATGAAAATAAATAGATTGAGACTGGTAAAATCATACTGCCGTGAAGGTTGAAAATTGATCATCTTTCAGGTGATTGCAGTTTGGAATTGAATTGTTTTCATGGCATCATTTACAATGAGGCCCCGAAATAGTACAGATGCAGCAACGTCTGCAAACAAAATTTACCGAAGTGTGAATAGAGGCTAAATAGCTGATCTCAACAGCGATAGTAGGAACTGCCAATGCTGGAGAATCTGAGATAACAAGGTGTAGAATTTTCTGAAGACGGGTCTCGACCCAAAACGTCAGCTTTCCTGCTCCTCTGATGCTGCTTGGCCTGATCTCAACAGCACTTTGGCTCAGGGAATGTTGAAAGAAAATGTGTTCCCATTCCTTATTTAAAATGGCTATAGGTAAATATGAGCAAGAAATACTTTGAAAATTAGTTGATACATTGGCCAAAGGCCCCTTTGAATATTGTAAGATTTTATAATCTCCAAATGTCGTAGCTAAAAAGTGTGCATTGATGGAAATTGAGAAAGGATGGTGTCTGTGCTTCCTGTGATCCTTACCACTGCCAAACAGCTGTCACACTCACTTTTAGGTTCATACAAAGAATAGCATGGCACCCAATAAGTAATAAGCCTTTGGTTCATAGAATGGTTAGATTACGCAAAGAGGCCACTATGTGTATGGCTGCAAGAACAGTTTTAATTTGTCCCATTCTCCAACCTTTCACCACATCCCTGCAACCTTTCCCTCTTTAGGTGCTTACTTCATTCCCTTTTGAAACTCAAAACTGAATCTGCCTTCACCACACTCAGGCAAATATTCCAGATCCTAACTACTTAGTGCATATAATAAGATTACCTCGAGTCATTGCCATTAGTTTTTTTTCGCTCAAAAGCTCACAATTTGTGGACAGTCAATGTGGTATTTTATAAATTCCTGCTTCGGAAATAAAACCAGTCTGATTCCAAGTTGATACACAGCCAGATACTAAACAAAGCCTCACATCTAAAATGTATTTTCTGACCTGGGATGTCACCTCTAGTATTCTGGAGGAACTGATGATACAGATGACACAAAGGTTGGTGGAATTTGCGGATGACACAAAGGTTGGTAGAATTGCGGATGGCGATGAGGACCGTCAGAGGATACAGCAGGATGTAGATTGGTTGGTGACTTGAACAGTGAGATTGCAGATGGAGTTTAATCCGGAAAAATGTGAGGTAATGCATTTTGGAAGGTCTAATCCAGATGGAAAGTATATAGGAAATGGCAGAATCCTTAAGAGTACTGATATGCAGAGGGATCTGGGTGTACAGGTACACAGACCACTGAAAGTGGCGATGCAGATGGAAACGGTAGTCAACAAGACATATGGCATGCTTGCCTTCAATGGCTGGGGCATTAAGTTTAAAAAATGGCAGGTAATGTTGCAGCTTTATAGAACTTTAGTTAGGCTGCATTTGAAATATTATGTTCAATCCTGGTCACCACACTACCAGAAGGATGTGGTGGCTTTGGAGAAGGTACAGAAAAGATTTACCAGGATGTTGCCTGGTATGGAGGGCATTAGCTATGAGGAGAGGTTGGAGAAACTTGGGTTGTTCTCACTGGAACGACAGATGTTGAGGGGTGACCTGATAGAGTTCTACAACATTATGAAGGGCATGCACAGACTGGTCAGTCAGAAGCTTGTTCCCAGGGTTACTAGAAGCCATTGTTTTAAGGTCTGAGGGGCAAGATTTAAAGGTAATGTATGAGGCAGGTTTTTTTTTTTTACACGGAGGGTGGTGGGCGCCTGGAACTCGCTGCTGGGGGAGGTAGTGGAAACAGATACGATAGTGACTTTTAAAGGGCATCTTGACAAATACAAGAATAAGATGGGATTAGAGGGATATGGTCCCCAGAAGGGTAGGGAGTTTTAGTTGTGACAGGCAGCATGTCGGTACAGGCTTGGAGGGCTGAAGGGTCTATGTCTGTGCTGTAATTTTCTTTGTTCTTTGCTCTTTGATAAAACTTTTACTCATCTCAAGGCAATGACTTGAAAGAAATTCTGGAATTTGTATATTAATCCTTTCTAACTGATTTAAGATTTAACAGCCATCTTAGGTTTGTTCAATGCATTCACATCAGTCCTACAACCCTTTGACCTTTTGCTTATAAGTTCTGTGTCTGATGCCATCTCTCTCACTGACACCTGAAGAAGGAGTGAAACTCCGAAAACTTGTGTCTTCAAATAAACCTGTTGGATTATAACCTGGTGTCATGTGAATTTTGGCTTTTTTGGGGGAATCACCTTATGCCCATCTCCTCTGGTTTTCAACTCTTCACCATCAGTTTCTCCCAATTGACCATCTAGAACCTTCAAGATTTGCACACCTTTATCTAATTTCCTTTCAGCCTTCTATCCTCAGGAAATAACCACAGCTTCTCCAGTCTATCCACTCAGTTGAAATCCTCCCTAAGACCATTTTTGCGTTTTTTTTTGGCACCTTCTCCAAATGACGAATGGCACTCAGAATTGGACATAACACTCCAGATGAAATTGAACGAGAGTTTTATAAAGGTTCCTTATGACTTCTTTTCATTTGTGTTCTATGGCAATATTTACGAAGTTCTGGATACTATATGCTGTTTTAACAACTTTCGAAAGCTGCCCTAATACCCGCACTGATTTGTACGCATGTACCCCCATGTTCCTGCACTCCTTTAGAACTGTACCCTTTATGATAGGGGGTCAGTTCCTCAGTTGGTGTGGTGCATATTATGTGATGGCATGAGTTTAATCCCTCATACTGTCTGAGGTACTTCCCCACCTTACTCTGTGGTATCATCATAGCCCATTAAAGGCGTAATTAGCAATGCTTTGTATACTGTCCGTGAAGGATGAAAGCAAAGAAGGTCCCTGTACCGGTCATGCACTGCAGTTGCCAAGCCACACAGATACTTTGGATCCTCCTTGAATCTAGCATCATGTGAAATCAGCCAAGAAAGAGAATATAACAATTTACCATTCCTTCAATCTAATCCTGAGGGTAGGGTTAGCTGTAAAAGTTTGACCCTTGAAATCACTTACAGTTTCGGCATAATCAGTAAAGAGTCTATCACCACTACTTTCATTTATTTTAAATTCCACTTCCTCACTCTTCTCACCAAAATGCATCACTTCCCATTTCTCCATGCTAAATGTCATCTGGCATTCATTCCTTCAGCCTGTCTGTATTCTTTTGAACTCTATCGCTGTTTTCACAGTACTTCCAAGTTTTGTGTTGTGTTCTGCACATGAGGAGCAAAAAAATGAAAAACATTGCTCTTCAGAATCAAATTGACAAAGATATTAGTAAAGAAAAACCAAATAGATACAAAACTGTTTTAATGCAATCACACATCCGGATTTTCACATCTGCACACATATGCACTCCACTCTCTTTCTTGTATTGTAAAATAATTATCTCATTAGAACAGGAGTGGTGGAGGGCAGAGTGGAAAGAGTGATCATAATTTGCTCAGTCACCTTTGACTCTATTATTTGTGAATTCCAATTCATTAATATTGAATTTATGAAGTAAGAAACAATATACTGCAACTTGACTTCATGATTTTAACTGTCTTTAAAGTTTCATATTTGGTTCATTTGACTAAACCTTTTAGACCATAAGTTATAGTTGCAAAATTAGGTGATTTGACCTAACTTGCCCCACATTTCAATCATGGCCGATATGTTTTAGCAACTTCATTCTCTTGCCTTTCACTTTAACTTTTGATCTCATTATTAAACAAGAACATATCCGTCTCTATCTTAAATACTCTCAATTACTTGGCCTCCACAGCCTTCTGTGGCAGTGAGTTCCACAGATTCATAACCCTCTGGCTGAGGAAATTCCTCCTCATCTCAGTTGTAAAGGACTGTCCCTTTACTCTGAGGCTGTGCCCTCAGGTCCTGGTCTCTCTTACCAATGGAAACATCTTCTCCATGACAACTCTATCCAGGCCTCTCAGTATTCTGTAAGTTTCAATGAGATCCCCCTTCATCCTTCTAAACTCCATCAAGTACAGACCCAAAGTCCTCAACCACCTTTCATATGACAAGCCCTTCATCCCTGGGATCACTCTCGAAAACCTCCTCTGGTTCCCTCCAATGCCAGCGCATCCTTCTTTAGATACAGAGCCCAAAACTGCTCAAAATATTCTAAATGTGGTCTGACCAAAGCCTTATACAGTCTCAGCAGTACATATCTGCTTTAGTATTCTTGTCCTCTTGAAATGAATGTTAATGTTGCATTTGCCTTCCTAACATCCAATTAAGAGAATCCTGAGGTAGGACTCCTAAGTCCCTTTGTGTTTCAGATTTAAGAAGTCTTTCTCAATTTAGAAAATTGTCCACACGTCTATTCTTCCTACCAAAGTACTTAACCTCACTTTTTACCATAATGTATTCCATCTACCACTTCTTTACTCAGTCTCCTCGCCTGGCCTCAACACTATCTGCTTCTCCATATATCTTTGTGTCACCTGCAAATTTAGCAACAATGTCTTCAGTTCCTTCATCTAGATCATTCATATGTAATGTTAATCATAGTTTTCCCAACACTGACTGCTGCAAAACTCCACTAGTCACCAGTGGCTATCCTGAAAAAGACCCCTTTATCCCCCACTCTCTGTCTTCTGCCAGTCAACCGATCCTTTATCCAATCCAGTATGTTGCTCCTAAAATCATGGGGTCTTGTTTTATTTAGCAGCATCCAGTGTGGTGCCTTATCAAAGGCCTTCTGGAAATCCAAATAGATCACATCCACTGGCTCTCCTCCACCAAAATTCTTGTTACCTCTCCAAAGAATTCTAACGGATTTGTCAGGCATGACCTCCCCTTGATGAAGCCATGCTGTCTCAACCCTATTTTACTACTCACTTCCAAGCACTCCACAATGTCATCCTTAATAATGGATTGTAAGATCTCACAAATGACTGAGGTCAGGCTAATCAGTCTATAATTTCCTGTCTCCTGCCTCCCTGCTTGCTTAAATAGGGGTGCAACATTAGTTATTTTACAGTGCTCTGGGACCATCCCTGACTCCAGTTTTTTCCTACAAGATCACCATCAACACTTCCACAATCTCCTCAGCTATCTCCTTCAGAATTCTAGTGTGTAGTCTATCCAGTTCAGGTGATTTATCCACCTTCAGACCTTTCAGCTTCCCCAGCACCTTCTCCTCAGTGATGGCCACTACACTCACCTCTGCGCCCTGACTCTTTCGAAGTTCTGCTATGCTACTGCTGTATTTCGCAATGAACACTGACGCAAAGTATCTATTCACTGCACCCGCCATTCCATCGTTTGCCATTACTTTTTCCTGCCTCAATTTCTAGCTGCCCGATGTTAACTCTTGCCTCTCTCTTTCTTATTACATGTCTAAAAACAGCTCTTGCAATCTTCTCTTATATTATTAACGGGCTTACCCTCATACTTCATCTTCACCCCCCCACCCCCATTTATTGTTTTATTTATTGTTCTCTGCTGGTTTTTTTTAAAAGGCTTCCCAATCCTTTGGTTCCCACTAATCTTCATCACATTGTTTTGTTTTTTACTTTTATGCTGTCCATGACTTCCCTTGCCAGCCACAATTGCTTTGTCTTCCCCTGGATGTGTTTCTTCTTCCTTGGGATGAATTTCTGCGGTGCCTCCCAAATAAACCCCAAAATTCCCTGCCATTGCTGCTCCACCATCTTCTAGGCTCCCCTTCCAATCAATTCTGGCCAGCTCCTCCCTCATGTATTTGTCATTACCATTACTCAATTGCAATATGTCTGATTCAATCTTCTCCCTCTCAGACTGCAGGCTGAATCTCTTATATTATTGTCACTGCATCTAGGGGTTTCTCCGCCTCCAGCCACCTAATTGAGTCTGCCTCATTAAACAGCACAAAATTCAGAATTGCCTGTTCTATAGTGCTCTATAACAAGCTGCTCCAAAAGACTTCTTTCACAGATCTGACTCTATATCATTTCTTGCTATTGATCTAATTTCGTTTCTTACTAACAAGGCAACCCTGCAGCCCTGCCCATCTGCCTGTCATTTCAATTGAAAGCATATCCTTGAATATTTAGTTCTCAGTCCTGACGCCATGCAGTCACATGTCTGAGATACCCACAACATCGTACCAGTCAATTTCAATCTGTGCTACAAGCTCATTTACCTTGTTTCGTATACTGCTTACATTTAAGTACAACATCTTCAGACCTGTGTTGACTGCCCCCTTTCTCATAGTTGTCCCCTTATCTGCTCTGCCTGAAGTTCTCCTGAGATTCTCCATACTCTCTGTCCTATTACTTGTTGTGGAAACTGCAATAACCTCTGCTGAGTCTTCCACTCTAAGTATTTCCATAATTTTCCATTTAACTGAACCTAATACCACCCATCCCTGCCATGATTTACAATACTATCCATAGCCCTAGTTATCTGATTTGCCAGGACTCTGGTCCAAGCGTGATTCAGGTAGAGCCCGTCCCATTGAAACAGCTTCCTCTGTACTCAATACTTGTGCCATTGCCCATGAATTTGAACCATTTCTCCCACACCAATTTTTGAGCCACACATTTATCTCTTTAATTTTGTTAACCCTGTACAAATTAGCTCGTGGCTCATATAGTAATCTGGAGATTATTATCTTTATAGTTCTGCTTCTTAATTTAGCCCCTAGCTTCTTATACTACCACAAGAAGAACCTCTTTCCTCTTTCTACCTTGTATTGTTGGCACCAGTGTGAAACATAACAACTAGATCTTTCCCTTCTTGCTTCAAGTTTCTCTGCAGCCCAGATAAGATATCCTCACCCAAGCACCAGATAGGCAACACAGCCTTCAAGACTCTCAATCCTGGCCACAGAGAACAGTGTCTATTCCCCTGACTATCCTATCCCCAATTACAACATCATTTCTGTTTCTCCTCCCTTTTGATGGCTCACTGTACTGTGGTGCTTATGTCGGTTTGCTCATCCTCCCTACGGTCCCCACTCTCATCCGCACAAGGAGCAAGAATCTCATATCTGTTAGACAAACTGAAGGGCTGAGATTCTTTCAGTACTACCTCGTGGATCACTCTATCTGCCTCGCTTGTACTCACACCTCCTGAGCCTGACCAATGACTGAATATGAGGTGGTTAACCTAAGGGGTGTGACTGCCTCCCTGAAACACAACTTCCAGGTAATTCTCCCCCTCCCCGACGTGTTGCAATGTCTGAAGCTCTGACTTCAGCTCGTGAACTCTGAGCTAAAGTTCCTCAAGCAACCAACACTTGCTACAAATGAGGCTACTATGAACCACAATGAGGTCCACTAGCTCCCATATCATGCAGGTACAATGCGTAGCCTGGCCCTGCGTCTCTGTTATTTAATTAGTGCTTAATTTGATTTTCAAAAATTTCCCACTTGTGTTTTAGTTTGTAACCTGTAAGTATTTCCCTTATTTATCTTCAATCTGAAAGTAACCACCAATAGATAGTCTAATTAGCAGCTATTACCAACCAATGAATTTTTCCTGTTTTCCTGTGATGTCATTCTTTCTTCTGTGCTGGACCCCAATCCCAGGCTTCAATTTATCCAGTAACAAGACCTGACAAACTATGAACTGAAGAAGCAAACAAAAGCACCTCTTCCCTTCTGCACCAAGTTCCCACACTGCCTCCAAATTCAAACTAAATATTCCCTCAGGCCATGTCTCACTCCAGATATGATCACTCCTTCCTGACTGTGTGCAGCCTACTGGTCATGCATATTTAATATACCCTTTCTTAAATAAAGCTGAACTGAGCTGAGATGACTCACACTATTTAAGTTTCAATAATAACTAACACCTATTGGGGCCCCATTCAGCCTTCGAGTGATTGATTCATAGCTACTCCTCAGTCAGCTGGATCAGCTACCTTATTAACCCTTTAACTAAACTACTGAATTTTAATCTTTTAAAATGGAGAAATATTTAGCAGTTCTATTCCTATGGTGCCTCCAAGTTCCCCAAACTGTATATTCACTCCGGATGTGAACTGTTCTTCCTGACCAGAGGCACCTTATTCCTTCATATTAAGATTCACTTTGGTAATGAAACATTCTGAGCATATTTATTGTATGGGAACATGAACATATTCAAAAATATGTTTTCTTTTGTGTTATGACTCAAGTTTTTCCAGACTATTCCCCTTGCAATGAAGGATGATTTGGTCTCCAAATTCTGAGTTTCCATCATTCCCAAGGAATTTAAAAACATTTGTTTCAGAAGTTTCATTAAGTGTGTCACACAGTAAGCACAGCCACAGCCTTTTCATCCAGCTCTACACCCTGTTATCTCAGATTCTCCAGCATCTGTAGTTCCTACTATCTCTGAAACAATTTTAACCCCACTGCGAAGCCTCTTCTAAGGATGCCTACCCTGAAGAAGTTACCCTCCTCCCTCCGGAAAAACCTCAGTGGATCTCTCTCCCACTGCAACTATTCATCTTCTACCCACCTCCCCCTATTTATTTCAGAACCCCCTTCCCCTCCCCCACTTCTGAAGAAGGGTCTAGGCCCGAAACGTCAGCCTTCCTGCTCCTCTGATGCTGCTTGGCCTGCTGTGTTCATCCAGCTCTACACCTTGTTATCTCAGATTCTCCAGCATCTGCAATTCCTACTATCTCTGAACACAGCCTTTGATGCCCTTGACTACTTTATCTGTAATGTTATGAGTCACATCCTCTCATATTGCAATAACTAATCTTAAAGATGCATAGCTCCACAGTTTTTAGCTTAAATTTGTCTTGTATTTCTGGTTTTCATTCACTTTTCAAGCTACTTATTCCAAACAGTAAAAATACTTGCTGCTTCATTTCCACAAAATGAATAAAAATGACAGAAGTAGGAAACAAAAAATTTTTTTTTTTTATAAACTGGAAGCTAAACTGAAAGGTTTGACTTATCAATGCTTAGAAAATAGATTGTATTGGAATGTTTCAAAACTGATGTATTGTTTTGTCATGTATTTACAGAACAAGCAGCCGGTGTTTATCACAGAGAATCACGCAAAGGAAAATACCAGCTCACCTTGAAAGAAGCTAAATTGGTCTGTAACTATGAAGGAGGCACCCTTGCAACATATAAACAGTTAGAGTTAGCTCAGCGTATAGGTAGGAAAGAGTTTGTGCGTTTACCATTTTGGATAAAATATTACTAATTTAAATATGCAATTGCACAGTGATATTAATTGCACAATGACAGTCAGCAGTGATTTTTATTGATGTGACATCATCTTTTTTCTATGAAAGGACAGAACTGAAGAACTTCACTGTGGAAATTACACCAGATTCCTATTGCATAAATTGTGGTAGTAATGATAAAGATACGCATCATTAACACAAGCTACTTTTTTCATCAAATTCCTGGCATTAGTCTTTCCTAGGAAAATAAAAGAACAACTTTCCATGGTTGCAACACAATAGATCGGTTCTGAGGTTGAAAGCAGCTCCCTGTCATTGGACAAACCATTTCATATTAAAACCAAGTTTTAAACTGAAACAATATCTGTTTTGTAGTTAAAAATTAGTCCAATGTCAAGAGAAACTTTCTAATGAAGAATCATTGATCTGAAATTTATTTTTGACTTTATTTCAGTCCAGAGATGCTGCCTGACCTGCTGAGGATATTCTTTTTGTTCTTATTCTAAGAGAAATTTTATGACCTAAAATTATTTTTAAAATGTTAAACAATACATCCAAGCTAATTCAGTAAACAGTTTTAAACAGCTTACTTTTACTTGTTTGCTTATTTTTTATTTTTCCTCATTCTGTTTCCTAATTGTTATCCTGGCATTGTACCCCTGACAAATCTGTTATTTTAAAACTATCATAGTACATATTTAAATACTCACCCTCTGTTTCACTGGTCTCTCAAATGATGTCTCTCAAGACATCACAAAATAGCAATCCAAATGGCTGAAAACCGCATCAGTCTTTTCTGCCAGTCTTAATTCAGAGCTTCAAACGTTTATGTTGTTGTGTTTTAGGCAAAACCAAACCAATCTTTGAAGTAAATTTTGTACAAGTGACATAAGCACATTGCTATTACACAAAGTTTCTCATCCTTTCAACTGGCAGTCTGACTGTGTGCTCAGTCATCAGTACCTCAGAATCTCAGATGTGTTACAATGCAGAAGGAAGCCATTCATTCTGTCATGCCTCTAGCTCTCTATCAAACATTATGACCAAATGTTTGATTGGGCAGCACATTGGGCAGCACATTGGCTCAGTGGTTAGCACTGCTGCCTCACGGTGCCAGGGAACCAGGTTTGATTCCAGCATCAGGTGACTGTGTGTGGCATTTGCACATTCTCCCCATGTCTGCGTGGGTTTGCTTTGGTTTCCTCCCACAGTCTAAGGATGTGCAGGCTAGGTGGATTGACCATGCTGAATTGTCCATGGTGTGCAGGCTAGGTGGATTAGGCATGGGAAATGCAAGTATAAGGTAAAGGGGTGGGTCTTGGTGTGATGCTCTTCAGAGGGTTAGTGTGGTCTCGATGAGCTGAATGACCTGCTTCCACTCTGTTGGGATTCTATAAGAGTATCATTTGCCTGCCTTTTCCGGATACGTTTTCACATTGTTTCCATTCAAATAATCATCCAATGAATGCCCAAATTGAATCTGCCTCCCTCAGACTTCCAGGCAGTGCTTTACAGACTTGAACATTGTGTGAAAAAGTTTTCTGTCAACTCACATTTGCCAGATTTGTATATCACTTCAAATCTGTGCCAGCTTATTCCCAATCCTTTTACAAGCAGGAGCAGTTCTTCCTTGTCTACTCCATCCACACCTCTCATCATTTTGAAAGCTTTGCTCAGATCTCCTCAGCCTTCTTCTCTCCAAAGAGAATTTTGTAAATCTCTCCAATCTATCCTCATAACTGAAGTTCCTCATTCCTGGAATTACTTCCATAAATTGTTATTACATTCTCTCCAATGTGTTAACATCCTTTTATTAGTATGGTTTCCACAATTGTACACAACACACTAACTGAGGTCTAACAAGTGTCTTGTGTCATGTCTATTTAACCTCTAAATTAGCCTAATATAGCTAAATTATACATCCAAACCAATATATTAAAGAATTTTGAACAAATAATTTTACTCTTATAAAATACTGCAGATGCTGGGAACCTGAAACAAACAGAGAGTGCTGGAGAAACTTAGCAGATCCAGCAGCATCTGTGAAAAGAAAAATAGAGTTAACAGTTTCTGAATTCTGAAGGAGTATTATACTGGATGCGAAACATTAATTCTGTTTCTCTCTCCACAGATGCGGCCAGACCTACTGATTTTCTCCAACATTCTTTGCTTTTGTTACTTTAACTTGTACTCTATGCCCTTATTTATAAAGCCTATGATACTGTATGCTCTATTAATTACTCTGTCTACCTATTCTGCTACGTCCCGTGGCCTATGTGCATAAAGACCCAGTCCTCTCTGCTCCTGCACCCCTTAAATATTGTGGCCTCTTTTTTATATTTTATATTGTATATTGTCTGTCCTTCCTACCAAACTACATCATCTCACACTTATGACTTAATTGGTAAATGTGCAACTCCAAATTATCATTACACACAATAATTTGCAACTTTATGAGATGGTATGGATTATACTCATGGATAAGAGTCAGTGGACTGAAAGACAATGTTTAAAATATAGAGAAGCAGGTAATCTGATCTGATGCCTCATGGTAGTCTGCAATAAATAAACAGATTTAAGGCTCAATTATTTAATAAAAGGGAAGTTACAGTTTTTTCATACTTTTGGTGGACTCTAATTATGCACCTCATTAGCAAGTGTTAGGAACACTTTGTTCTGCCTGATACTGAAAGGTTCTGTGTAATTGGCACAGATTTCCTTGTGGGGCTATTTTTGCTCCCCCACCCAAAGGATACTGCTGCAATTGTAGGGAGAAGCAGTGAGCGTTTCTTTTCGGCACGAGATGTAACCTATGAGGTCAGGCAGGCAACCATCTGCTTCCCATGTTTTGAAGGTTAGAGACCTGAAGGCTTGTGTCAGTAGATTCACTGACACAGCTGCATTCAACATCCACCAAGTAGCCTACAGATACCTCGATGGAATAATTCCAGCATAGTTTTACAGCAGTTTCTTTATATTGGCAAAAAAAAAGCGTTCAAAAAACTTTAACAACTTTCCTGTAAAAACAGAGAAGGATTTCCTTGTGACCCAGCCACATTTTTATTTGTTTGTTTAGAAATTATTTTTGTAACAAGTAGGACTTATATGTAAATAGTTAGATTTCTAACTATCAAGAGTGGAGGGTTGATGATATTTCTTTAATAAAATAACAATGCGCTGACTAATAGGGACATGAAATAAATCTAACAGCAATAGTGAAATAAAGCAATATCAGGCAATGTCATACTTTATATAAGTGCATTATAATGCATTATAAAAGTATTCTCATTTAACATACGCTGTTCAGCCACTGTGAAAGCATACCGCTATTCATTACTTTGATATTAATGATTCTATCATTTTACATTTCACTTTCACTATAAAGTCTATTACACTAGTGGTGATGAATTGCAACAATTCTTTCACAAAAACTGCATGCATTTATACAGCCTTCTCAATGTAGCAAAATTTTAAATATTCCAAATGTCACAGAAGTGTTATCAAATGGAACTCGGCACTGAGCCGCATAAAATGATATTGGGGCAGATAACCAAAACCTTGGTCAAAGAATTGGGATTTAACAGCGTTAAGGGAACATCTTAAAGGAGGAAGAAGACGTAGAAAGTTCGAGGGCAGGAATTCCAGAGCTTAACCTTGGCACTGAAAAGTTGTTGCCAATAGTATAACAATTAAATTTAGGAATGCTGAAAAGGCCAAAACTGGAGAAGCAGAGATGTCTCGGAGATATCTCGTGGGGGTTGTAGGGTTCGGGAAGTTATTGAGATGGGGTAGTTTGGTGGGAGTGGAATGGATGAATGGGGAGATGGAGAGGTTGCAAGGCCATGACCCCAAAGCAATTTGAAAACAAGGATGAGAACTGAAGATGTTGCCTGATTGGGGATCTATGAGGTTTACGAACATGAAGCTGATGGCCAGAATGGGTGTTTCTGTGAGTTAAGACACAGACAGTCGAGTTTTGGATGACGTAACACTTACTGAGAATGTGGAATTCAACTAGGTATGTGTCAGAATATATAAGACTAAAAATGACAAGGACATGAACACAGATTTTCACAACTGGCATGCTTTGATGAGGTAATCTCAGTGATGTTAGTTCACCTTAGGGTCAAATGTGACAAACATGTTATGAATAGAGAGAACTTAATCTGGGACAGTTCACAGGTAGTGAGATGGAATCAGCAGTTGGGGTAAAGTGCAGCCTGGGGTCTGGCTTCAGTTTCACAAATATTTAATTGTAGAAAATCTCCTCTTCTCCAGTACTTGATGTGGGACAACAGTCTGATAATTTAGCAACAGAAGAAAAGTTGAGAGAGAGATGGTGGTGAGGTAGAGCCAAGTGTCATCTACATACATATGAAAACTAACACTTTACTTTCAGAAAATGTCACGGGGTCAGCATGTAGGGGAAAAATGGGAAGGCGCTGGTCTAGATCGGTGGGGACACACCTGAGGTAGTATTTTAAAAATTCTTTCATGGGGTAGAAAGTGTCAGCACTAGAAAGGCCAGCTCATTCCCTTTTAGAAGCTGAGCTGCCTCCTTGAATGACTGCAGTCCAACAATAGATACATGTACAGAACTGTTAGAAAGGGTTTTAATGCTTCAATGGAGAAAGAATGGCAATATATTTGAAGTCAGGATAGTGTGTAGCTTGAGAGGGAATTTGCAACTGGTGGTCAACCCATGTCATCCTTTTCCTCTTTATGAGCTAGAGGCTTTAGGTTTAGAAGGTGCTGTCAAGAGAGCACTGGTGAGTTGCTGCAGTGTACCTTGTGGGTACTACACACTACTGCCTTTGTATGTCAGAAATGGAAGGGGTTAATATTTAGGTAGTTAATGGCACCTTTATCCTGGATTGTGTTACGTTTCTTGAGTGTAAAGATCCAAGTAGGTTGGAAAATATTCCATCATACTGCTGATATGATGCTTCTGGATTGTGGGCACGTGCTGGGGAGTCAGGAGTTATGGACTGCAGAATTCCCAGCTTCTGACCTTCTCTTGTAGTCATAGTATTTATATTGCTGGCCCAGTTAAGTTCCTGGTCAATGATAACCTTCAACATGTAGATGGCGGAGGGCACAGAGATGGCAATATCATTGAATGCTGAGGGAACATGACTAGGTTCACTTTTGTTGGAGATGGTCATTGCCTGATACTTGTGTGGTGTGAATGTTATTTGTGGAAATAGTTTGTGAGTAGGAAGAGAATCCTTTACAAGTGATATTCTAAATGCAATTAGTTAGATAAGAACAGAAGCAGGCGAGCCAAAGTTTTCTCTCAGCTTGATGACAGAGGAGGGTCTCTTTTTATTCACGAAATGGATTTGGGCATCACTGGCTAGGTCAACGTTTATTGCCCATCCCTAATTGCCAGGGGTTTGAGAGTTACATGTGGGCTAGTCCAGGTAAGGAAGGCAGATTTCCTTCTCTAAAGGACATTAGTGAGCCAGATGGGTTTTTACAGTCACCATCCAGGCAAGATGGATAGGTTAGAGTTGGGGTTTAATTCCAAATTTTTTTTACCTTGAATTCAAATTTCACAATCCAATGTGGTATGATTTGAACCCATGTCCCCAGAATATTAGAGATAGTGGGAACTGCCGGTGCTGGAGAATCTGAGACAACAAGGTGTAGAGCTGAATGAACACAGCAGGCCAAGCAGCATCAGAGGAGCAGGAAAGCTGATGTTTCGGGTCTGGACCCTACTTCAGAAAAGCATATTCCCAAGAATATTAACTGGGCGCTCTAGATTGCTAGTCCATCGATACCTCATTATAAGAAGAAGAATAATGCAGGTAACTGTGTCAAAGGTTGCACATATGTCAAAGAAGATGAAGATTTATTTTTTACTTTGTCATCAAATAGAATGCCATGGCACAGTAAGGAGCTCCACAGAAATGTTAATAATCAAAATTTGACTCCAACAAGATCTGACCCAAAATGGCTCAAAAAGATCAGATTAACCACAAACTCATATGCAAACTTCTATTAAAATATTTAAAGGGACAAAAGTTTACATCAAAATCATTTTCTTGATTTTTCTGCAACATTTTCATTGAGCATTGTTGTGAATTTCATTTATTTCTGTTAAAAAATCACATAATCCAGTATTGTTAATTGATTTTGTGCCACTTGCTGAAATTAGCTGCAAGACATTTCCAAGGAATCAACACAGCCTTAATTCTGGATTGTGGTCACTTCAGAATTGAAATAGGTTTTTGAGTAGATTTGTAGATCAAGTTGTGGATGTTGCGGTTGGTTGACTCTCTGAGCTGGTTCGTTGTTCTGCAGGCGTTTCATTGCCCTGCTGGGTAACATCATCAGTGCAGCCTCCGATGAAGCACTGTTGTAGTTTCCTACCTGTTATTTAAACTCTGGTGTCCGTTGAGCTGGATTACCTCACTGCCAGTTTTCCTTTGCAGTAGAGTATATATAAGGTATACATATATAGGAAAAAGCGAACTTAACACTCTTAACACATCAGAAAGGAAGGCCCGAGAGGGACTGAAAAGGGACAGAAACATCTTAATACTACCAGCGGACAAAGGGCGCATGACAGTAATACTAAATAAATGGGACTACCTCTGCAAGGCACAGGCACTACTAGCTGACGAGAACACGTACTGTCAAGGGCAGATAGACCAGACACTACAAATAGGCAATAAGATTCTCAACACACGAAAGAGACTCAAACAGTGGACAAATCAACAAAACAGACTAACTAAGAATGAAACCAGAAGGAACTAACACCCCCCGATTCTACGGCAGCCTGAAGGTACACAAACCGAAAATACCCCTCAGACCCATAGTCTCCCTGCCAGACACGCCATCACATAGATTAGCCAAGGAGTTACAACGGAGACTAAAGCACCTCATCAGCAAGTCAACAAGCATGGGGCTGGATGAACACAGCAGGTCAAGCAGCATCATAGGAGCAGGAAAACTTGACGTTTCGGGCCTAAACCCTTCATCAGAAAAAAAAAAAAAAAAAAAAATATTTTGTCGTGTTACCTCTGGTTCTTTTGCCAATTAGTTTAAATCTGTATTAACAATCCTTCTGTGCCGACAAATAATTCTCTATCAAAACCCTTCATGATTTTGTGCAACTTCATCAAGCTTCTTCTTAACATTCTCTGTGCCTAGGAGAACAATACCATTTTTCCCAGTCTGTCCTTGTCATTTACTTTGGAAATATAGGTATTTACACTGTTTCAATTAGACAATGATAATCTATTCTGTTGGATCAACTGGTGAAGGTAATTGGAAGTGAACCTTCGTTACTGGTCTACACTGTTAAGTTAGTGTGTAACATGAGGTTCAAGCACCTACGCATTGGGGAGTCAATGGTTGTGTGGTGCTTTCACTAGCCTATGAACCCAGCGACCTCAGTTCAAACCCTGCCATGGTGGAATTTGAACTCAAAAAGAAAATCTGGAATTAAGAATCTGATGATGAGCAAGACGCTGTTGTCAGTTGTTGGCAAAACCCATCTGATTCAACAATATCCTTTAGGGAAGAAAACTGCCATCCTTAGTCTGGCCTACATGTGACTCTAGACCCACAGCAATGTGGTGACTTTTAAACTGACCTCTACACAATTAGGGATGAACCTAGCAAGCAATGTCCTCATCCTGTAAATGAGTTTTAAAAAGTACATGGCCTATAGGTTATGAAACAAGGATTTTTTATTCCACAAGTGTCATGCCTTTGTAAACATTCAGGGAAATTAATGACAAATCAAGGAAAACAGGGTATTTACATTAGATTATGCCAATAGTTGTACATTTTGGTTGAGAAATTCTTTGCCCTCCATCTTTCTCCCTCCACCAGATCTCTCATTCCAATCCCAACCTGAAAAGGCACCTTTCCTTCGTCGATGATCTACTGGGATGTCCGATTCCCCTGCTATCTGCCTTTTCTCAACATCGCCACCTGCTGCTGGAGACCTGGCTACACAATACAGGACTACAATTGATTTCATGGCATCTGGATTAAAGTAGTTTTCCTTTAAGAATACAATAGTTTCCACTTTAACCGTTTATTCTGACAAATCATTCCATGATCCATTCTTAATACACAAAGAAAGTTTTGCTATCCTTACCACCTTCTGTAAATTATTCTTCTGTTGATGCTTTAGTGAACTGACTCTTCATCAAAGATGTGAAGAAAGAGAACAGCCCCCTAACCCCCATTCCTCACAACTGCCCACCACAACCACGCACACTCCCCATGCCCCATTTTTGCCACCTCATGACCACCACCCAGACCTCCAGAATCCATCATACTTCCCATGAATACCTATTTCCCCTTTCCACTCATGTGGCCCTTATGTCATCCATGCCAACTTACGCTCCTATGCTCCATAAGGATTGAGAGGTATTCTGTCTTTACAAAAAAAAAAATCAGGCCTTTCTCAGTGACTTGGCGAAGACAGGAAACAGTCTTTCCCTGTTCATCGGCATATTTTCCAATAAGTATATATTCCAGTTCCTTCCCTTTCCTCTCAAAAAGTATATTCTTGTTGTCACTCATATCAAATTGCATCAGTCAATGTCTGTTCACTCTGTTATTTGTCTGCCTTCTTTTACGACCGACTGCATTGTTGGCCAAATCTCCTTTTATTGTCTCATCAGCAAAATTTGACATTTTCTCCTCTACACTGAGGCCCAAATAATGCAAACTGCAAATAAAATTGAACCCAACACATTTCAGCACTCACCATTGTGCTTCCCAAAATCTTGTAGTCTCAGCATATACTATTTCTCTTCCGATCCATTAACTAACTTTGTATTCACATTGCGTTATTTCCTTATATATCATAAATTTGCTTTCTTCTAATGAGCCTTGACAGATAATTTGTCCAATGTCATCTGAAAATTCAAAAAAGCCACACTGCAATTCCATTCTCCAATCAGATAGTCACTGATTTCTCAAATATATTTGCCTTAACAACTCAATGCCACTATATGTGATTGATATTTTTAAATCCTTATTAATATGACTTTGAATTATGGTGAGATTTACAGCCTCAGCCAGCACCATTTAGACAACTGACCATTTGATGGTGAAAGAAGTTCATCAACTGTAAAATCATCTTGAGTGAATCAGAGTCATGGGGAGTCATAAAGTCACACAACGCAGAAACAGACCCTTCGGTCCAACTCATCCATACCAACCTAAGTTTCCTGAAATAAACTAGCCCCACTTGCATGCATTTGGCCCATATCTCTCTAAATGTTTCTTATTCATACACCTGTCCAAATGTCTTGTAAATGTTGTTACTGTGCCTGTATCTACCACTTCCTCTGGCAGTTCATTCCACAGATGAAGCACCCTTTGTGTTAAAAAACTGCCCATCAGGTCCCTTTTAAATATTTTGCCTCTTACTTAAAAATATCTTCCGTAGTTCTGAACTCCCCCAAAGTAGGGAAAAACCTTTGGTATTCGCCTTATCTATGCCGCTCATCATTTTGTAAACCTGTATAAGGCCACCCCTCAATCTCCTCCCGTCCAATGATAAAGGTCCCAGCCAATCCAGCTTATAACACAACACTTCAGTTCCAGCAACATTTTGGCACATTTTTTCTGAATCCCCTCCAATTTAATATCCTTCCATTAGCAAGGTGATCAGAACTGTACACAGTTCTCCAAAAGTGACTTCACCAACGTCCGGTATAACCTCAACATGACATCCCAATTTCTATACTCAGTAGTCTGAGCATCGAAGGCCACATGCTAAATGCCTTCTTAACCACTCTGTTGACCTTTTATGCAAATTTCAAAGAATTATGTACCTGAACCCTCAGGTCTCTCTGTTCGACAACACTACACAGGGCCCTACCATTAATTGCATAAGTCCTGGCCTTATTTATTTTACCAAAATGCAATAAAATCAAATACTTTGCTTTATTTCTAGAAGGGAGCAAGTGAATTGATGCTATAATCTGTATTAAGTTTAAATTAGACCTCACTTAGAGTACTGCGTGCCATAAGGAAGATATAGAGACACTGGACAGGATTCAGGGAAGAATAATTTTACCAGAAATACATGCGCACATATATTGAGAAAGGATTGGCTAGCTGGGAGTGTTTTCTGTTGAAAGAAAGAAGGCTGATCGGTGACCTGTTACCACACTGAATTAATAGAAAATTTTATTTACGTGGATACAGAAGTTTAAACAGTTGGCACTGAACAAATCCATGTTAGGAAGTTGAGAAAGTGGAACCTTAAATTCAGATTTCTCACCCGATTGCTGTCTGCCACTATTTTGATTGGTGTAAGAATACCAATTCGAAGTGATATCCATTCCAACGTTTGCCTCAATTTTAAATTCCCCAGAGATTGCTACCTTCGGTGAGGTGGGTAAGTTTGTGTGAAACACATCAAATCTGTCTGTTCATTAACTTGGAGGAAGCCTGTAGGTGGGTTAGAAAAAAAATCAGATAAGTTTAAAAGCTCATGTCGAATTCAAATGTCATAATGGATTGATATATAATAATTTAAGTATGTTTTAATGTAACAATTGACCATAGAGCTCCATTCTTAAAAGGTAAGTGACATATGTCCATAGTTTACCAGCGCTTTTCAACTATTTACATGCATTAATTTACTTTAGAGTGGATAAAGTTCTTAGGGTATTACAAATTTGTTGATAATCAATTTGTGGAAACTCTTCATCATTTACTCCTCAGGACAATTCCCAGTGGGAATTGTCTTTATATTATTACAATTATCTCGATGAATTTAAGGTGAAAAGTACCAGCAAAATGTGTCTCTTCCCAGCAATTCTCAAGTTCTGCAGAACCAAACTATTAGTACTGAGAAACTTTTTTTAATGTGCAATCATGCCACTTTGCATGCTTTTTACATTGATTTAAATTCCAGTCATCTTTTGATTCTTTGAAAAAGGTGAACAGATACAATACTTCTTTGATCCACTTGTTGCACTTTTGAAAATGTAAGCAGATGACTGGTCATTTACTCCAGCAATTTCATTGTGTCAAGCTCTTGAGCATTTGTTTACTCAGATGTGCAATTGAATTCCATGAATGCATAGCTGATTTTTGATGCTGAGCTAAATGTTTCAGTGAGCAATGTTCATTTGCATAGCTACGCAGGATCTCTTTTGTTTTTTTGGCAATGTTATACACAACTAGGATTAAATACCTTAAGCTGATGTTTCAAAACTTTCCTGCTCCACTGATGCTGCCTGGCCTGCTGTGCTCCTCCAGCTTCACACTGTGTTGTTTCTGACTCCAGCATCTGCAGTTCTTTCTATCTCTGATTAAATACCTTAAAGAGATTTTTGAATGGATGCTTATTTATTTTGACTTATTTAGAAGCACTTGAGAGCAAAGGTAGGATTTGCAATCAGGTTTTAATGGTGTCAATGTGTGTCTGGTTGACAGTTTAATGAGCTTCCAAGAGGTGCACTTGCTTCACCTGAAGTTTGAGTGGATCATGTTTTTCATTTCAAGTGCATTTCAATAACTTCCTAGTGCTATGAGTTTTTTCTATAGTGGATAATGGGGATTGTGTATGGAGGGGGACTGAAAGATTTGAAAGGATATGGAAGGGATATGGAGAGTATAAAGGAGATATGTGATATATGGGTATGTATGAAGGTGGCAGGAGGGTTGGTAGAATAGTGCGAGAGAGAACTGACAGGTGGATGGTCAACAACAGAATTAGGCTAATGTCTTTAAACACATGTGGGCATACTAACCTTCCATTCTTGGCTTCCCTCCACCTCAGCCATATGTCAAGATGCAGCATCCCTGATTCCAGACCAACTCAACTCCTTAGAGTGAAAATAACATGTGTATTCATATTTACTCAGATCTCGGGAATACACTTTTGGGAAATGGCCTAACTTGTGATTTTCCAATCAATGATAAAAATCCAGTGGAGAATATTTCATCTTATGGGAAAGAATATAAATAGAGGCTATCAATTTGAGTTAATCCATGGAGAATCCAATTGGAAATGCAGAAGAAGCTTATTTTACACAGAATGGCAAGAATGTGGAATGCACAATAACAAGAAGTGAGTGAAGCAGATATTATAGATTATTTTACAGGGAAGCTGGACAAGCAATTGAGGGGAATAAAAACCATGGTGATAGATTGTGACTGGGGGGCCAGGCCCAGCTCAACTGAAGAATAAACCTCCCAGAACCAATTAGCTTAAATCCCTTATTCCCATGTCATGTGTCGTGGTTAAAGTTTCTTATGCAATCATAGAATCATACATCAAGAAGAAAGCATTTGACTAACTGTGCCTGTGACAAATTCTTTAAAGATCATCTTTGTTGTTGGAAA
Organism: Ginglymostoma cirratum; assembly: GCA_024137785.1. Taxonomy (NCBI): domain Eukaryota; kingdom Metazoa; phylum Chordata; class Chondrichthyes; order Orectolobiformes; family Ginglymostomatidae; genus Ginglymostoma; species Ginglymostoma cirratum. The sequence continues at coordinate 79,407,187 of JAHRHZ010000144.1, forward strand.
TTGAAGAGAATTATATTCTAGCATCAAATAACCAAAAATGTACACCATTCAAAATGGGGTCTGATATCCCTTCTGTGTCAAAACACAAAGAGTTAAAGAAAAGTTTTTTTGCTGCAGAACTATAAACCTGACATTTTTGTCATTCTTTTGAGTATATTGATGTGATAAATGTAATCATAAATAGTTTCCACTTTCAAATTTGTCTTAAATGCTGTTGGCAGGACAGGACCAAAACTACTACAAAACAACACCCCTGTAATTCAAATTACACTTATGAGTTTCCACTCTGGGAGAACACGCAATATTTGTTAGATGAAATTACATTTTGGGAAAGAGGAATTAATTCTGTTGATTCTCTGCCACCCTCAATTATTAGTTAATAACTTTTTTTTAAAGTTTAAAGTTAAACTCCTCAAATAATTGCTCTGACTTTATTAAAATCTTCTCTTAACTTGCATGAATAAAGATGTACAATATTTTCAAACAACAGGGCCATATTACAAATAGATTGTAGTTAGCATTATCATCCAATTTTATATTAAATGTAGTGATTCTATATTCAAGTATTCTGTCACACTTCTGGCAGAAATTTGCATTCTGCTACTGGAGATAGCACGACCAGGGATTTGTCGTAAAACACAGAAAACCTGAAGAAGAATTGGAAATGTGAGGCAAGTTATAAAACTTAAAACAGAAAAAGAATGATCATGTATCAAAAGGCTTTGACAGAATTATTTCCAAATAACTAATTTTATGTGATTATCCAATGCCTGCCAAAGCTTACGTTTGTCAGCCTTTCAGTATGAATATTATATAAAAACTTCATGAACGTTCTCGACCTTGACTGTTGATATTGTATAGGGTTCAAAAATGATTGGGCGGCATGGTGGCTCAGTAGTTAGCAGTGCTGCCTTACAGCACTAGGGACTCGTTTAATTCCACCCTTGGGTGACTGTCTGTGTGGAATTGTGTGCATGGGTGTCCTCTGGGTGCTCTGGTTTCCTCCCATAGTCCAAAGATGTGCAGGTAAGGTGAACTGGCCATGCCAAATTGCCCATGGCATCCAGGGATGTGTAGGTCAAATGGATCAGCCATGGAAAATGCAGGCTCCCAGGGATAGGAACGGGGGTTGGGGGTGATGGGGGTGGTCGGTGTGGATTCAATGGGCCAAATGACCTGCTTCCACACTATAGGAATTCTATGATTCTAACACAACCACATTGGCAGCTAACACTATAGAATTCTTTTTGAAGAGTGCTATGACCTTACTGAAAATGAACCAACAGTATTCAACTTTAGACTAAAATTGGTTTTCAAAATGACAGTTTCTGTGGGGCAACTGAGCATGTGTGGTCGCTCCAAAATGCACACACAGTTCCAGACCTTTAGGTCATGCACAAAGTGCGTAATGTGCATATACACAGAAAAGGTACAACATTGAAATGGAAATCAGATGGAGCTGGATGGGGTGAGGGGTTGGTGGGATATTAGAGGGCAGTGAGAACAGACGGAGCTGGAGGATGGGATGGGAAGTGTGGGGAGAACAGTTGGGACAGGGGAAGAGGAGAGTGTGTCAAGAGTTGTGTTAGAAGAGAAGACAGCTGGGGCTGCTGGGATAGAATGGATGGGATTGGTGGGGATAGAATGGACAGGAATGGTAAGACTACCCCACTCCCCCACCCAAGCCCACATTCCAGATCCTTCCCCTTTCCCCCCACCAGCCTGATCACCTTCCCCACCATGCTCTCCCCAACCCTTAGCTTGGTCTTTTCTCCCCTGGGTCTGATTCTGTTTGGTCCTTCTCCCTTTCTGTTTATGGCTGCATTTGTTAACGCTATAATCGTGGGGAATAGTATGCATGCTCTGCAGTGTTAGCAAATGCAATCTTATAAAATTCAGTCATGTAATATAGTTAGAGATAACAAGGTGTCGAGCTGGATGAACACAGCAGGCCAGGCAGCATCAGAGGAGCAGGATAGCTGGCGTTTTGGGTGTGGACCCTTCTTCAGAAATGGGGGAGGGGAAGAGACTCTGAAACAGATAGAGAGATGGGGGGAGGCGATGATGGAAAGTGGATAAAGGAGCAGATAGGTGGAGAGAAGACGGACAGGTCAAGGAGGCGGGGATGGATCCAGTAAAGGTGAGTATAGGTAGGGAGTTGGAATGGGGGTTGGTCAGTTGAGGGAAGACGGACAGGTCAAGGAGGCAGGGATGAGCTGATGAAGGGTCTAGGCCCGAAACGTCAAGCTTTTCTGCTCCTATGATGCTGCTTGGCCTGCTGTGTCCATCCAGCTCCGCACCTTGTTATCAGGGACGAGCTGGGCTGGTTTGGGGATGTGGTCGGGGGTGGGGACATTTTGAAGCTTGTGAAGTCCACATTGAGACCATTGGGCTGCAGGGTTCCCAAGCGAAATTTGAGGTGCTATTCCTGCAGCCTTCGGGTGGCATCGTTGTGGCACCGGAGGAGACCCAGGATGAACATATCGTCCAAGGAGTGGGAGGGGGAGTTGAAGTGGATCGTGACTGGGAGGTGCAGTTGTTTGTCACGAACTGAGTGTAGGTGTTCAACAAAGCAATCTCCGAGCCTCTGCTTGGTTTTCCCGATGTAGACCAGGCCACATCGGGAACAGTGGATACAATATACCACATTAGCAGATGTGCACGTGAACATCTGTTTAATGTGGAAGGTTTTCTTGGGGCCTGAGATGGGGGTGAGGGGGGGAGGTGTAGGGGCAGGTGTAGCACTTCCTGCGGTTGCAGGGGAAAGTGCCAGGGGTGGTGGAGCTAGTGGAGAGTGTGGAGCGGACGAGGGAGTCACGGAGAGAGTAGTCCCTCCAGAAGGCAGATAAGGGTGGGGAGGGAAAAATGTCCTTGGTAGTGGGGTCAGACTGCAGATGGCGGAAGTGGCGGAGGATGACGCGTTGAATCTGGAGGTTGGTGGGTGGTACGTGAGGATGAGGGGGATTATGTCTTTATTGTTATTGCGGGGAGGGGGTGTGAGGGATGAGTTGCGGGAAACGCGAGAGATGCGGTCGAGGGCGTTGTAATATAGTTGCTGTGTTCATCTGCCAACCCCAGGAAATCCACGATATATACAAAACCAACTGCCTCAGAATTACTATTTTAATTAAGAGGTACTGAAGCTCAGAGAGGTGTCAAGAAATTCAAATCTCTTGTTTTATTCACACTTAGATGATAAATTCACATGTTGGGAGATTAAATCTTGCTTACAACTAACCAGCTTGGAATGAAACAATGGCACAATCCCCAGAGGAACTCACTGTATATGTCAACAGCCTTTGAGCAACAAGTGAGAGAGAAAGCAACATGAATGTAAAAATGCAAGGATCCTAAAAGCTCTTTTCTTTAAATTCCAGAAGCCAGTGCAGTGGAAAAATAAATTGTGAAAACCCCCATTCCCTGCAAAATCACAGTTATCTGCAAGCTTCACCATTGACTGCTAAACAGTCGGCTGTCAGGTTTCATTCTTGTAACTCAAGGACTCTGAGCACTATACATTGCGACTGCATTGCTTTTATCTTCCCATTTGTGCAGACATGCTCCTTAACCCTCTTTTTGAAGCTTATTACCTGCATTTTGTGTGTGTTTTTGATGTTGTGTTTTCGATGTTGTGTTTTCTTATTTTTCTTGGGTTGAATGGGTAATAAAACTCTACTTACTCTCTATCACACAAGCAAACCTTGGAATGGGCTCTCCTCTATTTTTGGTCTGGTAAACTAAGTTTAATTGTAGATTAACTAAGTTTAATTGTAACACCTCCAACAATAGTGAGTCTAACCATCTCCACTTAAGACCACCTGACCCACTGAATAGTGTTCTTGCAGATGAGAGCAATGACAAAATCAAAACCCTTGAAAAACATCAGAACATATAATCGTCGAGTTGGATTGCCAAGAAATAATTTTATTTTGGCTCAACAACCTTTAAATGTGGTCTATCATAAAATATTTCAAACAACACTGGAAATGCAAGCAATGGCAATGAGAATGTAGAAATTGAGATGACAGATGTTTTTACACAGATGTTTAAAAAAAAATCAGAATATTGACAAACATTAAAGAAATACATTGAGTTATGGACTTTGCTCATTAGGATTTTGGAAGGGACTCAGAGTGTGGAGAATGATTAATAGAAATCATATGAAAATTTCTATATTTATTTGGACTTGAGCAGACCATGTAAAGCAAAACAAAAAGTATCTTTTGTCACATAAATGATTTTGAGTACAACAGGTTTGAGTGAATTTGGGATTGGTGGTTCATGTCTGTGAGATTAAAATTGTAACTGGTAATTAAAACAATGTGAAAAAACAAAATTTAGGGAATTGTTGAATGGAATTGGTCCAGATGCCCACAGACGAATATCTCAAAAAAATTTCTTCATCTTATTCTTGAATCTTATTTTTGTCTTTCATCCCTTTATTTCACTGTTGGAGGCCAGTTATATTAGCTTTTCAGAAATTAAAACAAAATGCTGGAAATGTTCAGCAGGTCAGGCAGCATCTGTGGTGACAGAAAACAAGTTAATGCTTCAGATCATTAGCCTTTCATCTTGGAATTCAAAGCATTTTCTGCTTTAGCTTTAGACATCTCCCTGAGAGTTCTCTACTCGAAGGAGAGCAAGTCAGCTTTACCTATCCATTCATGCATCTGTAATCCCTAATCCCAAGCACAATTCTAGAAAATTTCTTCTGTATCCTCTCCAAAGCCTTTATGTCCTTTGTAACCTATAATACACAGGATTAAACACAATGAGCTGAATTTCAACAGAAATAGGCTAGGTGTCAATTTCAGGGAGATTCATGGTGGATTTCTCTCTGTGACTCTTCCATGCAACTTACCTCATTAGCTAGATTCCATGCTCATGCACTCTTCAGTTCACAAGTGCCAGAGATATTTGCCACTGCCAGGATGTCCCAGGAATCCTGGTGGGCTGGCAACATACTTAAAATGCAGCTTGACGCCTGGTCAAGTAATGTCAATCAGGTGCTGCCCTTTATAGTTCCTGTGTTTGACAAATTGCCTCAAAGATACCTGGGAAATGGAAGTTGGCATCCTGCTTCTCAGAGAGTTTATGTCACAACCCACTAGGGAACATGCACTGATTTTCAAGACCATTATTCATGGGATCACCACAGAAATTAATAATTTAGTTTAAGTATGCAAAGTTGCCAATTTACCTGCCTGTGGCATCGTGTTCAGCAGATTCCTGTACTTAACCACTGTCTATTACAAATCAGTAAATCCTGATCACAAGTAGCAGCTGTGAACTATCAACATACCACCCAACTGGTTAAAATTCTAAGGTTCTTTTAAAATGCTTACACATACATACAGGCAGACAAGAAGTGTGAGTGTTATGGATGGAGGGATAATGCTGGGAAATCACCTTTCAATAGCGCCAATCTATATGCTTCCATGAAATATTCACTTTCTCATCCCAGACGCTCTGTTTTCTGATGTCTATCCTTCCAGGCTCTCAGTTCTTTGCCAAAGACAAAATTCTCCAGTTTTGTAGTCATTTTAGAGTCAACAACTTACAGCAAATGGTGAGAGAGAATAACTGACTGTCTCAAGGCCTGGGTTACACTGCAAACAGTTATAGAGAGAAACCCAGCTTCTTCCAATGTGGAAAATCTTCTGCCACTGCCTTGTTTATACACACAAGCTGTTCTGGTAAACAGGAACCAGAGAGTTTTCATCAAGTTAACGACCTTTGAAATTCACAAGAGGTCACAGTTGCACTAACCAATCAGTTTTCTGTTGTTGACTGACTCTGACTTCAGACACACTTCCAGGTGCTATGCCATCTTATCTTACCTCCACTTCTTACAAATCAGTAGTGTAAATACAACACACACAGTGACTTACTTATTATCAAAACTGCCGTTCGCTCCTTCCATAGTGCTTGGTTTTTTACATAATCCTTTCTCCATTTTATATCATAATTCAAAATATAGAAAAATAAAAAGGTGCAGTGTTTATATTAAAGTGATTAAAGGTTTATAAGATAGTCTGATCATTTGGCAATTTGGATTTTAAAGTAGAGGTAAACTAAATTTTCATTTTCAGTTCTTTGTAATTGATTTGTTTCCTTTAATGAGGTTAGAAGTCATTTTGAACAGTGAGTTCAAACATAATAGATAACTGATGAAAAGATAAAATAGTTGAACATTAATGCTACGGCAGAAAGACTGACCGGGAGCCATAATCAGGTTTCAGTTAAGAAAACACTTTCATCATCAACAGAAAGGCAGTTTATTTTGTGGCAATCCAGACATCCAGAGCCAGATAGAAGCCTTTACATTGTTCTTGCAGTTTAAGTTGACAGGAGGTTTCTTACATTTCAGCTCAGAAAAAGTAACCAATGTATTTGTACCTCAGCAAAAAAATGGTAAAGGAAAGAATCCCATCTGGCGAATGTATGTCAAACAAAGGAAATGCTAATAATCTCATCAGCCAAATAAGAAATTAAATAGTGAAGATTAGAGAGCTACTACAGTGGGGTTGAGTGTCTGTAAAAAATATTGTTAGGAAAAGGGATGAAATATTCTTTTTGCTGTTTATGTCAGGACCTAAATTATCATATATCTGTGGTTATTGTTATTTCTTCTTTTGTCATGAACTTGTGTTCTTGTGTTAACAGAATATGTTTACTGAATATGTTCAATGATTAAGCATCATGGTAACAAAACTAAAAAAAAAACTTTTATCTATCGAGTCAGGTTTCACTCTAAGATCAGAATAGTCCAGCATTATCATCAGGTATGATCATAACACTTAAAAACTACTAACCAATCCTAATTAGAAGCAGCAAATTCTGGGAACACTCAGGAGGACTGGGCAGTACCTAGGGAGAGAGAAGTGGAGTTAAAGTTTGAAGTCTACGACCTTCCATCAGAATTAACTCATCTCAAGTGATAAATTAGTAGACCTGCTTTGAACTGTTTTAATACCCTACACCAATTATGTTAACTCTGCTATTTATTGTTTTGCAGGATTTCATATATGTGCAGCTGGGTGGCTTTCAGGAGGGAGAGTTGGATATCCAATTGTAAAACCTGGAGCCAATTGTGGAGGTGGAAAATCTGGTATCATTGACTATGGACATCGAGTGAATAAATCAGAATTATGGGATGCTTACTGCTACAATCCACATGGTTTGTTCAATAGAGTTATGCTTTACTTAATTTTTCTTAACTTTACCAATGATTGCATACTAATAATTAAAAACACAGCCAATTACAAATGCTGGACACATAAATTAAACTGTGACAGAATAACAGCATAACTATAATCACACAGGGTTAGAACGATTGAAATGATACAGCACGAAAAGGGGCCATTCAGCCCTCTTCTCCATCCTGCCCAAAGACACACCGATGCCCCTTCTAATCCAATCTTCCTACACACAGTCCATAGCCCTGCAGCTAACAGCATTTAAGGTGCAAATCCAGGTACTTTTTAAAAGAGTTTCGGGTCTATGCCTCCACCACCAACTCAGGAAGTAAATTTCAGACACCCACTATCCTGTACATAAAAGAAGTTTCCTCATGTCCCTGCTAATCCATCTGCCACTTAGCTGAAAACTCTGATCCCTGGTTTTTGAACTGTCTGCCAAAGAAAATAGGTTCCTCCTGTCTACTCCATCTGTACCACTCACAAATTTGTATATGTCAATCGGGTCACCCTTCAGCCTTCTCTATTCCAACCTACAATTCTCTGGCAACATTCTAGTAAACCTTCTCTGCGCTTTCTCCAGAGCCATTATGTCCTTCCTGTAATATGGTGACCAGAACTGCACACTATACTCCAGTTGTGGCCTCACCAGTGTCTTCTACAGTTTTATCATTACATCCCTACTTTTGTAATCAATACCTCTGCCAATGAAGGAGAGCATTCCACATGCCTTCTCTTACAAAACCTTATCTCTAAGGTTTTGGAGTAGATTTGTAGCTCGGTTTGTGGGTGTTGAGGTTGGTTGCCTCGCCGAGCTGGTTTGTTGTTCCGCAGACGTTTCGTTACCATGCTTGGTAACATCCTCAGTGCAGCCTCCGATGAAGCATTGGTGCTTTTTCCTGCCTGGTTTTTAAACTCTGGGGTCTGTTGAGATGGATTGCCTCACTTCCGGGTTTCCTTCGTAGTGGAATGTATATGGGGTTGAGTTCAATATGCTTATTAATAGCATGTTTCGTGGAGTGCCAGGCTTCTAGGAATTCTCGTGCCTGTCTCTGCCTAGCTTGTCCTAGGATTTTGGTGTTGTCCCAGTCAAAATGGTGGTTGTCCTTATCCATGTGGATTGAGATGAGAGAGTATTGGTCGTATCTTTTGTGGCCAGTTGGTGTTCATGTACTCTTGTTGTTAGTTTTCTTCCTGTTTGTCCAATGTACTGTTTCTCGCAGTCTCTGCAGGGGATCTTGTAGATGACATCGGCCAAATATTTAGCCTGGGCAGGAACAGCAACTCATATTTAGCCTGGGAACCCTGCAGCCCAATGGTATCAATGTGGATTTCACAAGCTTCAAAATCTCCCCTCCCCCAACTGCATCCCAAAACCAGCCCAGCCTCCCTAACCTGTTCTTCCTCTCACCTATCCCCTCCTCCCACCTCAAGCCGCACCCCCATCTCCTATCTACTAACCTCATCCCGCCCCCTTGACCTGTCCGTCCTCCCTGGACTGACCTATCTCCTCCCTACCTCCCCACCTACACTCACCTTTACTGGCTCCATCCCCGCCTTTTTGACTTGTCTGTCTCCTCTCCACCTATCCTCTCCTCCGTCCATCTTCTATCTGCCTCCCCCTCTCTCCCTATTTGTTTCAGAACCCTCTTCCCCTCCCCCATTTCTGATGAAAGGTCAAGGCCCGAAACGTCAAGCTTTCCTGCTCCTATGATGCTGCTTGGCCTGCTGTGTTCATCCAGCTCCGCACCTTGTTATCTCGGATTCTTCAGCATCGGCAGTTCCTATTAACCCTGTATCCCATGGGCTTTTACTTTTTTGACCAGTCTGCCATGTGGGATCTTGTCAAATGCCTTACTAAAATCTATGTAGACAACATCCACAGCACTTCCCTCATTGATCCTCCTTGTCACATCCTCAAAGAATTCAATCAAATTTGTTAGGCATGACAGAGATAACAAGGTGTGGAGCTGGATGAACACAGCAGGCCAAGCAGCATCATAGGAAAGCTTGATGTTTTGGGCCTAGACCCTTCATCAGAAAGGCATAACGTTTTGTTAACAAAGCTACACTGACTATCCCTGACTAGTCCAGGCCTTTCTAAATGACAATTTATCCAATCTCTCAGGATTGATGCTAACAATTTGCCCACCACCAAAGAAAGACTAATTTGCCTATAATTGTTTGGCATTTCCTTTTTACTCTTTTTAAACAAAAGAACCAGATTTGCATTCCTTCATTCCTCTAGCACCTCACATGCGTCTAGTTAAGATTAGAAAATAGTCATCAGAGCATCTGCTATTTCGTCCCTGACCTTCTTCAACTTCCTAATGAAAAACCCATCCAGCCGTGGGGTGACTTACCCACTTCAAGGATTCCAACTCCTCTCTTGTTAGGGTTGTTTTTCCAATGTTTATCACTGCTCATCTTGGATAACTGTATCCACATTGTCCTCTTCCTTGTGAATACGGAAACAAAAAAAATCTTTTAAAATTCCTCCGATAACCTCTGCATCTCCACACCAGGTCCCTTATTCATCTCTCATAGGTCCCACATTTTCCTTAGTGGTCCTTTGCTCTTTATATATTAGTAAAACATCTTTGAGTTTTCCTTCATCTTGCTTGCTAATAGTTTTCATGCCCTCTCTTTGAGTTCCTTATTTCTTTTTTAACTTGATCCCTGTACTTTCTATACTCCTCTAGGCTATCTGCAGTGTTGAGTTTTTTGAAACTATCATAGACTTTCTTTCTTCGAATAATCTTTCCCTGTATTTTCTAGACAGCCATGGAGGTCTAGATTTGGCAGTACCATTCTTATTTTTGGAGGGGACATGTCTGCTTTTTGCCCTAAGGATTTCACTTTCTAGTACTTCCCACTGGTTTACCACTGATTTATCCTTTAGCAGTCCTGTCCAGTCCACCTCAGCCAAATCATTTCTCCGTTTTGTAGAATTTGCCTTCCCACAGTTTAAAACCTTTACTCTTAATTTGTCTCTGTCCTTTTCTATGATATTAAGTCTAATTGAATTGTGGTCACTGTCCCTGATAGGGGCACCCCCTGTCACTTCACCCAATTGCCCATCTTCATTTCCCCAAACTAAATACGGAATTGTGTCTCCTCTCATTAGGCGTGTCACACATTGTTTAAAATAAAAAAAATTCCTGGAAAAAGATATGAATTTTTCATCCTCAATGCTCCTTATATCGTTTGAAACTGAGTTGATATTGGCACTGTTGAGGTCTCCTACTATTATTACCCTCTTATTCCTTTGGGCAGAAATTTGACTACATATATGTTCTTCTATCTCCCTTCCACTATTTGAAGGTCTGTAGTATACTACCAGTAGTGTGATTGACCAATTTTTATTTCTGAGCTCAACACATAAAGCTTCGTTTTTAACCCATTTAGTATATCATCCCTACTCACAACACTAACCGTTTCTTTTTCATTCGTGGGATGTGGCATTGCTGGCTGCCCAGCATTTATTGCCCATCGCAATTGAGAAGGTGGTGGTGAGCTGCCTTCTTGAGCTGCTGCAGACCACCTGCTGGGGATTAACCCACAATGCCATTCAGGAGGGAATTCCAGGATTTTGACCCAGTGACAGTGAAGGAATGGTGATATATTTCCAAGTCAAGATGGTGAGTGGCTTGGAGGTGAACTTGTAGGTGGTGATGTTTCCACATATCTGCTGCTCTTGTCCTTCTAGATGGAAGTGGTTGTGGGTTTGGAAGGAATCTTTAACCAAAACTGCCACCCCTCCCTCCCTTATCCACCCACCCTATCCTGCCTGAAAACTCTATATCCAGGGATATTGAGCTGCCAATGTTGCCCCTCCTTTAAAAAAGTGTCTATTAAAGCAATGACACTGTGTTGCCATGTGTCTATCTGTTCTTTTAGTGCACTTGCCTTGCTTGTAATAGTCCTTGCATTGAAGTATAAACAGCTCAAATCCGTCAATTGCCTTTGCTGGATGCTTTTTAATCCTCATTTCTTTTGTTTTTCTGAGTCACTATCTACATCACTAACTAATGTCCTACGTACCACTTCCTGATCTGAATCTGAACCAACTAAGCCTACACTTTGGTTCCCATCCCCTGTCATACTAGTTTAAAACCTTACCAATGGAATTAGTAAAAGCCCCACAAGGAATAGATAGGGTACATCTAACAGACTATAATGTAACAGGACTAGACAAGGTAAACACAAGAGGGATGCTGTTGATGAGAGCACAGAACAAGGGATTACAGAAGCTATTTAGGAGTGAGATGAAGAGAAATGTCATTACACAGAGAGCGGTGAGCCCATGGAACACTTGCCACTGAAAGTGGTTGAGACCAAGAAAAAATGAATGCTTTCAAGAAAGAGTTACATACAGTTTTTAGTGCTAAAAGGATCAAAGGGTATGGGAGAAAGCGGGAACAAGGTACTGATTTGGATGATCAGTCATGGTCATATCGAATGGTGGAGCAGGAACAAAGAGCCAATTCTATTTTCTATTTTTCTAAGCTAACTTAGAACCAAAAGGATCCCTTTCCTCATGGATACCTTTCCTATATACATTTATAAATATAAATCCATAGATTTATATTTATAAATATATGTTTATCTTTCAAAAACAGTCAATTTACCTCGGCTTTCTCGAGTTAAAGAAAGAGTGAGTTTATTTATTGCAAAAATGTGAGGAAAATTAAAGGACAACCCACCTAAACACAAATGAGAGATGAGTACTGAGTAAGAAGATGACTTTTAAAAAAAGACACATGAATCAATCTTTGGGTAGATGGTGAAACATTGTGGATGTTGAGTTGGTGATTTTGGTAGCATATTTCCGGCGGTCGACCAGTTGTTTTGGAGATTCTGGATTTTGCCGATTTGCTGACAGCAATCCGGTTTGCTGTTTGACTGTGGGTTTTGGCTGGTAACTTGCTTCCAGCAGTCAGCAAGTGAAAGAGCGAGGCAGAGTTTCCATTCTTTCCTTCTTACCTTCAAGCTCAAAAGTGGATGTTCTCAGCTGTAATCACCGTAGCACCACACAGTAGCACCAGAACACCAGTCTAGAAAACACACACACACACCCTAATCAGGGGAGCTGAAGTTGGGCCTTTGAGTTTTGATGTGCCAGTCAAGGAGATCATGGCTGATCTGACAATCCTGAACTCCACTTTCTCCATAACGCTTGATTCCTTTACTGATTAACAATCTTTCAATTGCACAAGAAATGCAATAATGGTTTCTAACTTGTTTTATACTCCTGACAGGTTACAACACGTACATCTCTTCAGCCCACACTATATTTTTAATCCCTCACGTAACAGCCACCATCTGGGGATATAGCACATGGGAGATGGTTCAGGTTTTTGTAATGTATCACTTCTTTTGAAATGTTTCTTTTGAATTCTTTGACACCCTTTTATGCAGCATTCCACAGTCTATCTTGAGGCTGAGAGCAATCCAAACAGGAATTTTCCAGACAGTCACTGAATTATATTTCAGCCATGTCTGGCTCGTATGCCCCTTTTTTTTAAACAAACAACCAAAGCAACATATCAGACTTAAAAGTTCAACTATGTCCATAAACAATTCAGGATTCTGATCTGTTGCCATGACAATACTTTTCATAGAAGCATTTTTCAAGTTTATTGCAGAGTATAATTTCTTTGCTTATATTTTCTGCTCTTCAGCAAAACAATGTGGTGGTGTTCTAACAGATCCGGAACGGATTATCAAGTCTCCAAATTTCCCAGATGAGTATGAGGATCAGCAGGTCTGTTACTGGCACATTCGACTTAAGTACAAGCAACGCATCCATTTACGGTTTCTGGAATTTGACGTAGAAGATGACCCATCTTGCTTGTCTGACTACCTGGAAGTATATGACAGTTATGATGATTTGCTGGGCTTTGTTGGCAGGTAAATGTTTATTGGGATGGTGGGATAATAGTGTATTAGAATAGCATCGTAGTGATACAGTGATACTGGGCGAACATTAAATCTTTCCAGTTTCACATAGATTTAATTTTTGTAAATAAATATGCATAAGAATAAATGAATTAGGATCCAATATAGTCCATTCGGCCCCTTGTGACTGCTCTACCACTCAATAAGATCTGCCTAGTCTCACCAATGTTCTGTATATTTGAAGCACACCCTCCTTACTCTAACATTCAATTCCTCTGATAACAAGGTGTAGAGCTGGATGAACACAGCAGGCCAAGCAGCATCATAGGAGCAGGGAAGCTTGACGTGTCGGAGACCCTCAATTCCTCTCATAATTTAGGATAGCATTCAATTAATCTCCTTAATTATTTGATGTACTTGCACATTAACATTTTGTAGTGCATGCATTAGAACATCTAAATGCCTCTATACCTTGGAATTATATTCAGTTGTTCTCCATTTAGGTAATGCTCTGTTTTTTATTCTTCTTGCCAGATATCACATTTTCCTATATTATACCCCATCCACCAGTTTACTCCTTACCCACTCCCCCCATCCAATCTTCTGCATATCAACCAACATTTTCCTAGCTACCATCAGTTCTGAGGATGGGTCACTCAACCGAAACGTTAACTCTGATTTTTCTCCACAGATGATGCCAAACCTGGTGACCTTTTCCAGCAACTTTTGTTTTTGTCTCTGATTTACAGCATCTGGAGTTCTTTCCATTTTTCTTTAATATAAACTGTAAAGTTTCTATGGAACTTCACACCTCACATCCTGCCAATCAGAAAATGACCCATTTGTGCATACTCGGTTGTGTGCCAGCCAAACTTTTATCCATTCTAATATGTTACCTCCAACGTCATGTGTTTCTACTTTGTGCAAAAATTTTTCATGCGGCATCTTGTCAAATGACTTCTAGAAGTCCACAATCCAAGTTGACAGGCTCCCCTTTATTTACAGCATGTTACTCCTTCAAGAAAATCTAATAATTTGATTAAACATGATTACCCTTTCATGAAACAATGTTGACTGCATGATTACCTTGAATGTTCCTAACCGCTTGATGATTGATCCTAAATCCATAAACATATAAGGTTCTTATCAGTAACTTAACAGTAACAGTGTTCCCACATTTGGAGATATGCTTCAAGTTAAAATGTGTCTCTGATTATTTTGCAGACTGGAAATCCAATTTGCAGTTTTAAACATATATTTTTACCAACGAACCTTCCATTTCTACTGCTAAATTTCAAACTTCCTATTTTGTATGTTTTCAGGTTTTGTGGAAACAAATTACCAAGTGACATCATCAGTACAGGTAACTGTACAATTTAATAATGCTTTGTAAGGAGTTGTGTGTTGAACTAGAAATATTTCACAAAGTGTTAGAATTTTATGAGGTCAACTCTCTTTAAGAATTGTTGAAAAAAAGTTCAAATTTTCTTTATACAGTTCTGCATAAAAAATGCTCACGTTATTTCTGACATTGGTATCTGAACAAGTCTTCCATTATTACAAGTACATATTGTGCCACTTTAATTACAAACCATAGATGCACTAGGTCCTAATAAAATATTAATCCAATACAACTGAAGAAAATGAACGCTTTAGTTTAGTTACCTCAAACAGATTGCTGCTTTGATCTAAGGAGCAGCTTTCATGGCTAAGCAACCTCAAACTAATTTTTCACATGCAGGGAAGAAAGAGATTGATCTTTAAAATGTGAATGAACTTTAATCCCTTTGCTTTCTGAATTAAAATGTAATGTTGGATAAAGTAGTATCAAAGTGGCATGACACTCAGCTCTGAACCCAGCAAATTTTGCATGATGCAGTCAGAGGTCAGTCCAACTTGTATATAACAGATAAAACTTGATTCCAAGACTTATCTAACTGACATGCGCAAAATGCAAACATCATAGAAAATAACTACAGAAGTATGACATTTTGGCAAACACATCTGCACTAGTTAGCTCTTCGGCTGAAACAATCAGGTGGAAAAATCCACAATATAATTTCAGTGCCGGTAACAATGGTAATGTGGGGATTCTACAGCACTCAAAAAAAACAGGGTTGGACAATTTAAATGAACAGAGCATTGATATAGTTGGGAAAAAATGGCAGCATTTGGTGTGAGCTTGCTTTCAAAGTATATCTTACCTGATGTTGCAATGCTAGTGTTAGCTCCTGCAGCATAAGAAACTGGCATGGATATTATGACATTGAAAGATCCAAAGGACATTTATTACAGTTATTATATTTCATTCCTCAGGCACAAAAGTGTCTAGGCTAATATTAAGCTAAGAGTTTAAAACAGAGGAGACTGCTTCCGTTACAGTGTCACGCTTAAAACGATCAAGGTAAAATGTAGCACAAGATCTGTATATCTTCAGGACATTTGCTATGATAGAGTGGTGAATATTTTTCAGCTGCATCTCAAGCATGGGATTTTCGATGGCCTACCACTATGGTTTTATGCTTTTGTCCTGAAGTAATGCATCAATGACCTGGCATTTTCTTGTCCTAAAGGACATTCCTAAAGGGTCTAATTGGCATAACTGTGATTGCTAATTCAATGACCCTCTCTTCTCCTCTTCAATGACCCTCTCCTGAAGCAAATACAATTGTAATGATCTGCAAAGTGCACCAAACAACAAAATCTTTAACAGATGTGATTTGCCTCACCTCCCCAAAAGCCATCCAGCTTTTCTTTGAATCTGAAAAGCATGTGGGATCCAGGGACACAAGACACAAATATGCAGGAAATCTGGTTCCAAAGGCCAAGGCAGACCCCAGAAAAAAAGCACAGCTGACCAACAATGTTGGTTTTAATTTTACAAAACTCATTAGATTCAGGGAAAGTTCCTTTCGAATGGAAAATAGCTAATGCAACCTCTTTATTCAAAAAGGTAGAGAGCAGAAAGCAGAAAACTACAGGTCAGTTAGCTTAACATTCTTAGGGAATAGGTTAGAAGCTATTATTAAAGATGTTACAATAAGACACTTGGTTCAAGGTAACCAGGCAGAGCCAACATGTTTTTATCAAAGTGAAGTTGTGTTTAACTGAATAATTGGAAGTAACTTGTGCTTTGGATGAAGGAGAACCAGTAGATGTATTATATTTAGATTTCCAGAATGCATTTTAATAGGATGCCACGTCAAAGTTATTGTGTAAAATAAAAGTTCATGGTGTAGGGATAACATGTTGGCATTGATGGAAGATTGGCTGGCTAAGTGGGAGCACAGCATAGTAATAAAAGGGTCTTTTCAGGTTGGTAAGATGTTGTAAGTGGTGTGCCACAAGTATCGATGCTGGGCCTTCAACTCTTTGCAATTTATATAAATGATTTGATTGAAGGGACTGAAAGCATGGTAGCTAAATTTGCGGATGACATAAACATAGGTTTGCAGAAGGTTAGTATGAAGGTCCATCAAGTTATTCGGGAAGGTGAGGGGAATTGAATGCAAGAAAAGGAGGTTATGCTTCACTTATGTAGGGCATTGGTGAGGCCACATCTGGAGTACTGCATACAATACTGATCACTGACCAAGTTAATCTGTTGGATCATGGAGCAGGCTTGAAGGGTCTAATATTGTTGCTTGTTGATACATTTGTATCTTTAAATCCTCAGGTCACATGCTTGGATACAGTGATGGTATCATGAGCAGATTCACGCTAACATACTACACTTAAGACATAACACAACAACATTGACAGCATTGGAGAAAAACAGGGTTAGCTAAGTAAAACAACCAGTTGCTGCAACAGTTCCTGCCTTCAGCATTTAGTGGTACCCACTTGTGCCAGGAGAAAGGTAATAGGAATTCAAAGTCTTGCATCCATCAGATTTTGGTGACATTAGTTTCAAGGAAGCTCCTGTTAGCCCCCTCCTCACAATCAGTAGTCCCAGCATAGAAAAAGCTCAGTGTTATGGCATAATAGAGCTTTCCCCCAATTTCTGCCCTATTGCCCTCAAAAATGGAGTGATGAGAGAATTTGGGCCAATTACTCTAATCTTATTTTCCTCCCTTTCACAGAGTCAGAGATGTACAGCACAGAAACAGACCCTTTGGTCCAACTCATCCATGCTGACCAGATATCCTAAATTAATCTAGGCCCATTTGCGAGCATTTGGCTGATATCCGCCTGAACTCTTCCTATTTGTATACCCATCCAGATGCCTTTTAAATGTACCGGCCTCCAACACTTCCTCTGGCATCTCATTCCATGCATGAATCACCTTCCTTGCATATTTTTTATATTCTCCCATTACGCATATATATTTGAGTGTATTTCAAACATTGTTGTCTTTATCATTATAAAACTCCAACTGTTCATGATCTGTATAAAGGAGTTTTGAACTCGTCTGTGAGCTATCTTCAATTAAGCCTTAGATTTCTCCAGCTGTACAGAACACTGTCCACAAGGACATAAACCATTCTATGGATGCTCAATCCTTCTATGGTCGGTCAAAATTTCCTACTCACTTGTGTGATTAGTTCATCTAATTTTGATTCTGCTACAAAAATGGAAAATTAACGATAATTAACAGTGTCAGTTTTTCATTCATTCATAAAGCAAATTACTACCAAGAAATTCATTCACCAATTTTATTTTCCTTCTATCACAGGCAATGTTATGACTCTGAAGTTCTTGTCTGATTCTTCAGTTACAGCAAAAGGTTTCCAACTTACCTACAAGGCCATCATTCTGCATGCTCCAGCCTCAACTGACCTGACAGAAGACAGCAAAAGTGAAATAAATTACCCTGTTTCCTAGGCAGTCAAATCAAACTCACTTTGGAATGAATTCAGTTAATTGTCCCATAAGTGATCAAAGATAACCTTGGAATCTCTTATATCTAACAATTATAGTCTTAACCTAGCATTCTGAAAGCGATGCATCAAACACAAACTTGATTTTGATTTAGCTTTTCTTGATAGTAGAGTTCCTTAAATTTTCTACATTTTCTCTATAATTGGTCACAGCATAATGCACAAGGCTAACTACTGACAGAAAGCTTGTGTGCGCAACTATTTAGGAATGTTCAATGCCCCTCTATCTGATACTTAATTATCCTATTTAAAAGATAGTCTGTCTAATTTAATAAGCATCAATAAACAAGCACTACCAGTTCCAATATATGTTTCAGTCCCTGAGTGCCTGGAAATCAGAAGCGTTGAGCATTCCTTTAATATATTTATCTTGTTTTTGCCAAAGATTGCCCAGTTAACTTGCTATTACCCCTAGCTGCAAATGCATCTTAAAGTTGTGCTTCTTACAAAATATTTTTAAAATATATTTTCTATTTGTTTTTAAGAAGTGCTGTCAAAGCAGTTATTCATGCAGAAACCTAACACCTAAGCTTACAGTTTAGATTCCAGTAAAATATTCAAATAACTATTCGTTCTTGCTCTTCCGAAATTATTAATTAAATTACAGAATTGTGCCTATCACAATTGAATCTAACCAACAGGAAAATCTGAATTGTAACAACTGCGAAGAAACTTATTTCAAATTTACATTAAATTCACTTTAAGGCGAGAAGTTGCACATACAAACATGAATGTTGCCTGCAACCATCCAGCTTGGAAAGACAGTGAAAGTAGATTCAGAAATACATAAAGATTCTATATTTTGGTGGTTGTCTGTACAGAAACAGATAGAAAGGGAAATCAATTGGCAATAGCAAGGACTGGAAGACTCTCCTTCCTGTTTCCTTCTCATCATCTCCAAAAGCCAGTTTTGGTTATAAAGCAAATTGGTAATGCATCCATTCATTGAAACTCAAGGATTCTACAGATTTCAAGACATTGTAAACAGCTATGGTCTCAAGTTCAACTATAACAACTCAAGAACTGAAATAATTTTTTAAAATCTTTGTATTGTAGTACTCTCCCCTTTTTAAACTGTATACTTGTGTTTGTGTTTCATGCTGCATTTACTATATTTCTTGAGGTTAGCAAGTAACATAATTTTTCCTTCCTTCACTCAGAGGAAACTTGAAATTGGCTTAAATTGATTACTACTGAATTTTAATCAAAGGCTGAAATAGCTGCATGATAATAATAACTAAAACTCCCAAGTATTGGGGTTCACCCCTCCTCATTAGACCAGCTTTAGGTATAAAAAGGAATGAGATGCACTCAAAGATACAGCGATTCAATCGAATGATAATTTCAGTGAGTTGAAAAGTGATCTTCCCCAGCTGGATTAGATCAATTGGTGGATAAAACATTACATGGGAAGCGTGCAAAGAGCAGGTAGTTTGGATTCAGGCTAGATATATCTGCATGTTGGAGAAAGGAAGGGTGTCCAAAGCTAAAGCTCCAAAGATGACTCAAGAATATACAAGTCTGTACCTACACAAGTCAATGAAGATGGCAGGGCATATTAAGAAGGACCGAAAATGTCATTCAGGATCTCTGGATTTATAAATAAAGTATTAAAGCAGTTATATTTTGCCAAATCTTCATAAAACACTGAGCTATAGCACTGTGACATTTCTTATTACCACATTTTAGAGAAGATGTCAAGTCCTTGGAGAGTGTTCAGTGGGAATTTTCCAGAATGGTACCATGAGTGAAAGTCTTCTGTTCCATTGATAGAGAAACAGGGGCAGTTCTCAATAAAACAGAGAGATTTGATAGAGCTGATCAAAATGATAAATGTTTTGATTGTATAAATGAAGAGTAACTGTTTCTAGTGATACATTAATAAATATTATCCATTAACAAATGAATATAGATATTAGTAGTTGATAAAATAAACAGAGATGACATTACGCAATCAAAATGAGGTTATCATCTGGAGTACATTCCTAGAAAGGGTGACAGAGGCAGATTCAATGATAACGTTCAAAAGGTACTTAGTTGAATATTTGAATTAGAAAAAAAATACTCCAGTTATTGAGAAATTGTAGGGCAGTGGAGACAATTTCAATGAGTCAGCATAGGCACAATGTTTTGAATGGGCTCATTCTATGTTCTACCATTGTAAGATACTTTGGGGGGAATTCAATGCTTTCTCCTGAGGTGAGTTTGAGACGGGAGGAAGAGGGAATCGGATTGGAAGATGTGGGGTGGGTACTCTGCTGAATTCCTGTCTCTGCCCTGATTAAAATTGGGGTGAGAAACCTCATAGAGAACTTCTTGCCCTGATGCCAAGTGAAGCCATTAAGTAGGTAGTAATACCCACTTACAGTTTTCAGTTTGCAATCATTGTCATTCAACCAGTTGCACAATGGACAAGTTGCCACACAAAACTTCTGAGAAGCAAACTCTGTCAGGATTGCTTGTATAGTCCAACTAGAGGAAAATGGAAGGGTGTGAGTGTCCTCCGTTGTTAGTCACTCACGCTGACAAGCGCTACCCCCTGACATTTCCTCCAAACTCCTGACAACCCTCTCTCCCAAGTGATTCCTATGCAGCAATCCCCATTTGGCCCTATCTCTCACCTGAGGTGTGGGTCTCTTGCTGATTCTGTGCTCTTGGATACATTGCCAGCAGCTAACACCACATTCACAGTGCTGCTACCTGCAATGGAGAGCTGCCAGTGTCTGATCAGCCAGTAGCTCATGAGGGTCCCTGATCACAGAGAAAGCCATCCATTGGTCACTTACACCCCTAGGAAGCACTTGATACAGTGGGCATTTCCCAAAGAAAGTACTGCAGTCCAATGGCTCTTTAGCTTGTGAGTGAGACTCCCACCACTTGAACTGAATCCACTTTTATGTAGGAAATAGATAGGTTGCTGAAGGAGGCACAATAAATGGTATGGTGAGTGGTGGTAAAAAGGCGGCTTGTAGTCAAATAGTCAGAGGTACTGAAGAGGGGAGTGAAATTGGATAATAAAGGAGAGAAGGAGGGGATGAATGCCAATGAAGAGGAAGGAAATGCAGGCAAAATGCTAATATCGATTCTGTCTTTAATGGGTCTACCTTTCAATTAATAAAAGGTTTAGGCAACATGTAAGAACAAAGCATCTTATTTGACAATGCAGATGATGGTTATGAAAATGCATGTGTATGGCATAAGTATGAGATTGCTAATTCCAAATAAATAAGAATTCACATACTTTGTAAATTTTATTTCATAAAAGCTCAGCAGGTCTGGCAGCATCACTGGACAGAAATCAGAGTTAACGTTTCGAGTCCAGCGTCCCTTCCTCGGAACTGATAGTACTAGGGAAATGTTGATTTTTATGCATAAGATACGATGGGAGGAGTTAGGAGTAAACAATAGGTGGAGATAGACCCCAAGGAGAGAGAACAGTTGGGTAAACAAAGGAGTGGATAACCATTAGCTTAGGCGAATGAATAGCTACTGATGGGGACATTTGGTGGCTAACAATAGGTGTGTGTAATAGCAGACCATGTGATAATAAGGCCGAGCGTGTGAAAGTTGGGGTAAGAACATGGGAAAAGGTGCCTCAAGCCCTAAAGCTGTTGAACTTGATATTGAGTCCTTAAGACTGTAGAGTTCCCAAGTGGAAAATGAGGTGCTGTTCTTCTAGATTGTGCTCAGCTTTGCTGGAGCACTGCAGGAAGCATGAGACAGAGATGTTGATTTGGTTTGATTTATTGTTGTCACATGCACCTGAGTACAGCAAAAAGCTTTGTGTTGTGAGCTGCAGTCAGATCATACCAAAAAAGGACACACAGATCATAGAGTGCTTAGATGCAGCGAGGCATACAAGGTTACAACCGCACAGGAGGTGTCAATTCCCCCACCTCTACTCCCTCTGACCTTATGGACATGCTAAATTTCCTAAGCCTCCTGAGGAAGAGGCACTGTTGTGTCTTCTTGACTGTTCCTTCTATGTGGGTGGTCCAGGACAGATTGTTGGTTATCGTCTCAACCATCTCCACCTCAGCTCCCTTGATGCTGATAGGGGCATGTCCTCCTCCAGCAAACAAGATGGTGTGTTGAAGTGGCAAGCATGTGCCAGCTCAGGGTCTGCGAAGTGACCACCTGAGTGACCGTCAGCCTAAACTTGCCGCAGTAAGGTCATCCCACATGATATCTTAAGGATACTAGTCAGTAAAACAACAATTTTTTTCCTGGCTGCAGACCCATTTCAAAATCACAAGATAATGACTAACATAACGTGAAAAGTCAGTTAGGTTATCCTGTTTAACTACTTCCTTTGGCTAGGAGCAAAAAGATGGTTGCTGGAAAAGCTCAGCAGGTCTGGCAGCATCTGTGGAGGAGAAAACAGAGTTAACGTTTCGGGTCCGGTGACCCTTCCTCAGAAC
>JAHRHZ010000144.1:79444857-79482360 GCA_024137785.1 Ginglymostoma cirratum
CCTAATATACAGCATCCACAGTTCTTTCAGTTTTTATTTATTGCTAATAATATTGTTCTATGTATAAAAGTTTATTTTTAGCCTTTTTATCAATTATATATAGCTAGTAATTATAAACTTTCTAGGTTGTTGAAGTTTTCCCATTTTCATCATGTCTCTTTTTTTTTCCATCAAGACTCATGTTTCAAGTTCGGATTCAGAACTTTGTAACGCAGCATTACAGGCCTTGGGATTCTGTGTTTTTCACAGTAATATTAGTGCTGGATTGTCAGGTACAGCTAATAGAAATTGTCTTCATGAACTTATTTAAGTCATTGTAAAACTTTAACTATATATCTTTATGTACTGAGCATGTGAAAGTAATATATTAATTCTAGTCATTTAATAGTACAATACTTGAGTATTGCTGTCAAAAGATACAGTTTTACATTCCAAACTTCTTGTTTTGAACTCTAAGACAATTTGCAAAAACACCGGTTCAGGGGGGAAATCAACATTTGCTCTGTATGGTAAGAGAGTGCTGATTGGTTGGCAATTAAGCTCTGATTGTTAGAGGCATTGCCATGGAATATTCACCCAAAAAAAGACATTTACTGAACTTAAGAGTAACAAGTTGCCCACTGATGTATACGATAGAATTCGTCCTTGTGGCTTGCTGCATCTGCATATGTGTATCTTGGACAGACTACACGAGATTTTGGAGTAGATCTGTAGCTCGGGTTGTGGGTGTTGAGGTTGGTCGGATCGCCGAGCTGGTTTGCTGTTCTGCAGACATTTTGTTACTGTGCTTGGTAACATCCTCAGTGCAGCACTGAGGATGTTACAAAGCACAGTAACGAAACGTCTGCGGAACAACAAACCAGCTTGGCGAGCCTACCAACCTCAACAGACTACACAAGAATCATATTTCTTTTTACCCTGTGTTATCTGTGACCAGTTCTGCGCAATATGAACTTGCCAAATGGTTGCATGAATTACTACTACCAATTTTGAGCAAGTTTTTGGCTTGCGGTGTCAAAGGATTTCTTCACGTTTGTGATCGCCCTGTGCTCATTTGACATTGCTGGCTGTTTTGTCAATGTGCCGCTCAAGGAAGCCCTATACACTAGACTGTCGCATTATATCATAGCAATCTAGACTCACCATCATTGCCTGAGTCAGTATTCACTGAACTTATGAACTCAGAAACTCCTGGCATTTGAGTTCAGTTTTAATGACACCATATGCCTAGACCTTGGAGTGCAGGTTCATAGTTCCTTGAAAGTGAAGTTGCAGGTAGACAAGATAGTGAAGAAGGTGTTTGGCATGCTTGACTTTATTGGTAAGTGCATTGAGTACAGGAGTTGGGAGGCCATGTTGTGGCTGTACAGGACATTGGTTAGGCTGCTTTTGGGATATCGCTTTCAGTTCTGGTCTCCATGCCATAGGAAGGATGTTATGAAACTTGAGAGGGTTCAGAAAAGATTTACATGGAGGTTGCCAGGATTGGAGGGTTTGAGCTATAGGGAGAGGCTGAATGCGCTGGGGCTATTTTGCCTGGAGCATAGGACATTGAGCGGTGACCTTATCGAGATATAGAATCATGAGGGGCATGGATAGGGTGTATAGCCAAGGTGTTTTCTCCAGGGTAAGGGAGTCCAAAACTAGAGGACATAGGTTTAAGGTGAGAGGGGAAAAGATTTAAAAGGGACCTAAGGGGCAACTTTTTCATGCAGAGTGTGGTGCACGTACGGAATGAGCTGCCAGAGGATGTGCTGGAGGTTGGTGCAGTTACGGCATGGTGGCTTAGTGGTTAGCACTGCTGCCTCACAGCACAAGGGACGTAGGTTCAATTCCACCCACTGGCAACTGTCTGTGTGGAGTTTACACATTCTCCCCGTGTCTACTTGGGTTTCCTCCACGTGCTCTGGTTTTCTTCCACAGCCCAAAGATGTGCAAGTTAGGTGGATTGGCCATGCTAAATTGCCTGTGGTGTTCAGGGATGTGTCGATTAGGTGGGTCATGAGGGATGCTCTGAGGGGAGGTGTGGACTTGTTGGGCTTAAAGGCCAGCTTCCACACTGTAGGGAGTCTATGAAACAGGCATCTGGATGGGTATATGAATAGGAAGAGTTTAGAGGGATATGGGCCAACAGCTGACAAATGGGCCTAGAATAGTTTAGGATATCTAGTCGGCATGGACGAGTTGGACAGAAGGGTCTGTTTCCATGCTGTACAGCTCTATTACTGTATATAGCTGGAGCTGGAGCTGCTGCACGGTCCCCACTGACCCCTACTGTTGCAGACATCTTTGTTGGGTGCCATGAGAAATGTCCTTGGTGGAATTATGCTGAACATTCTATTCCTTTCGTATTTGTTATGTGTAGGTAAATTTACTGTGGATTAAAATATTGTAAGGAAACTCTGACATGTCTTAATGGGCTCTATGCTGTGCTCCAATTCAGTCAAATAAGCTTTTTTAATTAGCACATTGAGGAATCAGCTAGGAGTTCTCTCATATTGTAACTGCAATCCTGCTTTCAGTGGTCAGCGTACACTTTGCGACTCCTTTTGGCTCCGTTCTCACAGCCTTGTAAAGAGGTCCCATACCATTTGTTTATTGTGCGAGCTTATTGCTGGAACGGGGACGTGAAAGTCGTCATGTGGGATAGTAATTATCTTGATCAGGTCACGTGAGCTCTTCGAAGGAGTTGCAAGTACTGTATATAATGGGAAAGCATAAACGTGCAATACATGGATTTTCAAAATGCGTTCAATAAAGTGCTACATCAAATGTTATTGAAGAAAATAAAAGCTTTATGGCATGGAGGGTAACATTGATTAATTGGCTGGCATAAAACTAGTACGCATAAATAGAATCATACAATTTTACTGTACAGAAGGAAGTCATTCAACCCACAGTATCTGTACCGTCTCCTGAAAGAGCTACCCAGCCAGTCCCATTCATCAGCCCTATCTCTGCATAGCCCTCTAAATTCATCACCTTCAAATACATATCCAGGCTCCTTTGAAACCTCCTATGGAATATGCCTCCAAAATTCTCCCAGGGTAGTACGCTCCAAATCTTAACAACTGAGTAAAGAAGTTTCTCCTCATCTCATTCCTAATTCTGTTGCTGACAATCTTGAAATTGTGATCCCTAGTTACTGACATACCAACTAGTGGAAACAGGACGCCCCCGTTTACTCTGTCAAAATTGTTCATAATTTTGAACATCTCGATAAGACCAGCTCTTAATCTTCTCTGCTGCAATGACAATAAGCCTATTTTTAAAATCTTTCCTAGTATCTAAAATCCTGGTATCATTCTAGTAAATCTCCTTAGCCCCCGTCAGAGAGCAGTAACGTCCTTCCTTAAAAAGAAAAAGGTGCCCGGAACTGAACACATTACGCCGAATATGGTCTGACCATTGATTTTAGAGGTGTAGCATCACTTCTTTGCTTTTGTACTCTATGCCTCTATTTTTAAAACTCAAAGATCCTACAAGTCATCTTAACTGTTTCAACTTGCCCAGCCATATTCAGAGAATAATGCATGTGAACCCTCAGGACCCTCTGCTCCTGTACTCCCCTCAAAGTTGTACCATTGAGCATGTATTTTCTCCATGCTACTTTTACCAAAATGCATTGCCTCACATTTCTTTGCATTGAAATTTATCTGCCCGTTCATGCAATTTGTTGTCGTCCCTCTGAAGTTGCTCAGTGTCATCTTCACAATTCAGTACTCTTCCTAGCTTAGTATCATCTGCACTTATAGAGATTTTGCCCTCCAACACCCATCTCTGAATCATTTTATATTAATCAGAAAAAAACAAGATCATAAGACCAATTTCATCTCATTTCCAATCTGAGAAATGCACATCTATACCTATTCACTGTTTCCTACCTTTTAGCCAACTTCTAATCCATGTTGCCCAGGATCCATCAATCACAAACATTTCTAATTTGCTTAACCACCCTGCCATGATCTACTGTATCAAATGCTTTCTGAGAGATCAAATATGAAACATCCACAGCCTGTGTCACCTTGTCAAAGAACTCCTTCAGATTTGTGAGCTATGACCTGATTTTGACAAAGCCGTGTTGACTGTCTAGTATTAACTTATTTTTGTCTCAGTATCTCATAAACCTTATCCTGTGTTATGGCCTCCATCAGTTTTCCCATTTGGTGTCAAGCTGGCAGGTCTGTGGTTTCCTGATTAATCCTTTGGCCCTTCCTTTAACAACAGTGTTGCATTTTTAACCCTCCAATTCCCTGGCACTAATCCTGTGTTCAGAGAGACAAGAAAAATAGCAAGCATCTGTGCTGGGCCTCAACTTTTTACAATTAACATGATAATTTAGATGAGGGGAATGAAGGTGTTGTAACTACATTTATAGATTCTACCTGGGTAACAAGGGAAGTATGTCGTGAAAAGGACATAAGGAGGTTGCGGCTACATGTAGATATATTGAGCAAGTGGCAAAAAATATGTTGGGGTGGGAAATATGTGGGAAAATGTGAGGTTGCTCACTTTGGTAAGAAGAATTGAGAAGCCAAGTAGTGGTTGAAATGGAGACTACTACAGAATTCCGAGGTGCTCGAGTACATGATTCACAACAAGTTAGTATGCAGTTCCATATAATCAAAAATGGGATGCTGTCCTTTATTATGAGCGGAATTGAAACAAAAGTAAGATTTCTATTGGTGAAAGCATATATTAGAGTATATGGTCTTTGTTTCCATTTTGAAGGAAGGCTGTGAATAAATTGGGGGTGATGCAAAGGCATGAGTCTTATTAGGATAAGCTGTATAAACTAGACTAATTTCCACTTCTACACAAGATGTGAAATATGCAAGATGCTGAATGGCCTTTAAAAGGTGGATGTGGAAGTGATGTTTCCACTTGTAAGTCAGTCCAGAACTTGGGTTAGTTTTAAAATGAAGGGGACAAAAATGTGAATTTTTTTTATTTTCCTTTGCATGTTGTGCAGTTTTGGATGTCTACCTCAGAAGATGAGAGAAACAAGTTCAATAAATATTTTTGGGACAGAGGTAGATTTTTGTCATGTAAGGGTATTGAAGATTATCGGGGTAGGATGACAAAGTTAAATTCAAAATGCAGACCTATCTGCCATGCTCTTATCTAATAACTGAGTAGGTTCAAGAGGCCAAATGTTAGTTCCTATTAATTTACAATTTTAGTTCCTACTAACTACATCCATATGTAAAGTCATGAACAATCCTAAGGCAGTCATTCTGTGCTCTGAAAGTCTTCATCCAGCCTAACTAAGATGAAGGGCAAGATATTGCAAAAATTTGAGCAACAGGTGAAACTAGCTGTTTGATACCACTCCTTTGCAACACATGTGGTGTTCACCATCGATAGCATACGGCCACTAGACTAAAAAGTATTTTGCCTGTCACGCATTACTATCATGGTATACGAATTTCAATGCTGATGTGATACCAGATATATGTAGGCCGTATAATCCGCCAATCTTTGGGATGTATCATACAGCATATCCCTTCAGTTGTTCACAACAAACAAGGTACAATCAGCCCATACTTGCAAAATTCACAGCAGTTTCTATCATTAGATGTGGTTGTCCAATCGTGAATCAATTTAGGATTGTCAGTTGAGCTTGCAGTGTGGTCACCTGTGTGTACTGGAAACTATCTATTAGTACACAAGGCCCTGTTCTTTACAGACAGGACAAACACGTGCGTGCACTGCATTTGTTTCAACTCCAAAAATGGGTGACAGCAATTTAAAGTTCATGACAGTAATCCCATAAGAACGTAAGATATAGGGGCAGAATTAGGCCCTTTAACGTATCGAGTCGGCTCTGATATTGGATCATAGCTGATGGGTTGCTCAACGCAGTTCTTCTGCCTTCTCCCTGTAAACCTCTGATGTGTTTCTCAGGGGAATACATTGATCAGTTGGAGTCAGCTTGCTTGTTTAACATTTAAACAAGCCTGGTAGTTTATTACGTATCATCATTTACTGGTGCATTCTCCATGGTAATGCCTCTACCAAGCAGAATCCACTTCCCAACGATTGATCATTCATCTCTCCTGAAGTGCAAATATTGGTTTTCCTTGTAAATTTGCCCTAGTAAGTGTAAGATGAAAAATTTCAACTTGTCTTTTGTTAATCGGCAATTCTCACTTTAAAATTACAGAAAAGTAAACCATCTGATAAACTGACTTTGTCATGTTGATTGCTTCCATGGAACAAGCTGGCCAAATTTTCTCTACTTCCGTTAGTCTAGACCTTAACACACATTTTCTCTAGTTTCTATCCAGTCTCTCTCCCTTCTTTTGTTCCCACATTTCTATATACACTGAATGGCTGACTGTTCCATTTTTTTCTTCTGGTCCCTTGTTAGCCAATACTGTTGTTTGTTCTCTTGATTTATTGTCCCGTTCCTTTAAATATGCTGTCATTACATCTCATTTTCTTTTTATAAAAGAACTTCTGAACCGTACTTTATAAGACAGAGGTAATCTCCAACCTTCCTTTCCACAAAGTCATAAAGTCATAAAGATGTACAACACGGAAACAGACCCTTTGATCCAACTCATCAACGCCGAGCAGATATCTTAAATAAATCTTGTCTCATTTGTCTGCATTTAGTCCTTATCCCTCTAAACCCTTTTTATTCATTTACCCATCCAGATGCCTTTTAAATGTTGTAATTGTACCAACCTCCACCACTTCCTTGGAAATTCATTCCTTATGTGCACCACTCTCTGCATGAAAAAATTTGGCCCAGAAGTCCCTTTAAATCTTTCCCCTCTCACTTTAAACCTTTGCCTTCTAGTTTTGGACTCCCCACCCTGGGGGAAAAGACCTTGTCTATTTACCCTAGCTGTGACCTGCCATATCGATGTTCATCTTTCCTGCTATTCCATGTTTAAATCCTTCCAGTTAGGTTTCTACTGCTCCTGCAGAGCCAAAAGAAATCTTATCAAAGTCACAAATGACGTCTTAGATGACTGACAAACGCCACCTTTTCGTCCTCATTCTTACTGAATTGTCTCCAGCACTGACAGGTTCAACCTCCATTACGGTCTGTTTGTTGTTGAGTTGGGTGCATCAGTTGGTTTCCCTCTGGCTCTGATCATTTAGACAAGAATATCTCCTGCAATGGCTTCGCTTCGTGCTCACACACCATTACCTTTGGTCTCCCTCCAGAGTTTAATCCCTGGACCCCTCCCACATTTTAATCTAAATGCCTGAACAACATTATTCAAAACCACATCATTAATTTTCTTACACTACTTCCCAGTTCTATCTTATAACCATCTCTTGATTCCTGCAATGTTGCTAAATTATCAGACTGCTCGTTTGACATCCTGTACTGGATAAGAGAGATTCGCTTCAGCGTAGTCATCCCAATGTGTAATAATATGTAGTTTTCTATTATAATACAGTATTTTGGTGTTTCTCCAAACCCTGTTTCTTAAATACCAGCCTGTTTGCAACCCTTTTGTTACACTTCACGCTGAAAATGAGGTTCCAAACTCATCCAGTCTTCAAGAAGATTGCTTGTTTCTACTTTCATAACTTTGCTCATAACTCCACTTATCTTGTCACAACTTTGAGTCATCCCTTCGTTATCTTGTGTTGACTATTCCCACACACTTCTGTCTTGTCTCCCACATTCTATCCTCTGATACCGTGCTAGTTTCTTAGTTCGCATCTAGTACCACAACTCTGCTTGCTGATCTATATTGCCTTCTCGTCAACAGTGTCTTGATTTTCAAAATTCTTGTCCTTATTTTCACAGTCCTCTGTTCACTGTTCCTCCCTATCTCTCTAATCTCCAACCTCACAACCCTCTGTGATACCTGTGCTGTTCTAAGTTTGGCCTCGTGAATTCCCAATTTTAATTGCTCTACCATTGGCTGTGCCTTCAGTTGGCTAGGTCTCAAACTCTGGAATACTCTGCTTTACACTTCTCTTCCTCTTCACCTCACTTGAAAAATCCTTTTAAAAATCCAATCCTTTAGACTAGTTGTTGGTCATCTTTTAATCATACCTGATTTTCTAATGTTTCACTGTGGTAAAGATACTGCATATGATGATAAGATGCTTAACTGCTCTTATTTAAAACCTGTTTTGAGGTACTCCATTCCCTGGCTTGTGGGAATCTTACTATTATGTATCCACATACTGTGTCATTAGCTTTTAGGGTTGACCTCCCATATAGTTAAGAATGCCTTTGTTTTATTTGCAGAATATGAAGCCAAGCAATTGATTGTGACTCTCTGTGATATTGCAATCAAATCAACTGATAAGAACACATGTACAAGAGCCCTCTGGGTAATGTCAAAACAGAATTTTTGTACCGAAGTGATTGAGAAGGAGGTGAGTTTCCTGAAAATGAGCAGATATTGCTTACCTCGTGTAATCAGATCTCTTGTCCTCTGGATATTAAATGGTAGTAATTTTCCCTGGCACAAGTTGGACATGATTGTTCAAATTTGGTTTAGCCGTTAAAAGTCGATGGATAATATGGTTCAAATCTCTGTCTGAAGCAGATTGTAATACCATGCGTACCAAGTTTCATTAATAATTCAGACTTAATGTTTTATGCATATGACATTTTACTTTTTTAAATATGCATAGTAAGATATTTCAAATTCAGAAAGTCTCCACCTTTTACGTCAAGATGTAAAAGGAAGACTCTTGCTCAAATTAGAGGAGGGTTCCTTTTGAAATGTTTAACTATTAGTTGTGAAATTATAGTAAGAGAATTTCCAAAGAATGGGTAAAATTGCTTAGATTTCAATAATAAGATTAAGCATAAAAATTGTAATTTGCAGTGGTTGAGCGAGCTTCTTGAAAGTTGAGTTTATTAACATTGGTGAAAGGTTGCCTGCAGTAAATATATAACTATTAAACTTAAGCTTCATTTGACTATTCTCCAAGGAAGGGGAAGTTGCACATTGTCACGAAAACGATCTAACAATACTGAAGTGCAAAGCAATGTTGTACACAAAAGTTAGAAAGTTGTGTCCCCATGTTTGCATGTATAATTTTGGTAGAAAGTAATTAGTATTAAGAAAAAGTGGAATTTATGTTGCTTGATTCTTCCACATTTCTGCAAGTCTCTATGGTAACACATCAAGGGGGAATCTTGTTCATACTATTGTGTAATTAGTTATTTCCCTCCTCTCTGCCCTGCCTCCATATCTAGTGTCCCCAATTCACATGCAGTCCTTGATTAGTTTTGCTACCACTGTTGGAAGTAGTGTTGCTGGAAGTGCTTGACAAATCTTTTCTGTATTGGCCAATTTGTGAAATTTATCATTGTTTTTGCGTTAAATTGTTTAAACCTAATTATAAGGCTATAAATATAAAAAACTTAACAGGTATTCATGTTGGGAGCTTAGTTCAATGAGTCACATGCTTCCCTTCAAGTCAGAAGATTGAAGTTTAATTTTAGGACTCAAACATAGTACTTTGGCAATTTGGTGTAGTGCTGTAAGACTTGTATTATCAGAGATTACTGTCTTTTTTTGGATGAGGTGTTAAACGATGGCTCTATTTGCTTGTGGCAATGGATGCTTATAAAAGCTATCACATAGTTTGAAGAAGAACAATGTGTCCACCTGTATTCTGGTCAGTGCTTTTTTTCCACTAACACCAGTAGAAATACATAACTGGAATTTCATCTGGCTGCCACATTTATTAATATGTGACAAGATTTTTAAAGTAATTCTTAAATTCTGAATGCTTTAACATGGCTGGAGGGTGAATTGAATGCAATACAAATACACATTCTAGCGCATTATCAAACTTCTTTTAACCAGAATGTAGATCACTCTCAGTTTTAATGTTAACTTTTATTGTTAGGAAGGATCTTCTGAAGTCTGTCATGGTACTAATATATTAATAATGTTAAATACTAATTAACATGTTCCACTGTCTCACTTTTAAATGTTTAGAAATGTGGATGGAAAGATTAAGGAAGAGAATGGCTTCCGCACATCACATGCTAAAGTATTATTGTGACTTTTCCACTGGAAAATGTCATAATTAAGTAACATGCAAAATCCTGAAATATTTCAGTTTATGGCCAGTGAGTTGATCAATTGGTCAAAGTTGGTTCAATACCTAATTTGTGGTATAAATGCAACTTCAAAATTCATTTTGAACCACTTATTCAGTATGACTCTTTAAAATGACAGCACAACTTTAACCAAACCCTTCTACTTTCTTAGATTTATTTTAAGCTTGTGTTGATGAGTTACCAAAATAATCAAGTTTTGCTTTTCTGTTAGGTTCAAAATATAGTTGCAGCAATGGAAACAATATTAACTAGAGATCAACAGTCAATGGTTGTCGAACACGAAGCCTTAAATCTTATCATGAGGTAAGCATGATCAAAGCAGAATTAGTCACAAATTTGGCATTTTAAAAAGTGATTTCACTGTAGAATAAAGAAGTATTCTTTTCTGTGGATTCTTTAACAGGTAATAGATGAATAAGACTTGGAATGACTTGAGGTACTGCATGCCCAGTTTTTGATGACCTCAGGTTTATATATGATGGAAACTGGAAGGTCAGCCAAATGGGCAGTAGAATAACCAAGTCTAGACGTAAAGCCAGTGGAGAGGGTTTCAGTAGCAGATAAGCTGAAGCTGTATCAGTCTAGTGAAGGTATGGTGAGTAAGTAGGCAGTCTTGGTATATGTGGCTGGACATTCATAATCTGGTCATGGTATCAAGGTTACGAATGATTTGACGTGGCTTCAGGCAGTTACCAAAAATGGAAACTGAGTTTTTGAAGGAAGTAAGACAGGATTCAATCTTCTCGACATTTAGTTGGAATAAAGTTCTGTTTTCCAACATTGACTAATGCAATTTCAAAGTGACAAACAGACAATGAAGGAATCTAAAGGGCTGGTAGTGAAAATGCTAAATGTTGTCATTATGTAGGAGGAACCTGATGTTCTCAGATGATATTTCCAAGGGGTAGGATACAGATGAGAAGTAAGAGGCCAAGGATAGACCTTTGTGGGAGTTCAGAGGAAATAGTACAGATACAGGAAAAGAGACAATTCTGGATAGCCTTTCTTGTAACTGTGGAATAAATAAGAATGAAGCCAAGTAAATCCAGTCATCTGTCTATACATTGGATGAGACTTCTTTCAGAACAATAGTATATGACCAGCTATCTTTAAAGTTGCAGGTACATTGAGAAGGATGGTAAGGGATAGAATGTCATATGAGACTTTGAACGAAGGCATTTCAATATTGAGATGGAACTGAAAGCTAGATTGAAGAGACTCTGACATGGAATTGCAGGCAGTGGGTACAGATTTTGGAGCCTGCAACATTTTCTAAGACTTTGGAGAGGTACAGGAGGTTAGTGATGGAATAGTACTTTGTAAGAAAAAAGAATTCCAGGGTTCTTTTTGAATGAGGTGGGGACATAGTACTTGACAAAGAACCTTTAACAAAATCAAAACCGTTTTTAATATGGCTTAATATTGCACTAAGTTTTGTAAAGATACATTTTCAATGTTTTATAATTTACAAAATGATTAGAAGTCGCAGACAATTGAACGTTGTTATATTTGAACAAACTTAAAACCTGATGATGCTGTGAATTAAAGATTTTCTTTCACATACATACTTGTCATAGCTGAAAGATTTAAAATGGAGTCACAGAAATGAAAACTTTTTATTTCTTCTCAAAATTGACCATACCTGAACATATCAAGATGATAATATGGTACATGTGCAGAAACGTTATAAGTTGAATTATCTTAGAAAAGTTGATGGTTCTTAACTGCTAGTACAATTTTTTTTATCAAGACACGACCAATGGTTCCTTGGTGAATATAGTCAGACAGACATAGAGGTCTACAGCATGAAACAGGCCCTTTGGCCTAACTTGCACATGCTACCCAGTTTTCACAATTAAAACTAGTCCCATTTGCCTGTGTTTGGTCCATATTCCTCCATACTTATCCCATCCATGTACCTGTCAAAATGTTTCTTAAATGACAAAATTGTACTCACTATCACCACTTCCTCTGGCAGCCCATTCCAGACACTCACCTCCCTCTATATGGGGAAAAAATTGCCCCTCAGGACCCTTTTGCATCTTTTCCCCTCTCAACTTATCTATGCCATCTGGTTTTAGACTCCCCTGTCATAGGGAAAATCTGTTGGCTATCTTCCTAATTGATGCCCCATGATTTTATCGATCTCTATAAAGTCACCCCCCTCAGACTCCTACGCTGAAGAGAAAAAAGTCCCGGCCTATCCAACCTCTCCTTATAACTTAAGCCTTCCTGTCCAGGTACAACCTTAGTAAATTGTTTTCTGCGCTCTTTCATGTTTAAGGATATTCTAGTAGGGTGACCAGAACTGCACGCAATATTCCGATGTGGCCTCACCGCCATCATACACAGCTGCAACAAGATGTCCCAACTCCTGAAAACAGTACTCTGAAAGCAAGCATGCTAAAAGCCTTCTTCACCACCCTGTTTTTTAAGATCTTTTTAAAAATATTTTCTGGAAGTTGGATTTTATTGATTGCAGCTTCAGAATCTCTTCACAATTAAGTTATACACCAAGAAAAAGTTTTAATATGTCATGTAATAAATGTATATGTAAACTTGTTTTATTCAGCAAAGAATGTGAGATTTATTTGTGAATTAGGAAAAGTTTCTGTGGGTAGTTTTTATAAAGTTTTGCATCTTCTGTTTGAAAGGCTGGTAGAACAGGCGCCTGTTCAGATGGGAGAAACTGCTGTTCGATGGGCTAAGCTGATACTTCCTCTTGTAGTTCATTCAGCCCCCAAAGTGCGGTTACGGGCAGCAACAGTTCTAGAAATGAGCCTACCACTTCTCCTTCAAAAACAGCATGAAGTTGCAGGCATAATTGAGCCTTTAATGATCTCAGTAAGTATGAGAGCAAGAATCCTTGCCATTGCGACTTCGGCTTTTAATCAAAATTTCTTCAGCTAAGTGATTAAATTGGAATGTCAAAACATTTTTAAAGTTTTCTTCATTTGTGAATGCCTAATAAATGTCTGCTTTGAGTGTCAATCCACAGCAAACACTCCTGCATGTTCCAATTTATCATCTTAACTATTTGGCTGTCTGTTTGGCAGGCCTGTATGCCTCTGTCAACTGTGACTCGGTGATGATACTCTTGCCTCTTGAGTTGGAGGGTTGTGGGTTCAAGTCTTAGTCCAGAGACTTGAACGTTGATCCAGGTGGATAATCATCAGTAACAGGGGATATAGTCCCAGACATGGTTGTTTTGGGTTAACAAGCATGGGGCTGGATGAACACAGCAGGTCAAGCAGCATCATAGGAGCAGGAAAACTTGACGTTTCGGGCCTAAACCCTTCATCAGAAATCACCTTTCTTAGTACCTGCCTACAGAACCAGATCATCCCCAATGGACTACAATCCACATTCAAGCCTTCCCAATTTGGCCCCAACCGTGACAATATCTACATGGAGAACATTGAGACCCTCCAGAAGCGCTTCTCCCTGCGACTCCTGAAACACACACTTGCAGCAACGCGCAGGCACCTCCAGGCAAGCATTTCTGATGAAGGGTTTAGGCCCGAAACGTCAAGTTTTCCTGCTCCTATGATGCTGCTTGACCTGCTGTGTTCATCCAGCCCCATGCTTGTTATCTCGGATTCTCCAGCATCTGCAGTACCTTTTATCTATGGTTGTTTTGGGTGCTATCTTTCAGATGAGGTATTATGCTGAGCCTTTTCTGCCCTCAAGTGTGGATGAATAAAATCTATGTTAATAGTTCAAAGGACCTTGAGAATTTTGTCTGGTTTCGTAATCAATCATTTATTTCTTAATCAAAATCAAGTTTCATGTGTATTTAAAAATAAAATCCAGCCTTTGTTACAGTGCCGTTGTGGGTAAATCAGATTCGGTACAGAGGAATTGCATTTGCTGATCAGATCCTGTTTGCTGAGCTATTGAATTTACCATTTTGGAAGGCAAAGCTGCAGGCCTCTGCCTTAGCCTCATTTTGTGGGGCAACAAGTTGATACAGCAAATGCATTTCTTGTTTCTTCATTCCTTCCTTTTTAAAAAGATGACCGGTGCAGTCTTGACTTCTAAAATTTTTTATTCGGTTTCAGAAAATGATTCCAGAGCTCCAGAAACTTTTCACAACAAAAAATGAAACTTACGTGTTGAAATTATGGCCCCTCTTTGTGAAACTTCTGGGAAAGGTAAAATTATCTAGGGAATTGCCTCTAAATAGATGATTAAAAAAAAGTTACATTTTCAATTGTATAGTTATGTTGCTTAAAGCTGTTAATTTCTGGAGTCCATGTGTATTTCTCTAGATTATTCAAAGTCACAAGAAAGGAGTTGACTATGGAGCCTCTCCCTCACGAGTTTACTGCTCCATTCCATGTATGTCTTACCTGGTCCCCTTGTCCGTTCATTCTTCAACTTGGAACATTTTCATGATGAACAGCCATAATCCACTGGGGTAGAGAATGCCACAGAATCACAAGCCTCGGAGTGGAAATAAATTACTGTTCTTAGTCCTAAATGTACAGCCCATATTCTGGGATTCTGCCGAGATGTTCTCGTTTCTCCAACCAGGGAAAGTGGTTTTTTTTTTGTGCCTATCCTGTCAGGCCCCTTGAAAGTAATGAATGCTTCAATGAGATCATTCCTGTTTCTTCTAAAATCTAGAGCATAGGCCCAATTTACTTTCCTGTCATCATAAAATGTACCCCTAATCTCAGGATCCAGTCTAATGAGCATTTGTTGCACTGCCTGTAATGCAAGTATATCCCTCTTAAATATGGAAACTAAAACTACACCCAGTACCTCAGGTATGGTCTCTCAAAATCAGTGTACCATTGGAGCAAGATGTCCTTATTCCTGTACTCCAGTTCCCTTGTACTAAAGACCAAGATGTTAGAGAAAAACACTGAACCAGTGGCAGTGCCATTTTTTCCCCCACTAAAGTTCATTATTATTCTTGGGATGTGAGCTTCTGAAGAAAGGCCAGTAGTACTTTTTTCTGAAGGGGTTTGATATAACTGCGACGTAGCTTCAGAAGTCCATTAATACTCAGTAACGTATTGCTATGACTCTGCAGTTCTTTGTAGCCCAGATCTAGTAAGGATGGTAGATTTTCTCCCTGATAGATGGCAGCGAACTAGTTGGGTTTCTACAGCAATCTGGTAGTTCCATGATAATCATTTATTGAACGTAGCATTTTATTTCAGAATTATTCATTGGGTTTAAATTCTTCCCAGCTGCTTCAATATTTGAACTCTTACCTTCCGAGCATTAGTTTTGACAACTGGATTACGTATTCAGTGACATTACTCCTGTCCATTTAAGTAAGTGAGGAAGAAGATCTTGATAACAAAGAGCCACAAGCACCTTCATCTCTGCTATTAACGATTAAGCTGTTAATTGCAGGTCCTTTTTTCCTGCATTTGCAACTTCGAAATCCATGTCTGGAATAGGTAGGAGGGCAAGAACCATCCTCTTTCGTAGTTTTCCCATTCAGTTATTTTGGTCAGTTCATTCATATATTTAAAATATAGATTGTGTTTGTATGTTTAGTGTAATGGAGACTACAAAATGTCATCCATTTTGTTCACTAAGTTGTCAAACCTGCAACACAGATTAACCCGCAGTTAAATTTATTTCTTCTTAATTCTCCTGGAAAGTCATTGCACCGTGGAGGAAGTTTCATTAATTCCCTACTGCATTTGGAGGAATTGGGCTTTCGCAGTGGCTCTCCAGTTGTGAAGAAAATCGCTTTCATTGCTTGGAAAAGCTTAATCGATAATTTTGCATTGAATCCTGGTATGTGAAGACCAGCTTAATCTATTACTTTGAGAAATAGATCAGTTCTGATACATTTAAAATGTTTTGCTTATACGTTTTGATTTTTTTTGATAAGTTAACTGTTTATGAGTACGAATGGACAGGTATTTTGTAGACTGTTGTTTCTTTGAAAATAGAAAGAACTGCAGATGCAGTAAATCAGGAAGAAAAACGGAAGTTGCTGGAAAAGCTCAGCAGGCCTGGCAGCATCTCTGAAGAAAAAAATCAGAGTTAACGTTTTGGGTCCAGTGACCCTTCCTCAGAAGACAATCCATTATTATGGAGGCGTTAGGGGAGACTGTGGCCTAGTGGTATTTTCACTGGACTGTTAATCCAGAGATCTGGCAACATTCTGGGACCTGTGTTCAAATCCCACCACGGCAGATGGTGGAATTTGAATTCAATAAAATATCTGGAATTTAGAATCTAATGATGACCATGAATCCATTGTCGATTGTTAGGAAAAGCCCATCTGGTTCACTAATGGCCTTTACGGAAGGAAACTGTCATCCTTGCCTGGTCTGGCCTACATGTGACTCCAGACCCACAGCAATGTGGTTAACTCTGAACTGCACTCTGGGCAATTAGGAATGGGCAATAAATGTTGCCTATCTAGCGATGCCCTCATCCTTCTTCAATGAAGAAAGGGAAAAAAAAAATTTTTCTTCAGAAATGCTGCCAGACTTGCTGAGCTTTTCCAGCATCTTAGCACATAGAACAGTACAGTACAGTACAGGCCCTTCGGCCCACGATGTTGTGCCGAACTTTTACCCTAAACCTAAGGTCTATCTAACCTCCACCCCTACCTTATACTATCATCCGTATGCCTATCTAATAGGCGCTTAAATGCCCCTAATGAGGCCGACTCCACGATCCTCTCCAGCAATGCATTCCACGCCACTTCCACTCTGAGTAAAGAACCTACCTCTGACGTCTCCCCTATATCTACCTCCATTGACTTTAAAACTATGCCCCCTCGTAATACCTACCTCCACCTTAGGAAAAAG
This sequence comes from Ginglymostoma cirratum, assembly GCA_024137785.1. Taxonomy (NCBI): domain Eukaryota; kingdom Metazoa; phylum Chordata; class Chondrichthyes; order Orectolobiformes; family Ginglymostomatidae; genus Ginglymostoma; species Ginglymostoma cirratum. The sequence goes on from JAHRHZ010000144.1 coordinate 79,461,715, forward strand.
TCTGGCCGTCCACTCTATCTGTACTTCTGATCATTTTGTACACCTCTATCAAGTCACCTCTCATTCTTCGTCATTCTAAAGAGAAAAGCCGTAGTGCTCTCAACCTGCCCTTGTAAGACCTTCCCTCCATTCCAGGCAACATCCTGGTAAATCTCCTGTGCATCTTTCCTGTAATGAGATGACCAGAACCGTACACAATACTCCAGATGTGGCCGAACCAGGCTTTTGTATAGCTGGAGCATAACTTCACGGCTCTTGAACTCACTCCCTCTATTAATGAAAGCTAACACACCATACGCCTTCTTAACAACTCTGTCCACCTGGGTGGCAGCTTTCAGGGAACTGTGGACATGAACCCCAAGATTATTCTGCCCCTCCACACTGCCAAGAATCTTTCCATTAACCCTGTATTCTGCTTTCAAGTTTGCCCTTCCAAAATGAATCACTTCACACTTTTCAGGGTTAAACTCCATCTGCCACTTCTCAGCCCAGCTCTGCATCCTGTCAATGTCCCTTTGTAACCTAGAACAGCCCTCCACACTATCCACAACTCGACCCACCTTCGTATCATCTGCGAACTTACTAATCCACCCGTCCACTCCTACATCCAAATCATTTACAAAAATCACCAATAGAAGAGGACCCAGGACAGATCCTTGTGGTACACCACTTGTATCTGAGCACCATGTTGAATATTTTCCGTCCACTGCCACCCTTTGTCTTCTAAGGGTCAGCCAATTCTGAATTCAATCTGCCACCTTTTCCCCCTATCCTAAGCATCCTTACTTCCTGCCTGAGCCTACCATGGGCAACCTTACCAAACGCCTTACTTAAATCCATGTATACCACATCCACTGCTCTACCATCATTCTCATGTTTGGTCACCTCTTCAAAGAATTCACTAAGGTTTATGTGGCATGATTTACCCCTCGCAAATCCATGCTGACTTCTGTTTTTGTGCATTGTTTCTTTGACTTGCCTCCTTTAACCAGCATGCACAGTAGGCTGTTCCTCAGCAAATACCCTTTTTATTTGAGGAGGATAAAAAAGAGCCAAGCACAAACTCAGACTCTTGAGTTTCTGACAGCAAAAGGTGCTCGAAGTGCATTTGGACTCTTGAGTTCTCCTTTTCACTGTGGTTGTAGTGCCTTTTTATTATGGGGAAACATTTTCAACTGCTTAAATGCAGGAGCATCATAAGACAAAGTGACACGAAGCCTCAGGAGGTGATATTAATTATTGTTTATGAGCCTGCCAAATGGGTACATTTTAAGAAATATATTAAGGAGGAAAGCTAGATAGAGGCATTCTGGAGCTTGGGGTGCAGGAATCGAAATGCATGTCAACGAACGATAGAGCAATTGAAATTAATTGTGCACAGGAGAGAAGAATCAGAAGAGTGCAGATATTGCATAATTGTTGAACTGGAGTAGGACTCCAAGATTTGGAGGTGTGAGGACAATGAGAATTTGTAAACATGAATGAGAATTGTAAAATCATGATTACGCTTTAGTGGATATTTGTGCATTTGAATAGTCAAGTCTAGATGTAAGAAAACAAATGAGGATTTTCATAGATGAGCTGAGATGGGTGAAATTGGATGATGTTTTGGTACTGAAGTAGGCACACTCACGTTCTACAAATGAGAGGTCAGAAGTTTATCTTCGATTAAATGTGACATCGGTGTTATGAATGATCTGGCATAATCTCAGAGTTGTTGGTGTTGAGAAGGATGGGATTGACAACCGAAGGATGGAGTTTAGTGCAGGGACCGATAAGTTATTTTGGTCTTGCCAATATTTAAATTGGCAAGGAGGTTCTGCAAATCCTGGATGTCTGATGATTTAACAATGAAGGAACCTAGAGAGCTGATCATGAGAGCGAACTGGATGTCATTGGTTATTGTGATAACCAATGATAGCACTTTGAAAAGAAATGTCCACTGAAAGTGAGGTAAATCCAACATGCTAAATTACTTTCACAGCAGTCTACTCTAAATCATTAAAAAATGATGGGAAGGGTCATCAATAGTTGTATCAAGTGACAATTACTCAACAATAACCTACCTACTGATGCTTGCTTCGAGTTCTATCGTGGCCATTCTGCTGCTGCTCCCCTTGTTACAGTCTCGAATCAAATATGAGCAAAAGAGTTGAATGCAAGAGGTGAGGTACAATGAAGACAACATTTGGTTGAGTGTGGCATTAAAAAGACTAGCTTTAATATCACTAGGCTCCCGGTTCTTCAGCTACTTCAACAATGACCACCTTACCATCAGAAGTGTACACATACACAGTCATGGCAGTTAATACAGTGTGGAGCTGGAGGAACACAGGTCAGGTACCATCAGAGGAGCAGGAAAGTCCTCTGATGCTGCCTGACCTCCTGTGTTACTCCAGCTCCACACTGTATTGACTCTGACTCCAGCATCTGGACTTCTTGCTATCTCCAGACATGGTAGTTGTTTAACATCATTCGTAACTCCTCCAGTTTTGAAGTGCACCATTTCCATCAGCTGCATGGCCTAAACAACATCTGGGCTTTTGCAACTAAAGGCAATTGTCTATCCATGTCAGGATGGTGTGTGGCTTGTAGGGGAACTTGTGACTTTTGTAACCACTATTAGAAGGCTGATCCAGTTCAGTTTCTGATCAAGGGTAAACAGCAGGTTGTTGACAGTAGAGATTCAGTAATGGTAATGCCATTGAATGTAAAGTGGAGATATTTAGTTATCTCCTTGTTGGAGAAGATCATTGCTTGACACTGCGATGTGAATGCTACTTCGTATGAAAGTTTCTCGGTCATCTTTCCTTTTTACCTGCAATCCCTGATCTCGACTGAGCAATATTCCTCTCTTAGAAACAATATTAATACAGTCCTTGACACAACTCTAGCTCATTCTAATGTTGGCAGGTTGTGTGGCACAGGGAAAAGATGAAAAGGAAATGGGAGCAAGAAGTTAAATGTTCAGGAATCTCTTTGCTTTGTTGGAAGAGAATTATTTAAAATATTTTCCTTGATCTTTTTCCATTCTTCTCGTTTTATTGTATATTGAATTTTCCTTTATTGTGCAGATATACTTTGCAGTGCCAAGCGACTCCGGTTGCTCATGCAGCCACTGAGTTCCATTCACGTAAGAACGGAGATTTTGGGCCTTGCCAAACTAGAGGTTTGGTGGTACTTGGCTCTTCGGCTAGGCCCACAGCTTTCTGCTAACTTTGATCAGGTGAGAAAAGCCAATAATCTGAGGAGTGTAGATAACAAAGTGTAGAGTTGGATGAACACAGCAGGCCAAGCAGCATCAGAGGAACAGGAAAGCTGACGTTTTGGGTCTGGACCCTTCTTCAGAAAGGGTCTGAGGAAGGGTCCAGACCCGAAACGTCAGCTTTCCTGCTCCTCTGATGCTGCTTGGCTTGCTGTGTTCATCCAGCTCTACACCTTGTCATCTCAGATTCTCCAGCATTGCCAGTTCCCACTATCTCAAATTTGAGGAGTGCAACTATGTTTGTATGTCGTCTTTGACTGGTTAATTTGTTTCCTTTTCTGCTGTTGAAAGCAGGAATGAAATAGTGCTCAGTGTTAGTTTGCTGATATGAGAATGTATGTAGATTAATAATACCTAGAGACTTTTTATCTTAATATTAGTCTTGGCTTTGAAAACATTTACTCAAGGTTTGTGAAAATGTGACCAAGACTGCGTTTATTCACAGCTACTTTCTGATGAAAAGGTTTGGTAATAAGGGGAGCATTATAATCTTATAGTAGGCTAGCCAAGACCTCTTGGGCTTTTGTGATTTGCTGCATCATATTTACACCAGTGGGATTATTTCCATATTTCGGCTTACGAGAAAGGTCTAGTTGCACTCTTAGCACCCATTTACCCGTGCAACTGATTCAGTTTAGTAAAAACTAATATATAGATAATTCTGTTTCAGAATGAAGTTTCATTCCTTTTATTGTTTCATTTATATTTAAACATCTTTTTAAAAATGTCAAAGTTGGAGCTGCCCTCAAATGTCAAAAAAGGTTCTGACTTGTTCAAGGTTGTTTTAACTGCTGTCAGGCTTTTGACTAAAACTTGCTTGAAGGCAACATTATCCAGATAACTTGATGCTAAACAGGCTTTATAATGTTTATGAAATAGGATCACTGAAAATCAGTGTGTGATATTGTTAATGATATTTTCTCAGCATTAAATATTTGATGCAACCTTTCACTATTATGGTAGGTGTGTGTCCCACTGCTACAGAATGCATTTGGTATTGATGGAACTGTGCAACCATCAGGAACACCCTGTAGAACTGGAATGGTATCTCCTAATACAACTCCAGCTTCTGCACAGAAACCAGGTAAGATACTTAAAATATTTCAGGCAGTCTGTATGATTCTGCAATAAAACACAATAAAAATTTATCCTTTATTGCCCTACATCATTGTCCATGCATTTAACTTTCTTTCAGGCTTTCCTTCGCCAAGTCCAACAGTGCCAAGGTTTCAGTTGAATTCTAGCCTCTCCGCTTTGCCTGTAATGCAAGCGGTGCAACTTGTAGGAGTCGAAGTATTACTTCATTTCCTGGTGGGTCCTGTGGTCACTGATCTGGTTAAACAAAACAAGCTGCAGCTGAGTTTAGGTATGCCTAATTGGTTTGCTTGACCTGTACCATAAAGACATTAGTGATACATCTGGAGCTGCAGTTTCTATGGATGTCACTGGATGGCTGCTTGGAACAATGAGCCTCGCTTTTTTTCTTCAGAGGTGCAATGCCCCTTGTCTTTTATTGGTTGATTCTCTCGCAGTAAACACCCCTGTTGTCTCAGTCACATCTCAGGGCTATGATTGGGATTTTGGCTTAACCTTCAGGGAGGAGAGACAGATTGCCAAACTCATTCAGTAGTTTCAGTGGCGTGTCTCAGCTCATCTTGATACAAATGCAAACATTGCCTCTGAAGGTCTGAGTTTGGATTTGTTTGGATACATTGAAAGGTTCAGGAACCCAGGCCAATTGAATGTAAAATGTGAGCGAAGCAAGTTTACAAATGCGTTCGACAAAACAGTTCAAATTCAGCAAGATGGTCATTCCAGAAGTTGCTGCAGCTAAAGTTAACTTCTGCTCATGTTAAACAAACTAAAGCAAATAATGAAATAAAACCACAGCTAAGGCACCATTTTGGAACAGGCTGCTTTAGATGTTAATCAGAAATTAACCAATGGATTATATTGGAAGAATTTTTTTTCTGTTGTATTTAACGTGTAAAGTTTGATTAATGAACAAATTTTGATGTGTCTTTATACATATAAGCATTTATACTGCTTGTTTTCTTGCTGTCTTTGAAATGTGCCATTGTTGTCTCCAACAGATCCTCTGCAGCACCCATTAATTAATAGCTGTTCGTTCTTTTGCAAGAATGCTGGAACCTTTATAACTGCTGTTAGAGATGCATTCCTTTCTGTTGGCAAACTGGGTGAAGGTAAGTCATTTTTTAGGGCAGGATTTTTTTTTTGCACTTACACTGTATTATACTAAATGAGGTTAACACTGTCAATCACAAAATTAATTGAAATTAGGCCTTTTTATCTGCAGAAAGTTGACTTTTGCTGTTGCGTGATTAAATTTATTTGGTTTGCGATAGAGGTAAATATTGGAATAATAAGTTGACCAAATTAAATATGTTATATAAATGAAAAACACTAGAGACACTTTGCAGCTCATATGGTATCTCTGGAGAGAGGGAGAGTTAACGTTTTGATTCATGAACTCTGCTAAAAAGTCATCCACTAAAATCTTAACTATTTACTCTCCTCAGATGATGCTGAACTTAAGTGCATCCAGTGTTTTTATTTCAGATTTCTATTAACGCAGGCATAAATTGTGAACAATGTTATTTCCATTTTTCATCTTCAGTAGATGCCATGCTTAATCTTATTTGGAAGCATCTGATCAGCTATGTGAAAAATGCTGTTGAGTCAGGTTAGTAAATTCTGAAAGTAAGCTTACGTTTTTTGTCTTCCTACCCCGACCACACAGTGCAATTTATGCTGTGGACTCTGGAAGAAGAGATGAAAATGTGTTGCAAGTGGAGAAAAATGCCTGAAATGGGTGGTTTGTTGTAGGAGCAAAGGTTGGATGGGCAAGGGGCTTGTGTTTGTAAAGTAAAAGGCAACTTGATTGAAACATATGATCCTGATAGTATTGACTGGGTGAATACGGAAAGGATGTTTCCTGTTGGGGAGTATCTGGATCTAGAAATGACTTTTTTAAAAATGAACGTGCCCATGTAAAGCATGTGGGATTTTTATTTTACTCCCTACGGGTCGCGAGTCTTTGGCATTCCCTTTCTGAAAAGATAGTGGAAGCAGAGTCTTTGAATACTTTTAAAGTAAACGCAGATAGATTCTTCATAACCAAGGATTGAAATAGTAGTAATAGCACTGAAGACATATGGTCCAGACTTGCCGCTCCCCTGGCCAAGTTGTTCCAGTACAGTTACAACACTGGTATTTACCCAGCAATGTGGAAAATTGCCCAAGTATGTCCTGTACACAAAAAGCAGGACAAATCGAACCCAGCCAGTTACCCCCCCCCCCCCATCAGTCTACTCTCAGTCATCAGTAAGTTGACGGAAGGTGTCATCAGCAGTGCTATCAAGCAGCACATGCTGAGTGATGCCCAGTTTGGGTTCCGCCAGGACCACTAGGCTCCTGATCTCATTACAGCCTTAGTTCAAACATGAACGCAAGAGCTGAATTCCAGAGGTGAGGTGAGAGTGGTAGCCCTTGGCATCAAGGAGCCCTTTCTAAATTGGAATCACTGGGTATTAGGGCAAATTCTCCAGTGGTTGGAGTCATACCTGACACATAGGAAGATAGTCATGGTTGTTGGAGGTCAATCACCTCAGCTCCTGGACATCTCTGCGGGAGTTACTCAGGGTAGTGTCCTCGGCCCACCCATCTTCAGCTGCTTCATCGATGACCTTCCCTCCGTCATCAGGTCAGAAGCGGGGATGTTTGTGCAATCATTGGCAATGTTCAGCATCATTTGCAAATCCTCAGATACTGAAGCAGTCCATATTCAAATGCAACAAGATCTGGACTGTATCCAGGCTTGGGCTGACAAGTGGCAAGTGACATTTGTGCCACACAAATGCCAGGCTAAGACCATCACCAATAAGAGACAATCTAATCGCCACCCCATGACATTCAATGATGTTACCATCACCGAATCCCCCACTATCAACATCCTGGGGGTTATCATTGACCAGAAAGTCAACTAGACTCACCACGTAAACACTGGCTACAAGAGCGGGTCAGAAGCTGGGAATACTGCGGCAAGTAACTCGCCTCCTGACTCCTCAAAGCTTATCCACCATCTACAACGCACAAGTCAGGAGAGTGATGGAATACTCCCCACTTGCCTGGATGAGTGCAGCCCCAATAACACTCAAGAAGCTTGACACTGTCTGGGACAAAGCAGCCTGCTTGATTGGCACTACATCCACAAGCATCCACTCCCCCCACCACTGGCGCTCAGTAGCAGCAGTGTGTACTATCTATAAGATGCACTGAAGAAATTCACCAAGGACCCTCAGACAGCACCTTCCAAACCCATGACCATTTCCATCTAGAAGGATAAGGGCAGTAGACCAGGACTACGATCACCTCCAAGTTCCCCTCCAAACTACTCACCATCCTGACTTGGAAATATATTGCTATTCCTTCACTGTCGCTGGGTCAAAATCCTGGAATTCCCTCCCTAATAGCATTGTGGGTCACCCTACGGCAGGTGGACTGCAGCGGTTCAAGAAGGCAGCTCACCACCACCTTCTCAAGGGCAATTAGGGATGAGCAAGAAATGCTGACCAGCCAGCAATACCCGCATCCCACAAAGGAATAGAGAAAAAAATGTATCTTTAGACTGAGTGGGAACATGGATGATATTGAATGCCAGAAGAGGCTCAAGTAACCAAGTGGCCTGCTTCTGCTAATTTGTATGTTTGTGTGAGCACCCTGTTACCCCAATGTTGCTCTGACCTTGTTATTGGCATGAGAGAAAAATGGCACTGGAATTATTCTAATCCTTTTGTATACTATCTTAAACTGCTATAGATAGTTAAGCAAAATGTCAGGAACTTTGACTTATGCAGAATAATGTGAAAGCATTTGTTTCTAATATTAAGGTGCTCTTTAACTTAAGGTTCAAAGAAAGAACGACAGCCATCAGAAATATTGACACTCCTGCTGCAAGCATTACAGCAGATAGTGAATTCAAATGCAATCTCTGCACAGAAAGCCTTGGTAAGTACATTAAACTGTTTGTATTTTGAAATACTTAGTCAGTTGTAACTTTTTAAAACTTAAAAGTTGATTCATTTTAGTTTAGCAGAAAAGGATAGCCTGTATTGCATTAAGTAAGTCTCTCTTTAATTACTGACTGTATGTTAATGCTGTCAAAAGTAAAAACTTCCTTTGGAGACATGCTATACCATTTATCCCTGTTCAAGTGCAGATGTACCAGTTACGTGGAATGCATTTTTGTTTCAGTTGACACTTCATGAACGAAAAGTGTTCAGTTTACCTTGGGTATAATTGTGTCGTTGAATTCTTTCTTTTTACCTTACTTCAATTTTAAAGTAATAAAAGCTGAGTTTCTCCGTCTTCTGATGTTTTTGAAATCTTAAGCACTTTCATTGTAGAATCCAGATTAAATGAAAGAATCCAGCTGTTTTCTCCAGTCACTACTTGCTTCAATCCTTATTAGACAGTGAAAAGATAAATTTTCCAATTATGTTTTTATTTCCTCTAACCCTGTCCTTGTGTATCTTGCCTCTTGATGACATGAAATATACCAGTTGGACTGTAATGACTATTTCAAAATAAACTGATACATTCAATGTGGAGCATCCAAATACTGAAGTTGTTTGTAAGCGTTTAAAAGCCACCACTGAAATTTATATTGTCACTAATGCAAACAATTTTTTAAAAGAACCTACAAATCTAGACCTGAAATAAAATGCTGCTGAATGAAGAATGTACAATTTTAATCTTTCATAACCAGTTTTTTAAACTCCCATTTCTTTGTCCTGTTCATCTCCCTTTTGTTTTCTTACACATCTATTTTCCTCTATCTTGCCGAGGATTATTCATGCTTGATCATAGATGGTTTGTGTTGACAACATTCAACTGTTGATGCTCATTCCTCACTAAATCCTCGTGTACCCTTGAAGTGCTGAGACCAGGTACACAGCCCTTGCTGTCATTCTAATTGGATACATATTGGAAATTTTAAGTCTGAAATTTTGTGTTCTATGTGGTTTGGTGTCACACCCTGGTGAAGGGGAGAGTGATGTATGGATGAATAATGCTGTTATTTTGTTGCTTGCTTTTCTTTCCAGGCTCTTATAGAGGCAACTGTCAGTGGACTCCCTCAAAAGATTTTAGGATCACCAGCATACCAGGTCGCCAACATGGACCTTCTGAACGTATGCATGTGTCTTGTGTTATGATGTTGTGATGTGGGAAAAGATGTGCTCGAGTGATGAATAAAGTTCCATTACTCTTTACCAACTGCTAATCAATACAAGTGCCCTTTCTCGAGTTGTTCAGTTTGGGGCAGCTTAAGTATTAGACTTTGTGTGAACAAATATAAGTTTAGGTTTTGAATTGCAGAACCCCCACAATGCAGAAAGAGGCCATTTGACCCATCGAGTCTGCGCTGACTATTAATCAGGACTTGAAACGTTAATTTTGCTTTTTTCCCACAGATGCTGCTGAGTTTCTACAGCAATATCTGTTTCAAATCTCCAGCATGTGCAGTTCTTTGATTTATCTTATCCTTAGTATTATTCACCCCATTAAGTCTACTCCTCAGCCTTCTCCATTCCAAAGAGATCAAACTCAGTCAATCCAGTTTTATGGCAGATATTCTGACTCTTAGCTGTATCGTTTTTAAATCTGCGTTGCACACTTTCTAATGAGGTTACATCATTCATGTAGTACAGTGACCAGAACTCTGCACAGTACTAGAGTTGCAGTCTAACTAGCACAGTTCTAACATAATCTGCCTGCTGTAAACTCTAGACCTCTCCCAATAAAGTATCTGTACACCACCTTGACCATTTTTGTTTCCTGTCCTACTGTCTTCACAAATCTGTAGATGTACACTGCGTGCAACTGTTCACCTACTCTTGGAATCCTACTAATTATTGTATATTCCTGTTTTCCTTTTCCCAATAAATCGCTCTATACATTTCTGATTTGCATTGTATTTGACTATTTTCAGTTCACGTGATCAATTCATTGATATTTAAAAAAGATATCTTGCTTTCATCCTCATGATCAACTGCATGTCAATTTTTTGTCAGCTGGAAAATTTCTTAGTCATTGTTCCTATTTTTAAGTCTACATCCTTCTTATATTCCAGAAAGAACAAGGAGCCCAGTACTGAGCCCTCCAGTTGTACAAATAACTCTCTTTGCTCCCAGCCACGGAGTCAATATTGGATCTAATTTGTCAATTTCCTTTTGATCCTTTGAGTCTCATAAGCATTCTATTTTCTCACCAGGCTACATGTGGGGTCTTGTTGAATCTTGCCCAAGTCTACGCAGGTTACGTCGAATGTGTTACCCTCATTGACCAACCTTGTAATCACCATTTTAAACAAAAAAATTCAATCCTCTTAATCTACCCTTAACAAATCCATGTTGACTAGCCCTGAATATTCCATGCTTCTCTAATGATTTGTATCATCGCAGAAAGTTACCTACTCATTTTCCCAACATTGAGGTTAGGCTGCGTGGCCTGCAATGATTTGTACCGTCCATTCTGCCCTTTTTTATGCAACATTAGGAAACCCCCAGTGGCATAACTATAAGCTATTGAAGATTGGGAAAAATATAGTGAGAAATTTTTTATTTCTCCCCTTGCTTAGACCATGAGATTTGGAGAAAAATTGTCATTTGGCCCATCAAGTCTGCTCCATCATTCGATTGTGGTCGATATGTTTTTCAACACCTTTCACCTGCCTTCTGTCCATTATCGCTGATTCCCTTTACTAATCGAGAATCCATTTCTCTGTCTTAACTACGCTCAGTGACTTTATTGGCAAAGCCTTCTTTGGCAACTAATTCCACAGATTCACCACCCTCTAACTTGGCCTCCCCAACCCTCTGCGGCAATGGGTTTCACAGATTCACCCACCCCGGCTGAAGAAATTCCTCATTTCAATTCAAAAAGGTCTTTCCTTCACTCTGAGTATGTGCCCTCGGATTCTAGTCTGTCCTGCTAGTGGAAACGTCATCTCCACATCAACACTATCCAGGCCCCTCAGTATGCTGTAGGTTTCAGTGAGATCCCCCCTCGTTTTGTTTAAACTCCATTGAGTACAGACCCAGGGTCCTCACTTACTCCTCATATGACAAGCTCTTCATCCCTGCAATCATTCTTGTAAACTTCCTCCGTGCTCCTTCCAGAGCTAGCCTACCCATTCTTTATTATGGAGCCCAAAACTGCACTCTGTATTCCAAATGCAGTCTAACCAGAGCCTTGTATGATCTTAGCAGAACATCTGTGTTGTATTCTAGCACTCTTGAAATGATTTGCCTTCCTCACTGGCAACTGAACCCATGTGTAAACCTAAAGAGAATCCTGAGCTAAGACTCCCAAGTAACTTTGTGCTTCACATTTCTGAAGCCTTTCACTATTTAGAAAATAGTCTTTACCTCTATTCTCCCTACCAGAATGCGTAACCTCACACTTAACCACGTTGTACTTCATCTGCCACTTCTTTGCTCCTGGTCTGTCAAAGTTCTTCTGCAGCCTCCCTTCTTAGTCAATGCAACCTGCCACCCACCAATCTGTCATCTGCAAACTAGGCAACAATGCTCTTGGGTCTTTCATCCAGGTTGGTAATGAATAGTTATCGTTCCAGCACTGCCTCTTCTCTTCATAGAATACATTTCAACTGCATCTGGTGATTATTTTTTCACCCACTTTAAAGAATGCAGGACATATTTTAATATTTTCCCCTGTCAATGTTTATCCCGTTCAATATTCACACAGCTCCATAAGTTCAATGTCACCTTGGTTCCTTTTTCAGTATTTCCAGTAAGTCTTTAGGTTTTCCTTGGTTTTACTTGTGCATATGTTTTCATGCCCTCTTTTTGCTTTGCTTATTGTTGTATAATTTCACCCTACTTTTTCTGTAATCCTCCTGCTTTGTTCAGGATTGGGCTCTGATATCTAACACACAATTTCTTTCGTTCCTCTTATTCTACTTTTTATATTCTTTGTCACCAGGGTTGGTCTAGATTTGAGACTCCCATAATTTTTGGAAGTGACATTGATTTTTTTTTTAAGCCCATTATTCTACTGTACCACATTTCAGCTTAGTAAAATCCAGAACTACCACCTCATTTGTTGTGCTTGCTGCAAACATTACCAAAAAAGGTCCTGAATGCAGTTTAGAAATTCTGCATCCTCTATCTCTTCAATGAATTTGTTCCAACTTATTTTAGGATATTCGATATTCCCTGATGACACCTTTTCTGTAGTTGGCCACACTTTTTTGTTCTTCCTGAGTCTTTGGTGTTCTGTTGTATATTCCGAGCAACAAGATTGTCTCTGTCTCTCTTTTTTTGTTCTGTAGTTTTAACCTGTATGATTTCATTTGATGCTCCTTCTACTATATCAACCCTCTTCACAACCTTAATTGATTTGTTTCTTATTATGACCGGCATGCTGCAGTTTTTTAATTCTCTTTTATGTGGAAAATCCTGGTAACAGGAATGTTGAGCTGCCATTCCTGCCACTTATTTAATTGTTTCATTTTCATTAATATTTCAGTAATAGCACCCCTTGAAGTATCTACCTGTAACCAAAATTTATCTATCGTGTTCACAGACTCCTTGAATTGCAAAATACGCCACTAATTGAATATTAATTTTCTGCGTCTGTTGCCCAGTTTTGCTTGTCTTCCTCCTGAATCTGCACTTCGGCTCTCATTCGCCTCCCAAACAGGTTTCAACATATCTCAATAGTACGACCATACGTGGCTCTGGTTCCGTAGAGGGTTGTACCTTCCCTAAAACCATTACAAAATCTCGGGAATCTCAGTTTCTTTCCAGCCAAGCAGTCACCTGCACTGTCTTATCCTGTATTTTGTTGCATTGAGAGGAATCAGGAGATGGTTAGCTTTATAACATCATTTTTTTAAAAAAAAGCAAGAGTAGTACATTTTTAGTCCATTGAGCCTGCCCTGCCATTCGATAAGATCAAAGCTGATCTGCTTACAGCCCTAACTGCTTTCCTGTCTGACTTCATAATATTTGACAATCAAAAATCTCTCTAACTGAGTCTTGAATATTCATTGACTCAGCACTCACTGTTTTCTGTTGAAATTCTTATTTTCTCTGTCCCATTTCAAAACTTGCTTTCTCTGTCTTAAATGAGAGACTCCTGATTTCTTAATCTGTCCCATAATTATAGATTCCCAATGAAGGGGACCTTTTCTCTTGGAATCTACTCCATCAAAGCCCACTCAGAATCTTGTGTTTCAGTAAGATTACCTCTTTTTCTTCTAAATCCTTATGAGTATGGTCCCAACCTTAGCATTTACTTCAGAAGCTGATCCCTTCAGCCTAGGAGTCAGCATGGTGGACCTTCTCTGAACTGTGCCCAGTGTAGTTATATTCGTTTGTAGGGAGTCAAAAACTGTACACCATAACCTAACCCTAATTCTTCGTAGGCGTTGCCAGACTTTCCTACCATCCCCTTCCCTTGCAGTAAAGAACAATATTCCATTACTAGCAGTTCCAGCAAATTAACTTTTGTGGTTTGTCAGAGCCCTCTATACCATGACATTCTTCACTGTTTTGCCTTTGTGTTATCTATTTTGCTGTTCTCACTGTCGAAGTGAAAAATTTCATGTTACTTCATCTGCCAGATTTTTTTTTTTTGAGTCTTTTTATTTGACACAGCATGTGAGCATAACTGTCTAGGCTGGAATTCATTGCTGATGCCTAATTGCCCTGAAAGTGCTGGGGAGCTGCTGCCTCTAACTGTATCAGTGCAAGGAGTAGGTACACCAGTGGTACTGTTCCAGGATTTTGACCCAGTGTGAGCAAAGGAACAGTAACGTACTTTCAAATCAGGATGATGTGTGCCCATTTGCAAATTCTGTTGTTTGCAGAATGTCCTATCTTTGTATTAGATATAAAGTTGGTTTGCTACAGTCAGTTCCTTCATCCACTTTTTTTAAGATAAATTATAAATGGCTAAACCCCACCTCTGCAACATCCCTCAGTTAACACTCTGAGTTATTGTTTTGCCAAACTGAAAATGACCTATTTATCTCTACTTTTTCCTGTTAATTATCTATCCATGTTAATATATCACCTCCGATCATGAGCTTCATTTGCACCTTCTCAAATACCTTTTGGAAATCTAAATACATTAAATCTACTGATACCCTTTGTACCCTGCTTGTTACATCTTCAGAGAGTGCTGAAAATTTGTCAAGTATAATCATCTTTTTTAACAATCATGGATTCTGCCTGATTGTATTATGATTTTATGAATGTCCTCTTATCTCAGTGTATTCTAGCACTTTCCCAATAACAAATTTTAGCTAATTGACCTACAGGTTCCTATTTTCTGAATTCTTCTTGCAGCAAAATATAAACTCTCTTTTAAAAAACAAAAGAACTAGTTATCTGTTAAGAATTGTTGGTTTCTTGTTAAAACCATAAGAAATAGGAATAGGAGTAGACCATTCGGCCCCTGAAGCCTGCTGTGCCATTCAGTAGCATCGTGCTTGTTTCATATCAACAAATTAGACGACAGCCATTTGCTGGTTGATCAGGCAGTGCGGAGAAATCAATCAATCAGTCAGTCTGACTGTTTTGACGATCACCATTAATTACCATGGTAAATGCACCAATCCGCAAACTCCCCGTACAGTACGAATGTTGTGAATCCTTTACCTTTCTTCTCATTCATTCCACTTGAATTGTTCTTGCAAATTGTCCCGACGCATGTAATACATGCGGCTTCAACAGTGTCTTTCTTCAGAAATGCATTCAAATTAAATGACTATATTCCTGGTTATACAGAACTTGAGTATTGTTCTTAAAAGGTACTTTACTTTTTACCTAGGCAACTACTGGTCTAGCAGCATCTACAGAGAGTAAAATAAAGTTAACATTTTCAGTCCAATATGATTTCTTCGGAATTCCCATTTCAAAACTTAAATTTTGTTGAAGCGCTTTGTCTTGCACTTGGAACAATTTACAAGAAATACCAACGTAAAAAGAAATCCAAGTTTATTCTGTAGGAGGAGAGTGCTGACAAATTGGCAGTTAACTTTTAGTCGTCATTAACTGATGTATTCTCTATGTTTGTGCTTCTACACATCAGAGGTCATTTGCCTATTAATCAGCGCACTCCTCATGCAGTCTAAATGTGTTTTTCCTTTCGGTCTTTATTATGTTTTTCCTTTACGTTGGTATTGTGTGTTGTCAGGTGAGTGTAAGACAAAAACATTTTAGCCACAATTTTTGTAGTTGCCTGTAGGTGGGCAAGGTGACTGGCATGAAATATACAGCAAGTGTCACTATGTTTGTTTCTTCTGTTGTAGTTTTTTGTCAATGTTCTTATATTTTGTTTAACACTATTAGAAATTAAGAAATCTATTTAGTCAATTAATTTAATCAAAATTGTATTGTAATTTCAGGGTACTCCTGCACTCTTCATGATCATCCTACTCTTTCACAACAATTTACTGGAAGGTTGTGTGGTTGAAGAAAGGTGCGTCTGTGCACTTTACTGCCAACACCTATGGATTTATCTCAGTTAATGATACCTACGTCCTAAATATGTTTGAAGTACAATGTATCTTTTTTATCTTGACTTTGATTTAATTACTTGGGGATTTTGTGTTATGTTCAGTAACTATCTTTTTTTCCCCACTCTACGTAAGAAACTGAATTGCTGGCTCTTGTTCTTAATCCAAATATACATTGGCTTGACTCTTAATTTTTAGTCAACCATTACTGATGGTAATGCCTGATGGTATTATACAAAAAAAGTTCTTCAGTGCATTGAGAGGGACTGCTTTTGACCTCAAGGCAGCTTTGATATCAAGGAGCCCTAACAAAACTGGAGTCACTGAAAATCAGGAGGAAAACTCTTCACTGGTTAGAGACGTATCTAGCAAAAGAGAAAGTTGGTTACGGTTGTCTGCAGTCAATTATCTCAGTCTCTGGAGGTCTTTGCAGAAGTTCCTCAGGGTAATGTCCCCAGCCCAACTACCTTTTGGCTGCTTCATCAACAACTTTCCTTCTTTCAGGAGGTCATACATAGGTGTGTTTGCTGCTAATTGCAGTGTTCCTCAGCCTTTGCTGCGACTTGCATACTGAAGTGGTTGTTGCTGATATGCAGCAAGGCCTAGGCAATGTCCAGGCTATAAGTGGCAAATAACATTCATGCCGCACAAGTTCCAAGGAATGATTATCTCCAACAAGAGAAAATTTAACTGTTGCCTCTTGACATTCATTGCAAACCTGTTGTTGAATGCCTTACTAGTAACAATCCGAGGGTTACTATTGACCAGAAGCTGAACTATACCAGTCATATGAATATTGTGGCTGCAAGAGCAGGTCAGAGGCTAGGAGTTCTGCAGCAAGTTACCACCTGTTTCTCCACTGCCTGTCTATCATGTACAAGGCACGTGTCAAGAGTATGATGGAATACTCTTCCACTTGCCGAGAAGGTTCAGCTCCAAAAGCACTCTAAGCTTGACACCATTCAAGGCAAAACTGCTCGGTGCCACCCCAATCACCATATTCGATTGTCACTCCCTTTGTTGCTGAAGTAGTGGCAGAAATTTATGCCATCTGCAAGGTACCGTGGTAACTCACCAAGCCAGATCTAAAGCACCTTCCAAATCCACGTCTCCTAACACCTGAAGGACAGGGCAGCAGTTAAAATACAAGGCCACCATGTACAAGGTTCAAATGAAAATATATTAAAACAAATATATACAGAAAAGTTGTTTTGAGGAAAAAGATATAAAATGGGGAAAAAAATGTTTGAGACATCTATTTATGCAGTCTGTTATGATCTGGAATGCACTGTCGAGAAAGGTAGTTGGAGCTGATTCAAGAAAAAATTTAAAGGATAGAAGTAGGTGGGCCATAAGGAAAGAAAAAGGGTTGTGGGGATGCTAAGATTGCTTTTTCAGAGAGTTGGAACAGACATAATGGGTCATATAGAAGTTCCCCTACTGTAGGACAGCCTGGAATTTTGAAATCCTATCAAGTTTCTACATAGAGTTATGGAAACTCAGTCTCTTATCGCAAGGTGAGTAGGATATAAATGTCAGGAAATCTCACTACACGTGTACAGGAGGATTGGTGAGATTGTGCCTATGCAATATTTTTGTTTTTTTTAAAAATGAAAAAGCGATACTTGCATTGCAAGCAGTTCAAGGAAGGTTCATTCGGCTGATTCCTGGAATTAAGAGTTACCTTTATAGGGCAATGTACTTAATTCATTGGAGTTTAGAAGTGTGGTTTTTTAAACTGAATTAATCTGATGCCTTAGAGATAGCAGGAACTGCAGATGCTGGAGAATCTGAGATAACAAGGTGTAGAGCTGGATGAACGCAGCAGGCCAAGCAGCATCAGAGGAGCAGGAAGGCTGACGTTTCGGTCCTAGACTGTGCTTCAGAAAATCTGATGCCTTCTCTTGCTGAACACTACATGTGACTTTTCTGAGGTGGATTTTTAAAAAACTATTTTGGGATAAGTTGCTGGAGTTGTATATTTAATGAAAGCTCAGCTTGTGGCAGGATTCCAAATTATTTATCACCGAATTGCAGTTGATTACTGGGAAACTTATGACACGATTGGAATGTTTCTACAAGTGCCAATGCTGACTTTTTTTTTAACCTTTAATTCAGGTTTTTTATGACACTCGAGACACTTGTTGAATATGGACTATCTGGCCCCACGTGTTCATTAGCATTCAGTGAATCAGTTTTAAATGTTATTAACCAATCTGCAATGCTGGTCTCAGACAAGGAGCACCTTTGGCGAATGTGGAGCATTGTTGTTAACCCGTTGACCGAACGTGTGACCCAGGTACGATGGTTACAAACTAGAATGCTGTCTGCTTTCCCATTCTATTTTTTTTTTGTGATTTACAAGATGAATATTCTCTAGGCTGTTTTAATATACGTGGTACACCCATCAAATTCTACACTCTTAAACGTAAGATGTTGTGTTAATGTTTTAATTCTAAAATTGAGATTTATGTTTATTCTTTATTTCTTTAGACCAATGAAGTAAATCAAGGGGATGCACTTGAGCATAATTTCGGTGCTATGTACATGGCGTTGATGCTACCCATAAATCATTTGTTTTCGATGCAGAATTTTCCACAGGTAACCATAACCACTTTTTACATAGCCAAAAATATGTAATTTAGTTGGATAATGTACAGTTCTGGTCTCTAATGACAAATTATATGTAGAGATACTGGCAAAAATATTGTACAAGGTTAAAACCAGAACCAAATGGTTATTATCACTCAGGAAATGCTTGGAAAAGAGGATGCTAAGACATATACTCAAGGAATTTCTTACGACTGTGAAAGGGTGTTAGTGAGATATGTATGTTGATTAAAATGTTATCTTCTGTATATACACACACCTCTGAGACAGAAGCCCTGGGTTTAAGTCCCAACTGTGCCAAAGGTAGGAACACTGCTTCTGTGCCTGAAAAGCCAAACAAGGGGTTGTTATGTACTTAACAGTTAAATTTAATAAGACATAATCACTAAATTTGCAGATGCTGCAAAGATAAGATTTTTTTAAAAAGCATCTTGAGGATCTGAGTATGCAAATAGTATAGCTCGAGTGAGTCTGTATATTGAATAATGTGGGAAAATACAATTTTTTTCACTTTGGCAGGAGAAGTAAAACAGAAAAGACAGTATTCATTGAATTGAGAATGACTGCAGAATTCTGGTACTTAAAATGATTTAAGTATTCAACTGCATGAGTCACCAGAGATTAATACCAAAGTACAGCAAATAATTAAGAAGGCTGATAGAATGCTACCCTTTATGATAAGAGGATTTGACCGTAAATATGGGGATGTTATGCTTCAGTTTCACAGAGCATTAGTGAGACCTTGAATACAGTGATACAACTTTTGCCCTCTTTTAAGGATGAATGAATGTGGCAGGAAATGGTTCAGAGAATGCTTACTAGATTGATACCTGGAATGAATGGATTGTCTTATGAAGAGTGGTTGGACAAAGGTGTTTGTTTCAGCTGGTGTTAAGAAGAGTGAGTGGTGACTTGGTGTCTGGAAATAATTATTGATTTAAAAAGGACGTGAGAATCATAGAATAAGTAGATGTGGCTCTCTTGTTGTGTCTTACCATTTAAGCAGAAATGGTTACAACTACATTCATTATGGAATTGGTAATTTCTGTAAACTGCAGGCATGCATTGCGAATTTGTTTGCTGGTTAAAGGCACCACATGAAAAATGTTCTGGGTGTAATATATATGAAATGAATTCTATAGTTATTAAATTAAGTTATTTTATCTCTTCTGCCCTTCAGCCTACAATGAAGTCACTACTGAGAACGTGGGCTGAGTTGTATAAAACGTTTGCCCGCTGCGCAGCTCTTGTGGCAACGGCAGAAGCCAATGTTTGCTGTGAGGAATTAAGTGTCAAAATCTTGTCAGCATTGGATGATGCCACCTTATCTGTAAGTAGTTATTTGTACACCAAGTGGAGCTGATTTGTCTACAAGAATAGTCAGTGCTTTAGGTGTACATATTGCAGAATTATCTCTGGTCTGGAAACAATTTTTTTTTTTATTTCCTGCAGCCTAACTTCTCAGCCTTGTATCCAGCTTTAATTTGCCCTGAAGTAGGATCTGGGGAATAGCTCTTTTAGCAAGTGCTCCTTGTTTTTAACCCTAACCAGTTTCCATACGACCTGTAATTGATAGTTTGAAAGTGTGAATCCCAAGAACAAGATACACCAGTAACTGTACATGAATTATTCACCTTTATCATAGAATTTAAGATAATTGAGTAATTTCCTCTAATTATCTGCAGGTTGTAATTAAGAGTAAGATGTAGAAAAATAGTACACATTTCATTGACCACTTCTGTCAGCTGCATCAGGCAAACAACAAATCCAGTTGATCTATACAATCTAAGTATTCTGCCCTTTTGGAATATATTATGCATATGGTTTGCAATCTGGCAGCAGGTCTTGTGTTCATTTCTGTACTTTCTCATAATCCAGGGGAAATGTAATCAAGGTAATTGTAGGCAGAATCTATAACTCGAACTGTAACATAATTTATGAAGAAAACTGGGAAATATTAGACTTTTTTAATATTTGAAGATAGCTGAGAGGAAACAAAGTAGCAAAAAACATAAAGTAAATCTGTATTAAGAGATAACAAGCACGGGGCTGGATGAACACAGCAGGTCAAGCAGCATCATAGGAGCAGGAAAACTTGACGTTTCGGGCCTAAACCCTTCATCAGAAAAAGGGTTTTCTGATGAAGGGTTTAGGCTTGGAGATGAGCTGGGCTGGTTTTGGGATGCGGTTGGGGGAGGGG
>JAHRHZ010000144.1:79482760-79502612 GCA_024137785.1 Ginglymostoma cirratum
TGCTTGTTATCTTGGATTCTCCAGCATCTGCAGTACCTTTTATCTCTGAAGTAAATCTGTATTACTGCTGCTAATCAACGGCCTAGGGATGAGAATTATGTTCGGAGATTCTTGAGTGTAATCAGCTAATAAAATGTATCACTTACTAATTATGGGGGTTAACGTAGAATGGTGGGAGGCTAGTATGTTTCTGGATGGATGAATGAACTTTTACCTGCAGCATTCTTGTCACTGTACAATAAATGCATCACAACTAAGAATAGTTTAATTGAGGATTCCTCTCCTTTATCCAGAATTCATCTACATTGGATGCCTTTGTTCATGTTCTGAATGTGATGGTCGACTGTGTTGATTTCTCTCAGTTCTCAACAAAGTTTCAGCAAAAATCAAGTAGTACGTATCCCACTTCTCATAATTGCACTGAAGTATGCATTGTTGTAAATCGAGAGAATAGTGGCGTAATATTTTTGGAAATTAGACGTAATCCAAGCAGGTCTACCTTTGATTCAGGAGATTGGGGTTTAGGTGAATCACTAAAATATTTTACTTAACCATTTACTCCAAATGCAACCAATACATGGAACTAGAAGAGGCCATAAATTGGGATAACTCATCTTTGTGTCAGTTAAGAATTCGAATAAATCTAATTTTCTGCCTATTTCCAGACTAGGTACTTCAGTCAAAATTGTCCTGAAATCTGAAGTAATCTGCTCATTGCTCCCTGAACATTTTTGTATTTATTACTTAATGATGGCTAAGATGTTTGTCACTATTAAGCACTATATTTACATTGACACTGCTGGAATGGGTTAGCATGCTATCATTTGTTCCCGGGCATTGAATCCTTGTCAAAACTGGTGTTTAGACAGTCACCTTCAGATTTATCCAGCAGAAATTCAGAAAAAGATGCCGCCCAAACTGAATACTAATATCACAGTAGAATTAGTAGTGTCATCTTTCTGGTGAATTACCATTGTTCTTTTGAACTTGAGATCTCAAGTTGTTGGCCAGAATGGTTTTACCATTTAACTAGGTGGCCTAACCTGTGAAAAGCACAGATTTTATTCTCTAGGGCTGAAATTATTCTGCTTGATTGGAAATATTCCCCACAATGTTTTCGAACAGTTTAGCAAACTAAGCAAAATTTCAGAAGCCCACAAATGAGTAACCATAAATCAGTAACCAGTTTAAGAATACTAAATTTGGAATGTCAGTTGTATTATTTGCATTTGTTATTACCATGAATAACTGAGTTTATCAATTGTATTCCCTTCTTTTAGCACCGCATACCCCTACTCACTGGCTAACGAAAAAACAGGAACCTCTAGGAAATCTAACTTCGCTGCTCAAACTTTTAGTGAAAATCACAGATGCTTTTCATGAACTAAGTTCCAGTGAATCTCAATTTGAAACACCAACAGCAGGAATGGTATCCATTGGAGTTGGTATTGTCAGCATTCTGTCCAGTATCTTCAATCACTTATGTGTGGCTTCAGCCATTCAAGCAGTTTTAACCAACTTGGCAGGCTCCATATCAACCTTCTATGAAAGGACTTCAGGGTATGTATTAAAATTGTGTGCATTTTAACCTCTCAATTGACAGTCTCACTTAAGTAAGATAAAAGATTGGTGGTGAATGATGTCAAAGACCAAATAGTGCTATGTAGCTTTATATCACTTAATGCTCTGTTAATGTGCTGTGTAGTGCATTTGTGTAATTGTGTTTTGCCACAAAGCCTAATTGCTGGAACCATACTCAGTTGGTTAGGTTAATCGCTCTTCCATTCAGTTCATTTGGAAAGGTTCTGTCTTTTGGGTAGTTTCTCTTTTTGGAGACGTTTCCATTTACTTCATGATACCATGGACCTACAAAAGGTGGCATGAATTATTCAAGAAGTAATTATTTGAAAGTTTTTTTTTCGGAAGGAGTCAGGGGAAAAAAAGGTTGAACTCATTTGGATAATCAGGTTGGGATGTGGAGACTTTAATGAAAGAGCAAGTAAACTATGTAATTATTTTCTCTTCATCTCGACATAAGTAGTCAGCTAGATTTGGAAAGTTGAAATGGTGACATTTCTGGTTGAAGTGTGTTGGTATATTCTACATGGACCTTCAGAAAGCTCTAGATAAATTGCCGCACAACTTGGAGAAGCATCTGCAATTCATAAAATCCTGGGTATGTAGGGATTTTCTTGAGAGATTGAATAGGTCTGTTTCGGCTCATTGGAGTTTTGATTGAGAGATGACTTCATTGAAACACATGAAATTAAGGATTTGACAGCTTAGATACTGAGAGTTTGTTTCCACTCGTCGGAGAATCTAGTTCCAGAGAACACAGTCGGTTAGGGGTCGCCCGCTTAAAATGGATGAGAAGGAATTTCTTCTGATGGTAGTGAATCTGTGGGATTTATAAACACAGGAAGGTAGTTTTTGTTTAGAATTTAGAATCCCTACAGTGTGAAAACAGGCCATTTGGCCCAACAAGTCCACACCAACTCTGAAGACCAGCCCACCCAGACTTGCACCCCTACTCTGTCTCTATAACCCTGCATTTCCCATGGGTAGTTCTCGTGAACTATACATCCCTGGACACAATGGGAAATTTAGCATGGGCAATCCACCTAACCTGCGCCTCTTTGGGCATCTTTTACGAGGAGTATAAAAATTAAGCATCAGCCATAAATACATCAATTTTGGAATAAGTGTGTTTTTTGGGTTTCACATTGAAGGAAGTTGAAGCAAGCACAGATTTATTAAGCAATTGTGTGGTGAAAATAAATGCAAATATGCAGGTATCAAGAACTGAGGATACTTTTGTGAGAATAGGTTATAGATAATTTAATAAAATCTGTTTAAAGTTGACTAAATGAAGCAGAAAGAGAACTATTTGGTGGTTGAGGCACTTCAACAGAGGTAGAGATACATAAATAGTTTTCATCAGGTTTAGGAGAAGATGCGGAAGAAGCTGCTGTATATTTATGATTGTATGACTGGATGCATCCAGAAATCAAGGCTTGAAGCAGAAAATAACATCTAAAAATAAATTTGATGAATGATTTGAAGGAAGAGATGATAAAACTGTTTCTTTGGTGTAATTTTTGTGCAGCTGCTTGTTTTTAAAATTCATTTTCAGTATCTGGGCAAGATTGGTAGTTATTGCCATTATTGTTGCCTTTTGTAGTGTGTTACTTCATATACTTCAATTACTCTGAAACTGCTACTTGCAATCAATGGTATACAGGATTCATTTCAGAGATAGTAGGAACTGCAGAAGCTGGAGAATGTGACATAACAAGGTGTAGAGCTGGGTGAACACAGCAGGCCAAGTAGCATCAGAGCAGCAGGAAAGCTGACGTTTCGGGCCTAGACCCTCCTTCAGAAAAGTTTCTGAAGGAGGGTCTAGGCCCAAAACATCAGATTTCCTGCTGCTCTGATGCTACGTGGCCTGCTGTGTTTATCCACGGCTACACCTTGTTATCTTACATGATTCATTTGTTAGTTTTGAGCAAATGCAGCAACTATTCATGTTTATAAATAATTTTGAATGTCATACATACCTTTTCAAAGTTGCTTGACTTTACATTTGGATTCTTCATTGTGTGAACACTGATTATTTCGAGAAGTAAGCGTGAAAGTTTTTCTGAAGTGGCAAAGCCCTTTCCTTTCCTCAGATTGATACTATCATGGGTAAATCACCACGGTAAATGGAAAAGTGTGGGGAAAATTGATGCACGGAGAGATCTGGGTGTTCAGGTCCATTGTTCCCTGAAGGTGGCAACGCAGGCCAATAGAGTGGTCAAGAAGGCATACCGCATGCTTTCATTCATCCGACGGGGTATGGAGTGTGAGAGTTGGCAGGTCATGTTACAGTTGTATAGGACTTTGGTTTGGCCAAGGTTGGAATACTGCGTACAGTTCTGGTCGCCACATTACCAAAAGGATATGGATGCTTTGGAGAGGGTGCAGAAGAGGTTCAGCTGGATGTTGCCTGGTATGGAGGTCGCTAGCTATGAAGAGAGGTTGAATAGATTAGGATTATTTACATTAGAAAGACTGAGGTTGAGGGGGGACCTGATTGAGGTCTACAAAATCATGAGGGGTATAGACAAGGTGGATAGCAAGAAGCTTTTTCCCCAGAGTGGGGGACTCAATTACTACGGGTCACGATTTCAAGGTTGGTGGGGTGGGGCGAAGTTTATGGGAGATATGCGTGGAAAGTTCTTTACGCAGAGGGTGGTGGGTGCCTGGAACGCTTTGCCAGCGGAGGTGGTAGAGGCGGGCACGATAGCGTCATTTAAGATGTATCTAGACAGATACACGAATGGGCAGGGAGGAGAGGGATACAGATCCTGGGAAAATAGGCGACAGGTTTAGATAGAGGATCTGGATCGGCGCAGGCTTGGAGGGCCGAAGAGCCTGTTCCTGTGCTGTAATTTCCTTTGTTCTTTGCCACAAGTTACCTTTTTTTAAACTTTGGCTACTTATTAAGAAATCTCACAATCAAGTATTGAAACAATGATTTAAACTTCATTGCATATAGCAATCAAAATAAGATGCCTCAAGGAAGCAAGTTAAGCCTCACAACTCAACTTGGCTATTACCTGATTAATGGTGGAAATTAGCTATGATTCCAATGAAGTGTTTGTATCTGGAAGTATCCAGGTTTTGATTCTTGTGCAGTGTTGCTCTTCGAAGTTCTGCTGATGATGATTCTTGGAGTTGAATTCTTTTATACAGTTTTCTCTTTTATTTTTGAAGTTTTTGGTGTGAAATTATTAATGATCCTTTAGATTCTTTCATCTCCAACATTGATGACATGTCAGGAATTCTCAAGCCTGTAGCTTGTCGCCTTATCAGAAGTACTTACTTGCCGTTTTTGCTATATTCAGTGTTAGCTGTCTGTTTGAAAAAGCCTGCCCTGCAATTTACCAGTTTACTTCAGGACATTCCTTCTTCAGGCGATCTTAATTGCCTAACTGTTACAAGGCAGCAGGTTATCAAGCACTGTTACCTCCCTCCCAGGAAACAGCTTGTTTATATTGCTTTGATTCTTCCGGACCATTAGTTAATTAGTATGTTGCATTTGATTCCTTTATTTCAGTTTCTCCTCGTCCCTTTCATCTCAGGGAAGCAAATTATTCCAGAAAAAATTATTGCTGATTCTTTCAATCCATGAACTTACTAAAGTTCTGAAGTTTACCTTTTCATACTCGCCATGCTTGTATGTTTTACTTCTTTGTTTACTTAAACCTCACAGCAACAAATGTAGATCTATGTAACTAAGTTTATTATAATGAAAGGTGTTTCCAATCACTGTCTGGCTAGTGCTATATTTTGTCAGTTTGCTTCAGTACATTTTGTTTCTCACTTTGCATTGTTTTATTTTTCTAGTCCAGTTAATGGGACTTCAAAGGTGTACAACACTCATCTGTACAACCAGGTAAGCAATTAAAGAAAACTACATGGAGCTGTTGAAGAAATGAGGAAAGAACTATGAATTGGAACACCAGTTAATGTGTCCTGGTACATTTGTGATATAGAATTAATTTGCAGAATGGTGCCATTTTAAATTGCACTTTTTCTTTCTAATCTTCCTGGTTTTCTACATGGTGCCGATACTGAAACAATCCATGTTCAAATATAACAAGATGTGGATAATATCCAGGCTTGGGGTAACATTTGCACCACACAAATGCCAGGCAATGACCATCTCAAATAAGAGACAATCCCACTGCTGCCCCTTGACAGTAAATGCTGTTACCATCAGTGAATCACCCACTATCAACACCATTAGGTTTACTATTGACCAGAGAGTCATCTGGACCTGCCACATAACCACACTGGCTACAAGAGCAGGTCAGAGGCTTATGGCACAAAGCAGCAGTGTGATGGAATACTTCCCACTTGCCTGAATTGGTGCAGCTCCAGCAGCACTTGAGAAGCTTGACACCATGCAGAACAAAGCAAAGTAGTCGGCACCACATCCACAAACATTTATTCCCTCCACTACCGATGCTTAATAGTAGTAGTGTGTACTATCAATAAGGTACGCAAGAAATTCACCAAAGATCTTTAGACAGCATCTTCCAAACTCCACCACGACCCCCCAGAAGGACAAGGGCAACAGATACAAGGGAACACCACCACCTGCAAATTCCCCTCCACTCTGCCTTGAATTATATTGCAGTTCCTTCACTGTCGCTGGAGAAAAATCCTGGAATCCCCTCCCTAAGGGTATAGTGAGTCCACCTATAACACATGAGCTGCAGTGGCATACCTCTCATGTCTCTTCACAGTGTCAGATTAGAGGCAAGATGAACGGGGTCTTCTTTCCTTGCTGATGCTGCCAAGCCTGTTCTTTTGGCTGTGGTTTTGCTAGATAGTTCTAACATGCCAGATGCTGACAACTGCCTTGTTGAGTGCAATAAATACTGGTCAGCCAGAGCTGTCCACATCCCACAAGTGAATTTAAAAAAAAATATGCAAACTGCATGGAATTATTTCGTTTACCACAGCCCCAAAAGTAATGTTAATTCTTCTGACGTTTTGAAGTTTTGAGTTTACCCAACTGCTTCACCACCCTGAAAGTTAAAATTGGTTCAGGTGTTGCCAGACTTGTGAATTTTCTGTTGTCGAGTTATGATGAACGAATAGTTTTGCCAATTTCACTAGGGGATTCACTGGCAATTGATAATTGCATTGAAGCAATCCAGCTGAACTTCCATCAGAGGTATGTATCCACCTCCATTTTTTTTAACATCCATCACCTCTTCTGAAATGTCTTCAAAAGCATTCTCAAAATTACCTTTTTCAACCATATTGACACTGCCATTTGCTGTCGCAAGTAATAAGGGCTATTTGTTTATCTGCACTGCCCAGTCTTTCCTATTTGATTAGGCCTTGGATGCTTACTCTTAAAAAGTGCTAGGAGGACAGACTGTTAGTTGTTAACGTATTAGGTGATTTCTGATCTGAACTCGAGTCCTAACGTGGCACTCAGAAATTGCACCTTGCTGGGTTTTCTTGTGACAATTAGACACAATAGGTTTAAATCTTTGCTATGTATCACCATGCTAGCTATCATTAGGGTAATCAGATGTGACCATATGCTTGTGTGGTTCCCGCTTTCAAATTATAAGCTTCGACAAGACTATAAAATAATATTTGATGTTCCTGTTTTTCTCTGTGCGCTGTCTGTAGTGGAATCATTTTAATAATGAGCATTGGGTGTTTTTAACTTGGTTTGAACTGATCCTTTTTTAAACAAAGTATTGTGCATTAACTTTTTCTAATAGGCTTGTTTAAATTATATTCTTCGATTATTTCAAGTGTCTGACTGGTTTTATGTTTAAATACTTTCCTTCCTGCAGTTGGAGAAACTGTATGCAGAAATTCTTCTTTGCTTGCAATCCCGTTACACATCATCCTTTGATAGTGACTTTTTGGAACAAATGTCATCTCTGCTCAGTATCACTTTTCTACATAAGAACCGGCAGATCAGGAACCAGACCACACAGTTTTGGAATGCTACGTTTGCCAAAAGTACATCGTTGCACTATCCACAGCAAATTAAGTGAGCATGACTTTGTTTAAGACTTGTTTTAGGATATAACAGTATCACTTCTGAGTTGAAAGCCATTTTGTTCAAGCTTTGCCAAAATTTATTTTTAACTTGCTTCGAGATATTGGTCAGATTTCCATTGTATTATGTGCTATTATAGTGCATTTGTTATCCTGTGTCCAAGACGACATCCTTAAGAATGAGGGTCAACCTGATGAAACTACAAAATGGCATAAGCAGGAAGTAATAGACAAAGCTAAATGATCCTGCAACCAACTATTCCACTCTGACCCCTACAGTCCTATTACATCCGGTTGTAGATGGTAGTGGGCTATTAAACAACTCACTGGAGGAGGAAGCTCCACAACTATCCCCGTCCTCAATGATGCAAGAGCCCAGCACATCTGTGCAAAAGATGAAGCTGAAGCATTCACAACAGTCTTCAGTCTGAAGTCCTGAGTGGATGTTTTGTCTCTGCCTCCGGAGATCGCCAGCATTGCAGATGCTGTTCTTCGGTCAATATATGATATGATATGATATCAAGGAACTGTTGGAGACACTGGATGCTGCAAAGTCAATGAACCCTGACTAAGTGATAGTACTGAAGATTTGTGTTCCAGAACTTGTTGCACCCTTAGCTAAGCTGTTCTGGTACAGCTGCAATGCTGGCATCTACCTCCCAACGTGGAAAATTGCCCAAGTATGTCCTGTACACACAAGGCAGGCCAAGTCCAACCAAGCCAATTAATGCCCCATTAGTCTACTTTCCATCATCAGTAAAGTAATGGAAGTTATCAACAGTGCTATCAGGCAGCATTTGCTCACAAACACCCAGTTTAAGTTCTGTCAGGGCCAATCAGCTCCTGACCTTATTACAACCTTGTTCCAAGCATGGACAAAAGAGTTCACTTCCTGAGATGAGTGACAGCTGTGAATATTAAGGCCATATTTGATGGATTGTGGTGTCAAGGAGCTCTAACAAAACTGGAGTCAGTGGCATTGGGGCAAACTCTCTGCTGGTTGGAGGCATTCTTGGCACATGGGAAGGTGGTTGTGGTTGTTGGTCGTTGGTCAGTCAAATCAGCCCCAGGATGTCTCTACAGAAGCTCTAAGGTTATTGCCCTAGGCCCAATCATCATCTTCGTGATCTTCCCTCCATCAAAAGGTCTGAAGTGGGGATGATGGCTGATTGCAAAATGTTCAGTACCATTCACCACTTGGATACCGAAGCAGTCCATGTCCAAATGCTAGAAGCCCTGGGCTATATCCAGGCTTGGGCTGACAAGTGGCAAGTGAAACAATCTACCCACTGTCCATTGACATTCAGTGATGGCATTACCACTACTGAATCCTTCCCTGTCAATATCCTTCAGGTTGCCATAGACAGGAGCCTGAACTGAACTCCCCGAATAAGACCAAGAGCGGGTTGAAGTCTAGGAATACTGCAGCAAATAACTCGCCACCTGACTTCTCAAAGCCTGTCCATCATCAACATGGAGCAAATCAGCCATGTGCTCGATGCCACTTGTCTGAGTGCAGCTCCAGCAATGCTTCACGGAGCTGGATACCATCTAGGGCAAAACAGCCCACTTGATTGGTACCACATCCACAAGTACCTACTCCTCCCACCACCAACGCTCAGTAGCAGTGTGTCCTACCTACAAGGTGCACTGCAGAGATTCATTAAAGATCCTTAGACAGCAGCTTCTAAACCTGCGGCCAGATCCATCCAGAAGGACAAGGGCAGCAGATACATGGGAATTCCCTCACCTGCAAGTTCCCCTCCAGGGCACTGACCATCTAAATTTGGAAATATCGTGTCGTTCCTTCTCTGTCACTGGGTTAAAGGTCCTGGAATTCCCTCCCTTAACGGTATTATGGGTCTACCTAGAGCATATGGACTGTAGTGGTTCTAGAAGTCCGCTCACTATCATCATCTTGAGGGCAGTTAGAGATGGCAAATAAATGTTGGCCCAGCCAGTTATGCCATGTCTGATGATGAACCTTTCAAAAAACAAAAGTACCATCTTAGGTAAAAGAATCTAGGTACAGAATCTTAAGAATGAAGTGGAAGGAACAAAGTTAGAAGTTAAGCATTGCTGTTAGATCTAGTACAGTGACACCTTCTCAGTTTTAAGTAAAAAATTTTTAAAAATCGCTGCAAGTTCAAACATTGCGTCTTCCTTAAGAATGTAGTCGTGGTGGTATCACACTTTGAGGAATCACTTCAAGACTGGTGAGGCCATGCTCTGCCTAGACGCTTCCACGCTGGGCCGCTGAGAGTTGACTGGGTCTGCTGAGTCTGAGGCCGGGAGTCTGTGGCAAGGAGAATGAAGAAGAGAGAAGAAAGTTGTGGGGGGAACACAAAAGAGCAGAAAAAAGAGAGGGAAAACAAGAAAAGGAAACAGATGGAGTGGATGACCTCCGTCTGAAGTGCGCTATTCTGCTGCCATCTTGGATTGCAAAGGATGGGTCATGCCGCCTATGTCAGACATAATGTGAAAAGACATATAAAACAAAATTCTCAACACTGAATGGAGACTATGTGCCCCATTAACTGACAAAGCAGAATCACTTAAAACAGGAATTCGCTTTACGTATTGTATTGACCTAAATAAAAGTGGTTGCTGTTTTTATTTTATTAAATGTTGAAAGATGTGTTAATTTTTAACTTTTGAAATTGATACTGTATTGATAAATTTATTTAACTTTTGGAGCCATGCTCCTCCTCGCCTTAAGGAGTTTGTGTCTCCACAGGTATTTTTGAAGCATGTGTGACATTTGAGTTTTTGTTTCACTATAGGTCAGTCTTAAGTCATGTCAGACAGAAGACACCCATTATATTACCTGGCTTTGAGACCTTAGAGTTGACAGAAGAGTCAAGTGAGCCGTATTCTGATTTGGTAAGTTTGTAAAGCACAGTTTATCTTTCTGCTATGACAACATGCTGGCATAGTCTGTCAAAAAAAAGGTCCAAAATACATATTCTAAGTTTAAAATTTGAGTATCCTCATGAGACTTCAGTATTTCAAATGTGTTTGAGAAAATTTTTTATTAGCTTCATAAACAGATTACCGTTCCTAACTGCCGATGTGTTACACTGTTCACCCTTAAAGTGTTCGGATTCTACAAAGCACAAAATATTGGAGCAAAATATTTAATACTTCTGCATATTCAACCCATTTGCACAGCTAAAATTATTGCTTTTGGATTACTAAACCAGAGCATTTTAATTACAAAATTGTAGTTGGAAAGTTTGATTGTTTTTTTTTTTTAAATCTGAATATTGCATTCTGCACCTGAGTGTTGTAAAAACAAAGCTGCTTCACTAATACTTCTTTTTAAGGGCAGAAACCTTTGGATAGATGGGAGCTATATTGATGGCACCCCAAATCGTAGCCTGACTCTTCACAACCCATTTCAAGTGACTAAGAAACTTTTTTAGTTGTATCAAAATTACTATAGCTTTTTTGGAGCATCTTAACTGTACAGTCTGCAATGGTTCAAGATACCAGCTCACTGCCATCTTCTCTGGGCAACTAGGAGTGGTCACCAAAAGCTACCTTTGCGAGTGCCACACAGGTTAATAGAATGCACAAATGCATTGTGTTTTACTATTGTGTAATGGCGTTGGCAAATGTTGTTTTCGATATTGAAGGTGATACCGATTGTGAGCAAATTGCTAACGGTACCCCAAGTTTTAGACATACTTCAATTGAAATTTAGAAGCATCAACAATTATGTTTGACTTATAAACTGGCTTTTAATGAGAGATCATCACACAAGGTAGCTTATTAACCCAGGGGAAAGATTGTATGTTTTGACAGTGAAAAATATAAACATTTGTAATGTATCTGTTGTTATGCTGCTACCTTGATTCTTTGCCATAGGTGGAGAATGCATGTTGATTGTTAAATATCCTACAAAAAATACGTGTTCAGATGCATCAGTTGCACTTTTTCATGTAACAAAAACAGCATGTGCTGGAGAAAAACAACTGGCCTGGCAGTCTCTTTGACGAGTGAAAGCAGAATTAAAGTTTCACATTCAGTGACCCTTCTTCATGAATGATGAAGCGTCACTAGATTTGAAATGTTAACTCTGTTTTTTCCCTATAGATGCTACCAGACCTGTGCGTTTCTTCAGTACACTTCTTGTTTCAGAATTCCAGCATCTGCTGTTCGTGTTCACTTTTCATGTATTATTTTTCGCAGTCAGAACATTCCCAATTAGACACTAAAGTCAGTGGTGTGCAAGTTAATTCAGTTGGAAAAAGAGAGTCATTGCTTGCGAGAGCCGAGGATCTGAGAGAGAAGAGTTTGCCTCAAACTCCAGCAAAAGTAAGTTTAGTACAAATATTTTGCGCTTGAATGAGGCTGTGTATATAGAACATTGAGTTCAGAGTATATCTGACATAATGCTCATATGATCATTTGAGGTTACAGGTTCAAAGTTTGTGGGGGAATAATGAGTATATGTATTCTAAATGAGACAAGGGTATTGAGGAAGGCTGACGTTTCGGGCCTAGACCCTTCTTCAGAAATTCTGAAGAAGGGTCTAGGTCCGAAACGTCAGCCTTCCTGCTCCTCTGATGCTGCTTGGCCTGCTGTGTTCATCCAGCTCTACACTTTCTGGGCAACTAAGAGTGGTCACCAAAAGCTACCTTTGCGAGTGCCCCACAGGTTAATAGAATGCACAAATGCATTGTGTTTTACTATTGTGTAATGGCGTTGGCAAATGTTGTTTTCGATATTGAAGGTGATACCGATTGTGAGCAAATTGCTAACAGTACCCCAAGTTTTAGACATATTTCAATTGAAATTTAGAAGCATCAACAGCTCTACAGATTCTCCAGCATCTGCAGTTCCTGCTATCTCCGAGAGTATTGAGGATTTCTGAGAAATATCATCTTGGAGAGCTAATGCAGATTTCTTCAGAAGGACTTCTCTTGGAGAAATGCTAGATGTAGTAGCTACCATTAATATATAACTGTCTGGTATTGCCAAAGGTTTTGTTTGGTAACAATATTTTATGTTTTAGCATGTTAATTTTGCAGTGAAAACATGTTTAGAGCAGGTTTGTAGATACTGCTCTTGTTTTGTGGGCTCGAAGGCTGAGCAGTCACACCTACTTCCACATTCTCTCCCTTTGCAGTTGAAGCTAGATTTTTCTTCTCCCAAAATGCCACGACAAGAGCTACTGCTAGAGGAGGAGAAATCAATAGATTTTGTGTTTATACCACCTGAACCTAAGGAGCGGATTTTGACAGAGCATCAGAAAGAGGTGTTATGGACAAAGAGGTGGGTTGAAGGAACAAGAAGTCATTATCTGCTTATTTCTTATGGGCTATCAGATCTTCAGCCCCTTTAGACTGGTAGACAAGCTGTTCATGTGGGAATGAGGTGAGACAGTGTGTTGCCGTCTTGTGTCTGCAGCTGCATCTGTGTTCTTAGTCATTCAGGCATTATCAGAACAAATGTGGCTGTCTCATTTATTTTTGTTTCTTCTTTTGTGCACGAAATCTGTTGTCAGTTGGTAAAATGCAATCATAATATTTTATAAATAATGTTTACGTTAAGAATACAATCTGATTGCCAGGTTTTAAAAAAAGCAGGCTTTTTTATATATTACTTTGTGAAAAAGTTTGAACAATCTAACCTATTCACTTCTGTAGATCAGGTCATTAAAAGTCACATTTTGCAATGATTTGCCTTCACTTGTAATGCACATAACAGATATATGCTAAAATAAGCAATTTTAAGGGCTTCTCCGTTTTAACATGTGTTTTCCCCAAAACAGGGCTGACATTCCTGCCATGTACAATAACTTAGATGTATCTCAGGATTCTCACTTGTTTCCCCAGTACACACAATCTCAGGAGGAAAATTTGTAAGTAGATCATTTTACTTGGTATCCACCAGTCTATTTAGTTTGCATGTTAACAAAATTCATTAACACCCAAGCACTAGGTGTTTTGTCTGTGATGTAATTATGCGAACTGTGAAGTTTGCAGAGTGAAATATGTCTCAATTTTAAACAACTCTCGGAAGTCTCTTTTGGATTATTTTAGAAAAGATCAGTACAATCTGCAAAATTGACCATTTGCTGAAATTAGCCTTAGATAGGGCTGCATGTGTGATGTTAGATATAATGGTAAAGGTACACTTTACAGCCCAGCCTAGCAGACTTTTCAGAATCCTTAGCCATCTTTTATGCAATCTTAGAATTTGCAACACAGAAACAAAGTCCAAAGATGTGCTGGTTAGGTGGTTTGGCTTGTGTCCAGGAGTGTACAATCTAGGTGGATTAGCCATGGTAAATGAAGGCTTATGTAATAGGATGGGGCATGGATCTAGGTGGGATGCTCTTTGGAGGCTCAGTGCGAACTCTGGGATGAATGGCTTCTGTACTGTAGGGATTCTGTGGATTTAAACCATTCAACCCAACTGGCCTATGTTGATATTTTCATTTTCTTTTGAATTTGATGATGATTTCATTTTAATAGTGATGTGGGCATCACTAACTGGGCCAGCATTTATTCATCCCAGAGGGCAGTTGAGAGTCAGTCACATTGTTATGGATCTGGAGTCACATGTAGGCCAGCCAGATTAGGATGACAGATTTCCTTCCCTATAGGCCATTAGTGACCCAGCTGGTTTTTAACAGCAGTTGACACTGGCTGTATGACTGCAATTAGGATTATTTTCCTATTCCAGATTTTTAGTATATTCATATTTCACTATCATGGTGATTTGAATCCACGTCCTCCAGAATATTAGCCTGCGGTTCTGGATTGCTGATTCAGTGGTATTACTACTACGTCATCACATCCCCGGTGCTCCACACGTGCAACTTCTGAGTTTCTCCAGCAATTTGTTTTTCTTCAATATTTGACCAACGCTGACTACTTGCATCTTGAGCATGGAGCTTAGTTTGGTGATAATTTGGGAATATTGGGAATAATGCAAGTTTCAAGATACCTGTATGCTCGCTGCCTCACCAAGTGTTTGTTTTTTTGCCTGTTTCCCTCACCTCATTTTGCATGAAGAAACAGTGAACTAAATAAACAAATGCAAAGTACCGTAGGTGCTGGGAAACTGAAGTTAGAACGTGTTGGAGAAATACAATATGGCTGGTTAGCATTTGAACAGAGAGAAACAGAACTGATGTTTTGAATTCATTGATTCTTTAGAACCTTTTAAACTGTAGTGTTAGGCCTAGGCATCGGGCAAAGTTCCCCAAGTTATTATGGTACTCCAAGCTGTTGAACCTCCAAGTGAAGAAAGACGAACTGGCTCCCCTTTATCTTCCTGCCCCCTCTGCTAGCCAGGCTTTCTTCAGTTAACTAAGGATTGAATTCATTAGTAATTGTAAGAAGAATTCATGTGTCTCACACATACACAAATTAGAAATAAGTCCATAAGTTAAAATCCACAGATATATATAGAACAGTTTCTCTGAATTTTTAGTGAAATCTATACAGTAGAACATTGATAGTTGAATAGTAGGTTTTAGGATTTTTGTCTTTGTTAGTTTTGTTTTATTCTGTTTTCCCATTTCCTTTGGTTAGCAGGCACTAGAAGTGAAAGAGCTATTTTACCTGCACCACAGATGTCTAATTGGTTGTTACCAGTTGAGACCTTTACAGTATACTGGTGCTCAAACCCAGACGAATACACAGGAGTGTCTGTTCATGATCACACCTTTTCTTGCTAGTGCGCACACCAGAGTTGCTGTCTGTTTTTATATTCTTGGAAGGGCAAAACACACAAGTGTCTGAAAGAGGGAAGATAATCGGCACGTTATTTCTTCCGGTGGCATCTCTGGTGTTTTTCTGGCACTTTATGGGTGTGACATGCCATTGGTAACACAAAGGACTTTGCCCAACAGACCTGAATTTGCATTTGCATTCTTTTTCATTGTCTGTAGTAGTCCTGTTCGTTTATAAGACGTATTTTGGAAATTTATAATGTTCAAAGTACTTCAGGGTTTTGATCTGTCATCATGACAAAGCTAGCTCCAGAGGAGCAGAAAACAGTGATTGTTCTTTAGACTCAACTGTACTGAATTAGGCAGTTTCACGTGTTCTGATTTGAATTAAGCCCCATTTCATACATTTGGAGAAACAGCTTTCATTTTCCACCCCGTAGCCCTGTCGATCAAAGGGAAAATTTGCTTTAATTATTTCCAAATTCCTTATTTCACAGTTTCAAGTTAATGAGACTGTATGTAGCCAAGATCCCCATGTTATACAGTGATCTAATTTTGTTACCAGATTTCTGCCTTTTATCTCCTCCCCCAGAGATAATCCTGCAAAGAAACTTGGAGAAGCATCAGAAGCATCTGAAAACCTACCACAGGTGAATGATACCTTTTAGCAAAATTGTTTTTTTTAAAGTGATTAGGTGCAAATGTAACCTGGCCACAAGGAAATGAAGATTGAATGTTAATAATAAGAACTGCACTCTTAATAGATAATTTGAGTTGATTCTACTTTGGTCTGGAGATGAATGTGGCACTGAAAGATTCCTCAGCAAATTGTAGCCTGATTAGGTCATATTGTTTCTTTTTAATCAGCTTTTACCACATTGGGACTTAAACATGACATTCAACTAATGAAACTACTGAGATTCAAATTGGTTGCCAAGAGATATCCAGGAATGATTCAAAGAGATCTCTTTGCCCTTAAATACCCATGTTATACAGATGTGTATCCTGCTGCTTTGAGTGTTGACTAATTAATTGGCTATTAAACATAAATTATTACTGAATCGCAGTTTAAAGTGATTGTGTGGGTGTGGGTAATCTGTGGATTATAAATTTGAATAAGTTTGTATATGGCCCCTTTTTAGTTTGTTTCAATTTAGAAATTACCAAAAGCGTGAATTTGTTTAAATAAAGGTTAGTTTATTGCTAAATGATGCTGCAGTTAACCGAGTAAAAGTGATAGTTATTAACTGAAAATAAAAATACAAATACAAATACAAAAGTTAAAAAGAAGTAGGAATGAAAGATACTTATGAAGATGAAAGTTTGTTCAGTATCTAAGATTGTTGAAGGTCCACTTTCCAAAATGAAAAGTTGAATTCAGCAACTATCATGATTTCTGTGGTCATATAGTTGAAGGTTGTTCCCATAGATGGATAGAGCAGAACAGGTCCTGGGATTGAGTGACGGCTCCTTTCTTTTGATTTTATGACAATAAAGTGACGGTCCTTGGTAGTTTGGCGTAGTACACACACCTGAAATCATCCTCCCTCCTGTTGTGAAACAGCGACTCCTTCAGGATGTCTCCCTTGTGGCTTCTGCACTAAGTGGTTGTTCACAACTTTTAGACAGTTGAAAACTTAAAGCTGTAGCTGTCCCAAACCGTTGAACCATGTTTCATGTTAGGTACTGGGTCAGTGTAGGTTTGGGAAGCAGACGCATCATTGTCTTTTAGTGGAGGCAGTTACTTTTTTACTATTCAGCCATTAGCTTGACTTGCTGTTATTGTCAGGTTTTGGTGACATAGGAATGACTATTCTCTTCATGACCTTGAGATAATTGCTGTTTGAACCCCGTATCAGCTGGGTCACAAAGGTTGTCATTTGCCTATGAGGGACCTTTTTTTGATATTCTTTGCATTCATTTAGACTTCTTTACAAAATGTGCATTATAACTACATATTTCCTCACAATTGTAATAAATGAATTAGATCGTGAAGGTTTACTTATACATTCTTTCCAACAAGAGCTGTTTCTCAGGCCGGATAATAGTTTAATGTTGAATCCCAATGAAGACGATTTGTAAGGTTCAGTCTTGAAGTTAAATTTATGAAATTGCTAGAAACAGTCTGCTGAGGTACAAATATATTAACCTTGCCAAACATGTATTTCTGCTTAGAATACTAATGCAGTAAGGGGCATTCTCGTGAATACAGTGGATTCCACAAAGAAATAGATTGTTTATGTTTGGTGCTGCTAAACTTGTAGTGCTCAATGCTGCTAATAAACAGTAACATTTCAAAGAAAGTCTGTACTGATATGCTCCACTTTGAAGGTCAGTTCTTTTCTGGAAAGTAAGGGTCTGTTTAACTATGCCTCATTGCATCTGTTATAACATTTGAGAATGATTTTTTTTTTTCAGGATGAAAATATGGAAACCGAAAATGAGCTTGATACCCAGATTGCCACTGAGGCAAATAAGGAAAATGAGTTGCCTGATCAAGGAACTGACCAAGAATGTGCTGATCACAAGGGAAGTAGAACGGAACAAATCATTGAAGATTCCATAGACTGTGTTAGCAGTGGCAAACCGGAGGAAGTGATAAACACGGTGACTGAATCTAAATCAAACTGCACTGGTTGTGCCCCTGAATCAGGGGTCGGCAGTGCTGATGTCAGTGGTAGTTCTGCCTCTTCTGATGTCATCTCTGGAACGCCACAAAAAACCAGCAGCAGACGACAGTCATTTATTACCCTGGAGAAGTTTGATCCCTCGACTACATATTGCTTCAGTAACTCGCCTTTGGTTAAAATGGCACAAGCAGCTGCTGAGGTTTTCATTCCTCAGCGGACCGCAGCAATGGAGGTGGAAGTTGCATCACCACCTGAGGTGAACAAAGTTTGCCAGGAAGTCGATTTGAGTACTACAAAAACCGGATCAACAGATGTCCAAATCACTGGCAAACGCGGTAGACGTAGGCAAAGTAAAACTGAAAGGTCAACTGAAGGAAAACCATCCAAGTACACTAAGGTGTCAAAAAGTACGAAGAGTTCCAAAGTTGAATCATTGGATGCAAAAGAAAATTCTTCAACTAGTAGTAGAGACCACCTTAATAAAAGCAAAGCTGCATGCCGCCGGGATTCTGAGAGTCAGTCAAGTAACAAACAGACAAAAAGCAGTATTTCTAATGAAGTAAATTCTGAAACGACTCCTGTGGGCTTGAAAGAGAGAGCCTCATTAGAAGATGCTTCAAGCAGACAAGTTGAGAATGATTCTTCTAAAATACTAATACAAAAAATGCCAAGGCGTTCTTCTCGGAAGCACTTTGATGTGGCAATGACTGATCAGACAGACAGCAAGGAAAAAAGAGATGATAAACTTGGGAAAAAGTCACAAAACGAGGCTGAGGAGCATCTTCAAAATTCTTTCCTGCATGACGAGCTTTCCAAAGCAAAAGAAAGAGATTCTAAAACTAAGTCAGCAACTGAGAAAAGCAGGACTTTAAAAAGTGATTCTCAGGAGTCTGATTTCACCAAAAATACCCCAGATCCTGCTGACCGAGTCCGCCCTCGCTACCAGACGCGTAGGGCATCCCAAGGCTTGTCTGAAGTGGAGAACAGCTGCTCTGGCATTACTGAATTAGAAGGTTCTGAAGGCAATCCAAAACTTCAGGATGGTCAGAAGAAAAGAAGAATATCTAAGGGAAGAACAAAGACCAAAGAGCTGTCCCTCAAGAATAGCAAGACCAAAGGTTTGATGGAAGGTGAAACAACTGTAAATAGTCAGGTGTACTCAAAAAATGAAAATGTAGAGATGAAGTATTTAGAAAAAGAATTGGAGAATGAAAATCAGCAAGAAGATATAGTGATGACCCAAGTGGAAGATGCAGAAAATCTTGATGAAATGAATAGTTCACAGGTGTCTCCAGTGCCGCATGCTTTTGTTGAAGAGCCAAACATGGAAAAGGACACAAAAGCACACAGCATATCACGTGACTCAAGCGATCAACCTGAAACCATCAAATGTGTAAAAGGTCAGCTGGATTTAGAACCAGGCACAACTGAAGCAGCCTCCACAATTGTCCACGTTCCACCCTTGTCTTATGAGACAGGGATTTTATCAACTGATTGTTCAAATCTTTCAGATAGACTGTTTTTAGTCAAGAAGAGCCTGCAGTCAGATGAGTGCCATGTGAGAAGTAAAAGGACCCGGAAAACTAAAAATTGTGATTGCTGCAAAGGCATTTCACAACATGGAAAATTGCAATTAGAAAGCAAAGAGAGTTTCACCAAACAAGATCCACAATCTGATGATCAAAAAGACCATACCCTACATCAGAGCTCTTCAATGAATTATCCTTCTACAGAAGGACTGTTAGAAAGCCCCAGGTTCAATGACGCTGTAAATGATGGACCTTGTGCATTCAGCACGCCTCTGTCTGGGAATAGCAAAATTCAGTTTTTTGGTGGTTCTCTTAGTACTGTTACATCAGAGGTGGATTTGACAGAAGAGAAAAACGTCATTCCAAAGATTGAAACCTCTGCGGAGCGGCACGCGGCAGAGGAGCCCTCTGCGGAGCGGCAC
>JAHRHZ010000144.1:79502622-79577406 GCA_024137785.1 Ginglymostoma cirratum
AGCCCTCTGCGGAGCGGCACGCGGCAGAGGAGCCCTCTGCGGAGCGGAAAGTGATGGAATCCTCCTCAGGCGCACAGGTGACAGATGGCTCTTCAATGGAGCAAAATGCAGTACCAGAGTCGTCGTCCTCCAAGCAGGAAATGACCAATTACTCTTCCACGGAGCAGAAAGTGGTGCAAGAGTCTTCAACAGAGCAGAAAGCAGAGGAAGCTTTCAATTATGGAGAGAATGAACAAGTAGAATCAATGAAGGAAGATGATGATGGCACTGTTAAATTATCAATGTCAGAAGGAGAACCCGTATCCAATGATGCTTCTTTGATAAAGGATGAACCATTAGAAAGCAAAGAATCATTAGCTGACTGTGAGTTGGAACAGCAGCAACCGAGCAGGGCAAATGTAACTGTTCCAGGTGATGGAGTGACTACTATACAGGCTGAAACAGATCACATGGAAAGGACTAATGTTTCAACCCCATTCAACCCCAGTTGCAAGACCTTACAAGGTGGGCCAATAGTTGCAGAGCATTTTAAAAATACAGAGACTGTTTTAACTGAAGAGTCTTTTCCAGAGGTGGAGTTAACCACAGAAACCGATGTCCATAAACCGATGTCAGAGCATCTTATGGAATCGCCGCAAAAGACTAAAAATGATGCCCCTTTTCTGGTTGGATCAATGCACAGTCCTTCTGACATGCAGGCATGTTGTGTGTGGTCACCCACAGCATCACCTTCTACAAGTATTCTCAAGAAAGGAATTAAACGGCCATCTGAAAATGATTCTCCTTCTCCGATGACTAAGGTTGGTAAAATAAATCAAATATTTGTATGACTCTGACTGTCTTTCAGTTTGGATAAGTTTGCAGATATTCCTTTTTTAACTGAGTAACTGATCCATATTGGCTAATGCTGAATTGATTAACCTTAAAAATAATGTTGGTAATGTTATATTTAACATCAGCTCCTTAGTTTAGAGTGAAACATAGGCTAAGATACAATCGTCGAATCTCTATGGTGTAGAAGGCCGCCTGGCCCAACGGGTCCACACCAACCCTCCAAAGAGCATCCCCCACAGATCCGATCCCTGCAACTCTGCACCTCCCACAGCCAGCCCAACCAGCCTGCACATCCCTAAACACTACGGGCAATTTAGCATGGCCAATCCACCTAATTTGCACACCTTTTGGACTGTGGGAGGAAACTGGAGCGCCCAGCAGAAACCTACACAGACACAGGGAGAATGTGCAAACTCCATACGGAGGGTGGGATCGAACTCTGGTCCCTGGCACTGTGAGGCAGGAGTGCTAACCACCAAGCAACTGGGCCGCCCTTAGTTCTGCTTGAAGTCTAATGTAGTAGGCTTAACTACGTGACCGTCAAAGTCAAGTCACTTATTGGCATACATGAGTTTGCTTGGAACATTTGCTAGAAGCCTGTTACTTTTGGGAATTACTGTTTTATATTTGAATTGTTGTCATGTTGAGTCTCCAAACCATGCTACAGAAAATTGTACACCTGCAAAACCTTTAGAGCTTACATGCTTCTTGCATGTAGGGTTTAAGTCTCAACATGTTAGAATTTAACTAGCTAAACTCGCCAAGCACTAAACCCTGTGCTGCTTCTACAGCTATACTGCAAACTAACATGATGACAGGTGTCCTCTAGAATATATTTGAAGGATAAAATGCCAGTTTCCAGTGACTGGTCTGCCTCTCCAGCTTCCAGTTACAGAGCAGCCTGGTTAGTCAGCCAGTGCCAGTACCTTGCAGTATTGACCTTTGTTCAAACGTTGAGACTCTGCTAATCTGGTCAACAAATTATGAGTTTGATAGCTGTTGTAAATAGTGACCGATTTATTTGGATTAGCAGGCCCTGGCTGTGTTCTAGGTAAAGCCTCCAGTTTCCAAAGAGTTTATTTGAATCCTGTAGCATTGATTGAAGATACCAGAATTGGAATTCCACTTTACAAAAAGACTAAACAGTATTCACTTCCACAATATCAATAGGGTTAATAACCATTTGGAATAGATAACACAGTACTGCTGCATGTATCATCCATAGGTGTGCTGGAAATCAAGCCCCACCATTTTGGTAGTGGTTAGAAAAGTTAGATGCTTGAAGGCATACCAAGCTTACTTAGTTGTGTAAAACTTTGGAAAAGAATAGTGATTTGTGCACCAGTATAGACGTTCCCCACATTGGGCATAAATGACCTTTTTTTGGTATGCTTTAACTGGGTTTGGCAGGTGGGGGAGGTATTTTATAAAAGACCTTCTGACAGGCAGTACACCCTACAGATTAATTTGAAGATTGTTGAATCTGGACTCTAAAGTATTCTATAATTTCTAGGGTCTTGCCTGTTTGGTGGATCCTTTTCTTGTGCTAGATTAGAATATTCACTGACAGAAGTTAGTATTTCTGCATGGTTCACTCCAATCAAAACCTGCGGCTGACTGGGACTTGTTATTCTGAAATACTTGGGCATATTACTTGGCCACGTGAAAATGTCTGTTTTGGGAAAAAATTCAGTTTTCCAGAATTTGGAAAGCCTGTGTTCTGTTTGATATGGGAGTGACTTCATGATAAGTGTATAATATCCCTTTTGCCAACTTCCACGTTGGTACCTGAGTGGACAGTGATGCTCCTGCCTTATTTTCGTACAGCACCCTAAGTTCAAAACTTTAATAGCAAGCGACATTTGTCAAGACTTTTTTCAATAAAGTTTTGCTGTTAGTTGCATTTAAGCTCCAAAGCCATTACCTTAAGTCGATTAGCTTACTTTTGTTCTCGCTTCCCTTTGTAGTTACAATTTTTAAAGTGTAAAAATAACAGTTTCAGTGCTTTGCAGCATGTGTAAGGATCCTAGAGGGATTATAGCTTAGCAAGAGGTCACTAATGGTTCAAGCACATCCTGTGGGGAAGAAAACTGCCATCCTTACCAGACCGGCCTATGTGTCACTCCAGACCCATAGCAATGTGGTTGAC
Source organism: Ginglymostoma cirratum (assembly GCA_024137785.1). Lineage (NCBI taxonomy): Eukaryota > Metazoa > Chordata > Chondrichthyes > Orectolobiformes > Ginglymostomatidae > Ginglymostoma > Ginglymostoma cirratum. The sequence continues at coordinate 79,505,606 of JAHRHZ010000144.1, forward strand.
TTTTAACAGCCCTTTTGAAAAGGCCTAGCAAGCCATTGAGTTGTAATAATCACAGTTGTAATAATCAGGCAAGAAATGAAACCAGGCAACTACGGCAGAAATAGCACTGATGACCCTGCAAAGTTGGCCGTACTAACATCTGAGGGCTAGTGCCAAAACTGGGAGTGCTGTCTCGCAGACTAGTCAAGCAACAGCATGATACAGTCATACGCTCAGAATCATATCTGACACAATGTGCTAGACGACACACAGCAATCTCTGGGTATGTCCTGTCACATCAACAGGACAGGCCCAGCAGAAGTAGCGTCACAGTGGTATATAGTGTAAGGAAGGTACAAAAACAAAGTTGCTGGAAAAGCTCAGCAGGTCTGGCAGCGTCTGTGGAGGAGAAAACAGAGTTAATGTTTCGGATCCGGTGACCCTTCCTCAGAAGATGTTGCCCTGGGAGTCCTCAATGTTAACTTTGAACACCATGAAGTCTCTTGGCATCAGATCAAATATGGGCAAGGAAATCTTCTGATTGCCACGTACCACCTTCTCCAACTCTTGGAGGAAGCACTGAGGTGGTAAAATTGCAAAATGTACTTTGGTGGACTTGGAAATTCCCCCAATGTGTGGCTAAGTGGGAGAACTATTGATCACGTCCCAAAGGACATCACTGCTATCAGGCAGAGACTGCTCAGTAACACCCTCTTAACTGACATGTAGTTTTGGTTCTGTTAGGTCCACTGAACTCCTGACTTCATTACAGCAACCAGGGGTTGACGGAAAGCTCTCCTCCTGATTGTCCTTTCTAGTAGATATGACTCCAATGCTTGTTGTTGGAGATCAATCATCTCAGCTCTAAGATATCTCTGTAGGTGTTCCTCAGTAGTATCCTAGGCTCAACTGTCTTCAGCTGCTTCATCAATGATTTTCCCTCCATCATAAGGTCAGAAGTGGGGATATGTAATCAGCAGCGAGCAATGTTCCAAACCATTTGCAAATCCGCACGTACTGAAGCAGGTCCACATCATAATACAGTAAGACCTGAATAATATCCAGGCTAGAGCTGAAAAGTAGCCAATAAGTCGTCATACAAATGCCAGACAATGACCATCTCCAATAAGACATTCACCCCTTGATATTCAGTGGTATTACTATTGCTGACTCCCTTGCTATTGACATTGTGGGGGTTACCATTACCCAAAAACTGAACTAGACTAACTGTATAAATACAGTGGCTATAAGAGCAGGTTAGAGGCTAGGAATACTCCAAGTGAATCACCACCTGACCCCTCAGCCTGTCCGTTACCTATGAGGCACAAGTCAGGAGTGTGATAGAAAACTCCCCATTTGTTTAGATGAGTGCAGCTCCACCAACACCTAAGAAGCTTGACACTGGCCAGGACAAAGTGGACTACTTGGTTGACACCACATCCACAAACATCCAATCCCTCCACCACTGACACTCAGTAGCAGCAGTGTGTACCAGATCCAAGATGCCCTGCAGAAATTCTCTAAAGCCCCTTAAGCATCGCCTTCCAACTCACAACCACTTTCCTCTGGAAACACGAGGGCAGCTGATGTGTGAGAAAGTCAACACCTCCCAGTTCCCCTTCAAGCTGCATGTCATCCTGACTGAAAATATATCACCGTAGTTTCAGTACTCTTAAGTGGTAATTTTGGAGTTCTGTCCCTAATGGGAATGTAGGTCTACCTACAGCATGTGGACTGCAGCTGTTTAAGAAGGCAGCTCACCACCACCTCAACAGCTAACAGGGATGGGTAATAAATACTGAGCCAGCCAACAATGCCTACATCCCATGAATGAATAAATAAGATAAAAACTGAATCCAATTTAATTCCGTACAGAAGAATCCAATCTGTCCCATTCACCTGTTTCTTCCCCTTGGCCCTGACAATTTATTTTCCCCAAATATCCATTCCAATTTCATTTTGAAATCATCAACTATCTCTACTTCCACTTCCCAGATCATTCCATATATATTAAAGTTTTCTTTCCACCTGTTGTATTTTTTTTACTGAAAATGTTAAGCCTGCATCTGTATCTCATAAGCTTATGGGAACTGTTGTGCTCTGTCTTCCTTTTCTTAAACCTGCCTGAAGCCTGTGCTCGTCTTTCAAATCTCACCTTAATCTCTTTTGCTATTAGTAGGCCAACCTCAGCGGCTCCACCCTCGTCTTGTAACTAAATTGCCTCATCCCTGAAACCATTCTGGTAAATCATCTCTACGCCCTTCATGTACTACTTGAAGTGTGGTGATCAGGAATGCATGCAATGTTGTAATTGTGGCCCAACCAGAGCTTTGAAAGTTAAACACGACTGCTTGACTTATTCAGAGATAACCAGGTGTAGAGCTGGATGAACACAGCAGGCCGAGCAGGAAGGCTGACGTTTCAGGCCTAGACCCTTCTTCAGAAATCTGAATTTCTGAAGAAGGGTCTAGGCCCGAAACGTCAACCGTCCTGCTCCTATGATGCTGCTTGACCTGCTGTGTTCATCCAGCTCTACGCCTTGTTATCTCAGATTCTCCAGCATCTGCAGTTCCTACTATCTCTGCTTGACTTATTCACTCAGTTGCTTTGTTTATGAAGCTCATTACTGATTTGCTAACTGTTCGCTCAAATGTGTCTTATCACACACAAAGATCTGTGCACATGAACTCCCTGGTGATGCTTGCCTCTGCACGCACTTTTTAGATTCGCGTGATTAAGTCTATGTAGCCGGTTCGTTCTGCCACTTTGCATGGGCTTACACTTCTCTGTATTGAATTCCATTTCCTACTTGTCTGCCTGCTATCAGTCCTATTCCTTTTCTGTTGCCGTTAATTGTTATCATCTTCGCTTTGCCCCTCTTTCCAAATTTTATTTGACTCTTTAATTTAATGAGTCTCAATTTTGTTAGCCAGCCTTTTATACAGTTTTAAATGCTTTTTAAAATCCATATCGACAGCATCCACTGTATTACTTCACCCTAACGTCTATTAGATTAGCTTTTTACAAACTTATTGGTTTTCTTTCATTAACCCAAACTTCATGTGCCTGTTAATATCTTTCTCCCCGAATTATTGATTTTAAAACCTTACCGCTGATATAAAATTTACAAACTGGAGCTACAAGGAGTTCTCTTGTACTTTTGTTTTCTTGAATAAGAATGTCATGTTTGCCGTTCTCCAGTACTGTGGGACTTGTGTGGAAGATTGTAATCCTTTTGCTGTTTCTGCACCCACTTTGTTTATCAAACTAGAATGTAAGCCTTCCAAACAGCAACTTGTCTTAAGTATAGCCGCCCTTTACTGGATATCTTGGCTACTAATTTTCATCCTATTTGTTTTTTCTAGCATCTCCAATTCTACTGCTGTTTTGTCAGTGATCTATTTCATAAATATCATTATAAAGTTCTCAGTTAGCATACCAATGTTACCCTGCGCCTCTAAAAATATACAACTCTTTATACTTTTAAGTTTTTCTGCTTCTCCCCTGTCTTAGCTCATCTATTGTTGAAACTCTCATCGTTGCCTTACTTACCATTAAATTGAACCATTCTACTCTGCTACTAACTAGTTTTGTAAACTTGAGGTCATCCAAAACTCTGCTTGCATCAAAACTCAACAGCAAATCCCCGTCTCCAATTACCTCTGTGCTCACTGATCTACCTGCTGTTCACTATTTTGAATTCCTTTTCGGGTCAACGGCCACTGTATTCTCGTTCTCTTTGGCAGTCTCATTGCCCTCTTCACAGTCCTTTTCAATTCATTGCTTTTGACCTGGTTCTGTTTTGAAGAATTCACCATCACATGCTCTTTTTAAAAGAAGATATTTTGTTGTTTCTTTCTTTTCCTTGTCATTTTGAAGAGCCTTGTTTTCACTATCTGTTGCCATTTTCCTGTCAGTATTTAGTCCCATTCTATCCTGGCCATGTCCTCCTTATCCCATTGAAATTCACCCTCTTCAAATTTACAAGTTCCGTTTTCTACTTTGTTGTTCATTCTTCTCCATTGCTAATCTTAGCCTTCGTGTTATGATCACTTTTAAATCTGTGTTCCATCACTTGTTGTGCTTGGCCCAGCACCTCTCCTTTCCAGTATAAAACCCACCAGGGTCTCCTTCCAAGTTGGCGCAAGAGGTAATGAAAGTTCTCCTGAAAACATTTCAGAAATTCCTCCCTGTATTTACCCTTTATCCACGCAAAAATCAATTGGAATAATGAAAAATAAAATCCCTTAATACTGCCATTCCAAAACATCTAAAGATTTAAAGTAAGAGTAGCAGTTGACAGTTTGCTTCACTTGTGGTTGATTTGTTTGTGTTCTGAATTCACATTCCTAACCACCTACTATAACCATTGATTTCCCAGGTCCAATAGCAAGTTGTCCATCCGTCTTAAAAATATTAAATAGCAGGCAATTTCAAGGTCATCCACCCTTTGGAGAAATCAGTTCTCCCAGAAAGAGTGAACATTAATTTTAAAATACTGCCTGCTAGTTTTGACTGATCAACAAGAGGAATATCCTTTTTCACCTTTGCTTTGTCAAAGCCATTCACAATCCTGTACCCTTGAATCAAATAATCCCTCACCTTTTTAAACTCAGTGGGAACAAATCCAGTCTGTCTAACTTCTCATAAGACAGTCTGACAGTCCATCGAGCAAATAGATATCCTCAGGAGTGCCGCCAATGCATTTGCATCCTTCCTTAAATGAAGAGACCAAAACTGCACACAGCAATCAAGATCTGGTCTCATCAAGGTCGTGGTTAACTGTAGCTTAGTATCCTTACTTTAATGTTCAGTTCCTCCCTTAATAAAGGATAGCATCCCACTCGCAACCTAATTTACATGCTGTACCTGCACACCAGCTTTCTGTGCCTGATTCACCATAACATCTAAATTCCTCTGCACTTTGGGATTCTCCAGTTGATTTCCATTTAATTAGTACTCTGCTTCTTCCTGCCAAAGCAAATAACTTCTTATTTCCCACATTATATTCCACCTGCCAGATCCAATCCCTGTCATCCTGAAGCCTTGTCGTCGTCTTGGCTGTCAGATTATGTTTATTTACTTCAGTATGTACTCTCAATTCTTTTAGTTTGTTGTGAATGCCACGTGCATTCAGACACAGTGCCTTTGCTTTCACTTCATCTAATCTTGATTGTTGGTGCGTTCCTGGGATTTTCTTTTGCCCCTTTGTTATTCACTGACCCTTGTTTCCTCTCTTGCTAATCTCTTCTCTTACTATGGCCCTGTTCTTTGTTCCACATCTTTGTACATGTGATCTCTTGCCCCAACTATTTAGTTTAAAATCTGCTCTATATGTAATTCGTGAGAACATTGGCCCCAGGGAGGTTCCAAGTACCTGCTCTCCCAATGGTATTGCCCCATGAGCCAGAACCCATTCTCCCGCACCAATCTTTGAACTATGCATTAATCTTTATATTTGAATGTAGCTCGGGTGGTAATCGGAGATTTTTACTTTTGGAAGATTTGCTTTTTGATTTAGGTCTGTTTGTCTCCTCGTGTATCACGTGAATTAACATCCTTAATCAGTTTAATTAGTATATATGTTCACATGTTGCCTTTTATATATTTCATTAACGTAGCACCAACTTGCGTCCTGTTAAAATTTGACAATAGAAAACACCTAGCTTCGTTCTCTGTGATAGAGAAAGATCTAACACAGATTTCTGGTATCTCAGCAGGTTTTCTCCCTTTTGTTTCACTCATTAAATGGAGGCCTGTATGGATGCTTATTCTTTTGAATAAAGACAGAAGTTAATTCTCTGTGCCCCAAATAAGCAATTACTATGATGGGCAATGTTTAAACAGATCAAGATCAATCTGGCTACATTATTTAGAAGTTACAAATATTTTTATTCAGCATTCTACACAAGGTTGCAAAAATTAGTTTTAAAAACAAGAACAGTGTTTGGTTTAAACTAATCTTGTAATTTAGAATCTTCTGAGAAGGTGCCCTGTCTTTCACATCTTCATGAGAGTTCAGATTTTCTGTGTTCTGCGTTTTCTGTAGATTCGTCGTGTTTCGTTTGCAGATCCGATTCAGCGGGAAGGATTGGCAGATGACATTGATCGCCGTAGCCCGGTGGTGCGATCCCATTCCTCTTCTGGAAGTTCTCCTGGATTAAATTATGCTGCCACAAATGGTTGCAGCCAGCCCAATATTCAATCCAAAGTAAGGTTCATTATTCTCCTTCACGTCTCAGTTCTACAAGATAATTATAGATGGAAGCTATTGTGTTTTCTCTTAATTCACGCATCCAAAAAATCCTAACTGTCTCTTCCATCCAGTTGTTTGCTGTGCCAGGATGTTGTCAGATGAAAAAGACATGAAAATAATTTTCTGATGTAGTCTAGTCTCTGAATTGGCTCATTTATTTCCATATTTTCATAATTGTTTGCACAATGTGTATTTGAATTCAAGCTTTTGACCAATAAAAAAACAATAAAATTCAGCCAAGATAGCAAGAACCACAGATGCGGGAGTCAGAGATAACAAAGTGTGGAGCTGGAGGAATACAGTAGGCCAGGCAGCATCGGAGGAACAGGACAGCTGACGTTTCAGGTCGGAATCTGAATTCAGCCAGTATGTTTTCAGTTTGCCCTGGACCAATGGCTAACTTTAGAATCTAGCATTCAAGTTCGACTTTTAAGCTAATCCTTCAGTATAGGGCTGAGAGGTTTCTGTATAATCACAATTGCCTTATTTGGCCATATTTCTATTATTCAAATTGGCATGCAAGATGCATGAAGCTGTTTGAAGAAGACCAGAAGCATTCTGATATCCTGGCCAATGTCTGGCCCACTAGTAACACCACTAAAAAATAATTAAGGAACATATTGCATATGCTCGTAACCTGTCTCATTTTGTGGTTTTGCTTTCAAACAGAAATAATCATTTGTTTGTTAACTCCAGTTATTGTTGTTATGTTTGTTGTGAAGCTGAGTTGTGGAATGAAGTTCCACTCTAGGTACTTGATCACGCAATCTAAGTTGGCCTTTCAATGTAGTCCTAAGGAAATTTTGTGCTGAGGCATCATCTTTCAGATAAAATATACCAAAGCAGCTTGTGCTCTGGATACTTGTCATGCTTTCTTTTGCTACCAAAGAAGATCAGGGCTTCTTCCCTCTATCTAGCTAATATTTATCTCTTGCCAGCGGGGGAAAAAAAATTCAAAATTCCTGTAATATTGCCAACACTATAAGAGTTGTTCAAAAATATTTCCTTGGTTTTAAAAATCTTTGTCGTGTCCTAAGGTCATCAAGGGCACTATATAAATGCAATCCTTTGTTTTCTGTTTCATGCTTTTTTTTTGATTTTACAAGTGTTTGATCTTTATGGACTTTAGAACTAATTCCACTTTGACATTCTTTTTATTTAGTCAGTGTCTATTGAAACATTGGCTTGCATTATTTATGTTGACTCAATTTTGTATTTTTAATTCATTCAGTACAACACCACTCCAACGAAAGGTTTCCTGTCTCCAAGCGCTCGCAGCTCTGGCTATAAAAGTTCAAAGAAATGTTTGGTAAGTTGAAAGCAATTCAGTTTATCGTGTAATTAAATGATGCTTGTATTGCTTTGCATTTCAAAAGCAAAGTAGAGAATAGTAAGCAGTAGAGACGGCATATCCATAGAGATGAACAGTTAATACTTAAGGCCAATGATCTCATCTTAAGAATGGGCAGAGTTAGAGGTTTTATGTGAGCAAGTGAAAGGAGAAAGAGCGGCAGGGTAGGATTAGTAGAGTATAGACTAGGAGAGATTAAATAAGAGTTAACGTGCAAGTCCAAAGGATGTAGTAGTAGAACAGGTAGATAAATGAAGAAACAGAACAGAGGAGCAGATGGATGGCATTTTGTAGGTGTTATCTGAAAGTGAGAATGAAAGTAAAATAGAAATCTGCAAACATGAAGGAAACAAAATGGAGAAGAGGTTAAAGTCTGAAATTGGTGAACTTGTGTTCAGTCCCAAATGGGCAAATAAGGTGGCAAGTTAAAATGGCAGACAACAAAACGTTCGGACTTGTTCTTATGGACTGAGCCAAGGTGTTTTACAAAAGTGTGGCATTGTGGTATGGCTCTGGACTAATAATCCAGAGTCCCAAACTGAATGTTCTTGGGACGTTTGAGGTTGAATCCAACCACAGCAGTTATTGAATTCAGTTTAAAATAAAAATCCTGAAATTGAAAACTAGTCTAATGACAAACATAAAATCACTATTGACGGTTGTAAAAATAAATGTACTTTCAGTAAGAAAATCTGTACTCCCTTGCCAATTTACCCGCGTACGACCCCAGACCCACAGCAAAGTGGCTGTTAACTGCTCTCTAAAAGACTGAACAGTCGACTCAATTCATGGGCAATTAGTGTTAGGCCAGAAATATCAACCTTACTAACAACTCCCACAGCTGACCTATGTATAAATATGAAAATAAAATCCTTGATGTTTGATCTCTACAACATAGAACAGCTTGCATTGTGAGCAGTGACTATGTTATACTAAATTGAAAGAAATACATATGTAAGTTACTATTTCTGCTGAAGTGTGTTTCAAAAATAAAGGCACGGAAAATCACTAGGTGTGGCTTATACCTGGAAACGACAATTTTAGGTTTGATTCCAACATGCTTTAATAAAAATGTAGAAAGTTAGGAGTCAAGATTTTCTTCTGGTTAGAACAATTCTACCTTTTGGGATAGAGCGTCATCAGCAGCAGTATACTTAAGCAACACAATTTACAATATACTGAATTAAAACATGGTACTGAAAATATAATTTTTTTTTTTTTAAAATTCTCAAGATCTCAGAGATGAGCAAAGAACCTGGAGCCTTGTCTACAGCTGGTGTGTATCCAGCTCTGATCAGCTGTTCTTTACCAATTGAAACCATTCTACCCCAGCTTGCTTCTAACATGTGGTAAGTAAGCTTTATGATGCATTTAGTGGTTGTACATTTCAAGATCCCATGCTTTAAATTCTAGTTTTAAACTGGCAGTTTTACTATAAATTAAACTTCTATTCAATTTTAGTCAAGATCATGCAATGCAATCTGTCTCTTTTCTGTATCTAACCTATGCGCACTTTTTTTCCTCTTACTAGGGCCCGAGGTTTGGGGCAGCTTGTAAGAGCTAAAAACATCAAGACAGTCGGTGACCTGAGTTCGCTTACAGCAGCTGAAATTAAGTTGCTTCCGATCCGTTCTCCAAAAGTCTTTGTCGTTAAAAAGGCTCTCAAATCCTTCTACGAGCAGCAAGTGAGTTATTTCCTGTAAATTGATAGGTCCTACCCAAACTTAGATTTTGCTAAAGATCAGCTATTTATGCATGATAACTTGATGCAAGTCGTCAAGTTATGTTCGTAATTTTTTTCCAGTATATTTCAAAAAAAATTTGCCAATAGTACTGTGTCCATGATTGATATCTAATTTTCTCGATGTACTTTTCCATGTTGGAATGGTATTACAGTTATGGTACTTAAGAAAGGTCATTTGGCTTATCAATTCCATGTTAGTTCTCTGCAAAATCAATTTAGCATTCCTACTCTCCTGCCCTTTTGCAGTCGCCCAGCATTTGCTTTTCCTTCCAGGTGCCTACCTAGTTCCTAATTGAATGTCATGGTTGAATTTACATGCAGTGAATTCCAGATCCTAACTAAGTGCAGTGTTTTTGTTTTAAATTGAAGGTCTTTTTTACCTCCTGTTTCATTGATCCTTTTACCGATCACCTTAAGTTACTGCTGTCTCATTCTTGACCCTTTAACCGTTGAGAGCAGTTCTAAAATTGGAAAACGTATGATTCTTTTTGTTTCATTTATTGGTCCATCATGATACCAAGCCTTGGTTAACAACCCAAGGGCTCTGCGGAGGCATGAAGAGCAAGGCTCAGCAACTGTGGCATCATGGTAATAGTACTGGACTTCTAGTTCAGAATCATGGCGAATGCTCTGGGGACATGTGTTCAAATCTTCTATGGCAGCTTTTGAAATTTAAATTGTTTTAATAAGTCTGAAATTAAACGTGAGTCTCCATAATGATGCCTATGATGATGATCGTTGCTTTTTTTTTGTAAAATCCCATCTGGTTCACTCAAGTATTTTAGGGACCGAAATTGCCATCTTTACCTGGTCTGGAGTCCGTAACTCTAGATTCATAGCACTCTTAACTGACTTGGTAGCTGAAACCAAGCTGGCATGATGCAAAAGGTGTTGGATTCAGAGAAATGTTTATTCGTAGAAGATTTGTCAGATTAGACAGTACGTGTTACAGAAATTGGGAGGCCTGAAGACATTAAAAGCAAATATGAATCATCATAATTTGAGGCCTTTGACGACTAGGAACCAAATCTACTTTGGAGAAGAATGGGTTGATAGACAATTGAGAGTTTCTGCAGGTAGTAGTAGTTTAGGTACATCAATACTTAGAAAAATATCCACTGAACCTCTGGTTTAAACAGGGCTTTTGAATGGTTTCAGTTTCTTTAACTTGATTGCTTCATCTTTGTGGATAATAAACATTTCCAGAAAAAGTAGAGATTACTGTTTTTGATTTCATTATTTTTAAGTTCTCATTTGCATTTCTTAGATTTGAAGAATGGTTTGTAGTTCTCTACTAAGTGCTTTCTTTTGCTGTTTCAGAAAAAATCCCTTGGTTTGGATGAAGATAATGTGTTTGAAAATGAGAAGGCAGTAAATGGAATGAAGGATAGCAGTTACTCTAATGGTGATGATGAAAAACTAGCAACAGGTAAAATTAAAGCTGTCTCAATTGGATCTTTCCATTAAATTTAAATTTAAACTTTTTAAATCAAGTTTAAAACTTGAATGCTCATTTATGACTTTAAACTGAGAAACGTTGATTTAAGAATCTGTCCCAGAGCTGCTCAGAATAAGACTACGTGAGATCATGGGTTTTCACTTTCAAGATTTGGGTCAGCCATGCTGAATGAATTTTCTTATGCCCTCAGTCTTTAGGGAGAACAATCTCAACCCCATTACTTATCTTACCCGACCAACTGGCCATGTTTTAAAAGCAAGTTAGCAATCACTGAAAAGCCACAAAAGAAATTCCATCGCAGGTTTACATGGGTAAATGGGGAGAGGTGGTTTAGTGATATTAATGGCCGATGGTGGAATTTGAAATCAGTAAAAATCTGAAATTAATAGTCTAATGATGACCGTAAATTAATTGATTGTTGGGGGGAAAAGCCCATCTGGTTCACTCATGTCCTTTGGGGAAGGAAGCTGCCATCCTTACCTGGTCTGGCCTACCTGTGACACCAGACCCAGCAATGTGGTTGACTCTTAACTGCCTTCAGTTAGGTTTGGGCAATAAATACTCGCCTAACCAGCGATGCCCTCATCCCATGAATGATTTTTTTTAAATTGAAGCTTTTTATAGTGAAGGACAGCAAAAAATGTAGCTCCTCTTGTCATAGTCTAATTGGTAAAACTCATTGTGTCTAGGGTTTAGTCCAGTCCCACTGCTGAGACGCAAACTTCAAACATTCCTTTCGTTGAAATTTAAAGATCCCTTTCTGATAGTGGCAGCAGTTATTCATGATTTTAGCACCTTTATCAAAGCTTTTTTTTAACCTTTGCTTATAACAGAATAATTTCAATGTGTCCAGTCTCTGTCTCACTAAAGTCCCACTATCCTGAGTACCATTTTAGCAGATCTCCCAGTCAAGTCCTTTTGACATCTGTCCTGAAGTGTGAACTGACCGGTCTGAACAATGATTATTTAAAAGCATATCAGCTTTTCATCAATGGCTTCAATATTTGTTGCATGTTTTAATGAGAGCTGTATTGACCTGGCTTTTGTGTTCTTTCAGATTTAATTGAAACTGGGCCATCTGCTACCACTCCATCCACAGCTCTGGTTTCTGAGGTAAACGCCCTTTCTGCTCGGTTTTTCTCTGAGAACTTGAATGAACACTCTGGGAGTCAACTCTTCGCAATGCATCAGCAACTGAGCAGCATGATGAACTGTATAATGGGAAACCTACGGTCTCGCTGGAGGTCACCGCCACGTGAAGCTGCTGACTGATTTTTAAGTCACTTGGACTGGCAAAGCTCAATCAAAAGAATAGAGACCATTGATTGCCTCAACCTACTTCTCTCTTCCCAACGGGCTTAATCTTTTCTTATCTTTTGATAATTTGCCACATTCTTTCAGGTCAGTGTCATTTTCCCCTTCAATAACATCCTGCTGCTGTGGCATTTGAGGCTTTCCCTCTGCCTTAGAGGATTGAGAATTTGAATTGCAGTTTTGTCTGCTGCTCAAACCCATCTGTCCTCTTATGGAGGTGTTCTGGTAAAATACAGCAGTATGTGTTCTGGTCAGATTGGGAGGAACAATCCAGCAGTGTGCACTACCTGTTCTAGAGAAGCTGATTTGTTACCAGCTGTGCCAAAACCATGGGAGACTGTCTTCCATGAAGGACAAATGGTGGGATGCTTTATATTTAAAGAATGAGGTTGAAGGGAATTTTGTTTAAAGAGATTAGAAATTAATTTTCTAAAACAAAAGTGCAACCAAAACTTCTAGTCTTATTTTGGTGGATTGCTTTACACAAAGGCAAATAAGGTGCTGGTAACTGGAGAGAGTCTCGCTTCGTGAAAATGATCATTTTTTTAAAAAACAGTAAGGCAGAATCTATGCAGGAAGAGGACTACACATGGAGCTTTCATTTGAGAGACTCATTAGTGCTATGTAAATTGGTAAAACTAGTTTTTAAAAAAAATAAAATTTTCTGTAAGAAAATAATTTTGTCATGTTAAATTATAACGTTTTACCAAATGGAGTTTTGTTTTTGTCTGTGGAATTTGCAGTGAAATATTGCTGCTAATTCTGTATCTCTGGCCATTACTTGACCTTGTAGTGATGTTTATAGATGCCAGAGTAAATCAGTGCACAGAAATGGAATCAGAGCTGCACTTTTTTTAATTAAACCTGTGCTTGTGCTCACCACGATATTCACTCTTGTACAAATAAAAGGAATTGAAATTTTGTGTTTAGTTGGCTTATTTTGCTCACTGCTTAGTTTTTTAATTTGTTTTGCCAGGACGACTGCTTGCCTCAAACTTGATTGCAAGTTTTTGTACAAAAATAAGCCTTCATGATGAGTTCCAGAGGTACAAGTGACTGCAGTAATATTAAAGATTTATTTGACCGTCCAGTGCCAAAGCCAGTGCAGATCATTAAGTAATCTCTGCAGTGGCTAGAGTCAAACCTAACACAAACAGTCATGGTTGTGAATGTTGGAGGTCACTCATCTGAGCCTGGATATCAGTGCAAAATTTATTTGGACAGCTTCCTAGTTCCAAATCTGCCACTACTTCAAAAGCACCTCCAAAACCTTTGCCTACAAAAACAAAGGACTTCATGGGAACAGTTTCTGCATCATAGCTGGGAATGAGTTCTGGAACTTCCTGTCAGATAGCTCTGCATGAGTACCTTTACCACAGACTGCAGTAGCTCAATAAAGCTTAACACCAACTTGAAAACAGTCACAGATGGGCAATAAGTTCTATTTGATTGTTAACAATACCCATGTGATGAAAATGAATGATGAGCAACATGGGCAAAATGTATCCACTAACCTAGAATATAATAATTAACTAGAATCAAAGTTTGTGTCAGTGATAGCTGTCCTATCTCCAGTATTAGAAAGTTGTGAATTCAGAAACCATTCCAGTATCAGTGTGGGCACACTTGGTAATTTTGCTGCACTGTTAGCTTGAGTGTCAGCTGGATGAGCTGTTACTATGGATTCCCCCGGAATTTCATGTGGCACTATACTAAACATTTTAGCCACATTTTTATATTTTACAGTTTAGTTTAGCTTTTAAACAGGAAACGGTTAATTGGTTATGAAGTATTTTAGGGGACATCATTGATTCGACTAGGAAAATGCAAGTTCCTTCCTATCCATCTTGAACAGTGACAAATGAATTGTCATAAGATGAATTCAGATTTTGAGTCTTGTTGAAAAGACTTTGTCAGCCTTGAGTATTCATTGAAGAGGATGTGTAACAAGTGGAATTAAATTTGTTTTCTGTAGAAATGAATGATCTCTAATATTCACTGTGACTTCAGCAACAGATGTAATTAATCTGAATATTTGAGTTGCTTTTAACCTTTTTTTTTAAAGCAAAATGTATCCACATTTATATAAAAGGCATTGTCTGAACTTATTAGAAATTTTTGGGAAACTTACATTCTTCAACACTTTGAATGCTAATAAAAGCAAAACATGCTGGAAATATGTAACTGTTAGATCAATATTTAAAAAGGTTAATGTTTCTATGAAACCCTTTAGTATTGGGTAACTTAACTACATTAGCCTACTTGCTCTGTATTTGTATGTCTGCAGGGCAGGGGAACCCAGTTGCAGAATTTCATATGTCTGCTTGGTTTAACATGAACTGTGGCATTTCAGGATACAGCAGGAAGGGAGTTGGGTAGGTAGTTAGGATATTTGTTGAAGTGGAAGAAAGGAAAAGGCATGTTTCAATATTTTTAGCTTGTGTTTGGGATCTTTAGCCATACTTTACAGATGGTGAGCTTGGTGTGTGCCCTCCAAATTAACCTAAATGTAAACTACACATGCATTCCTAGGGCAATCACTTTGGCAAAAATATTGCCAAGTATTCATCTAAGAACATAAGTTGTAGGAGTAGGCTTTCTGGCCCCTCAAGCTGCTTCCGTATATTAAGATCGTAGCTGGTCCTACTGTGGCCTTGTTTCAGGTGTCCTGCTTTTATTATTAACTCATGAGATGTGGGGAGTATTTCATTACACTCCTGCCTTGTGCCTTGAAGATAATGGGCAGGCTTTGAGAGGTTGGGAGGTGAGTTGTTTGCTGTAGGATACCTTGCTCTGACCTGCCCTTCTAGCAGCTTTTTATACAACCAGTACAGTTTAGTTTCTGGTCATTGGTAACCCAAGATATTAATAGTCGGGGATTAAATTATAGCAATGCTACTGAGTGTCAAAGGACAGTGGTTCTGTCTTGTTAAAAATGGTCATTACCTGGCATTTGTGCAGCAGAAATGTTCTTTGCATCAGTGTAGAAAATGTCCAGATATTGCTGTGTTTGAACCTGGACTGCTTCAGTATTTAAGTTGTGAATGGTGCTGAACAGTGTGCACTCACCAACAAGTGTCCCCCCTTCTGACCTTATGATGGAGAGGTCATTAATAAAGCAGTTGAAGATGTTTTGTGCTGAACTCCTGCAGGTATGTCGTGGAGCTTTAGTTGACTGACCTCCAACACCCTCGATCACTTTCCCTTGTGCCAGGTATGACACTCAACTGGAAGATACTTTTCCCCCAGTACCCTTTCACTTTAGTTTTGCTGGTGTTCCTTGATGCTAAATGTCTGTGATGAGGTCAGGAGCTGATTCGCCTTGGTGTAACTTAAGCTGAGCTCTGAGCAGGTTATTGCTAAACAAAAGCTACTTGATAGCACTGTTAATAATACACTCGTTACTTTATGATCAAGGGTAGACTGATGGAGTGGTAAATGTTTTGGATTTGCCCTACTTTTTGTATATAAGACATACCTGTGCAATTTTCCACATAATTGGGTAAATTGACTGTGCTGTAGCTCTATTGGAAAAGCCTGATAATGAATGTGCTAAGTTCTGGATGTCGCATCTTTGATACTATCACTGGAATATTGTCAGGATCCATAGCCTTTGCAGTACTCAGTGCCTCCAACCATTTCTTGATATCATGTGGAGTAAATTGAATTGGCTGAAGACTGGTATCGGTTAACGCTGGGAATCTCTGAAGGCAGCAGAGATGGATTATTCTCTCAGCACTTTGGCTGAAGATTGTTGCAAATGCTTCAGCCTTATCGTTTGCACTGATGTACTGTACTCCCCCATCATTGAGGGGATATTTGTGGAGCCATCTCTTCTAGTGTGTTACTTTATTGCTTAACACCATTCGCAACCAGATGTGGCAGGAGTGCAGAGCTTAGATTAGGTGGTTGTGGAATTGCTCAGCTATGACTATCAATTGCTATTTGGCACACAGTACTGCTATTTTGTAGCTTCACATTGATTCTTCATTTTTAGATGTGCCTGGTGCTGCTCCTGGCTTGATGGTAATGGTAGACTGGGAGAAATGCTAGGCCATGAAGTTGCAGATTGTAGTTAAATGCAATTCTATTGCTTCTGGTGGCCCATAGCATGTCTTGGATGCCAGTCTTGAGTTCCTAGTTCTGTTCAATGTCAATCCCATTTAGCACTGTGATACAATGATAGAGAATATTATCAATGGGAAGACAGATCTTCATCTCCAGTTTGTGCAGTGGCCACTCTTACCAATACTATTGGACAGATGCATCTGTGACAGGCAAATTTGGTGAGATATGATTCTTTTTCCTCTTATTGGTTCCCTCACCATCTGTCACAGACCCAGTCTAACAGCTATATCCTTTAGGATTGGACTAATTCAATCAATAGTAATGTTGTTGAGTCACTCTTAAAGTCCAAAGTATATTCTGCACACTTGCCACCTTCAATATTTCCTCCAAGTAATGTTAAACATGGAGGAACATTGATCCCTGAATGGGGGAATGGGTTACTTGATAATCAGCAGGCAGTCTCATGTTTAACCTGATGCCGCAAGACTACTTGGGGTACAATGTTGAATTCCTAGCGTAACTCCCACATGATTATATACCACTGTGCTGACACCCCTGCATTTGGGATGGGACAGGCCAGACTTCAGGGTGAGGATATGATATTGTCTGGGACATCATGTGCAAGGTATGATTTTGAGTGTATGAATGTCAGGCCGTTGTTTGACTCATCAGTGAGACTGCAATGAAAGCTCCCAGCTGCCATTGTTATTTTCGGTGCCTCAGTTGCTGACAGGTGGTCTGTCTGGTTTAGCAGTTGATATCACTGCGTGGCTTGCCAGACCATTCTGGGGACTAGTTAAAACGAGTCAACCACGCTGCTGTGGGTCTGGAGTCCCGCATAGGGCAGATCAGGTAAGTAAACTAGATGGGTTTTCATGACAGTTGACAATAGTTTCATGGTCATCATTAAGTGAATGAATCTAATTCATATTTTTATTGAATACAAATTCCATCTGCTGAGTGGGGATTTTAATCCAGATCCCTAGAACGTTTCCTGCGTTTCTAAATTACTAGTCCTGCGATAATGTTATTGGACAGTCATCTCTCCCTTGGTAGTATCAGATCTCGTGGAGCAGTAAAAACTAGCAATTTCAAATATAACTAATATTCCAATCCTGCAATGCATTTGTTTTTAAAATGACCACAATTGGAAATGTTTTGCAGAAACTGAGCTTTATTTGACCCCGCAGCTAGTTATCAGGTGCTGAGAAAACAGACAATACATGTACAAGTTCACCTTGAGCCGTGAAGTATGGAGGCTATTAAGTTCTTTAATCACCTCCAATCAAAAGGGTCTCCAATTATGAAAACGAAGTCTTTCACTGGCAACTTTTTTTTAAAGCTCTTGTAATGAATTTGCAAACTAACTACATATTTGTCAGGATACAGAAAAAATATTATAGGTGATTAAGTAGAGTTGTACTGAAATTACATTTGTCATGAGCAAGTAATGCTAGATAATACATTTTCCTACTTCAGATGAGACTAACTGGTTTGGGTATAACATTACGGCGCACATCTCTGAATACAAGTTAGATGTTCTGTAGAGTTAAATGATGGTGAAAAGAATTTGAACAGTATTTACTAGTTTCATTGCAGCAGAAGTATCAGTTATACCAGGTGAACAACTTAGGTACCACTTTTTCTTTGTATGTACCCAGGATTTGTCATGTTTTGTAACATGGGTTAATAAGAGAGTTGGATGTACAATGGGAGGTTTTTTTTTCCTCTAAGAATCTAAGTTCCATTTGAAAACATCAAATGATATTTTATGGGTTACTTGTGACGTGTGTTTGTGTTTAGGAGGGGAGTGTGGGAAGTCTCTGTGAGGAAGAATTGATCTAACTTAAATAGCATCCACATAGTTGGCTGGCAACATGCCTGTCATCCCAGTCCTTTGCACAGTACCATACATCCATCCTTCATCAATGGACTGAACATTCGTAAGGACATCACCATCTTTGAAAGAGACTTCATCTGCATCAGCTGCTGAATAATCATATATGGCACGGTAGGTTTTCTGTGGAAAAAGAAATGAATTAAGATAATCAGGTCTCGAGCTGCTACTGAACTGAACAAATAGCTTATATAATCTAATCTTGTAAAATAAAGTGTCGTTGAAGTGCAGTAAGTTGGCATTCCTCTGCAGCAGAAGCAGACCATTAGATCCTGGCATCGTGGCTAAAAATGAAATCTTATTTCAGATGGGAGTTAGAGGCAAAGCATATGATATGTAATTAAGGAGAGAATATATTCTGTCATTTCTCAAGAACTTTTAAGGTAGTGTTGTGCACAGCTCCATGACTTTGAGAAAATTGCATGATCCTAACTGATTTTTTTTTTTCTTTATTCATTCATGGGATGAGGGTGTCACTGGCTAGGCAGCATTTATAGCCCATACCTAACTGTCCTCTGGGCAATTAAGAGTCAACCATATTCCTGTGGTTCTGGAGTCACACGTAGGCCAGATCAGGTAAGGATGACAGTTTCCTTCCCTAAAGGACATGAGTGAAACAAGTAGGTTTTTCCTGACAATCGGCAATGGATTTATGGTCATCATTTGACTCTTAATTCCAGATATTTATTGAATTCAAATTCCACTATCTGCTGTAGCGGAATTTGAATCTGAGTGATTGATACATCGCCAGAACAGCTCTTAAGATTGGGTTTTACATTCTGGGGTTGATAAGAAAAGAAGCATTATCTAAGTTCCCATTTTATTATCCTGTTAACCTTTCTGGAATGAACATGAATAATAGGAGGGGCAAGATTCAACTGTGGTTATGCTATACTAAGTAATGTTTTTAAAACTTCCATTGGGTTTCCTATGAGTAGTAATTTATTTGATTAATGCTGCCTCTAAAAGGAATCTGAAAATTTGACAACAATTGGCAGAAAAGATAATCTCTTGTAATTTGGGCAATGATTGGTATATCACCTCAATCAGGAAATAACAAATGCCATGACGATAAATCAGTAAGCTAATAGGTAGTTTGTACAATAACGTGCTTATGTGCATTTATTCTCAACACAGTTGTTATTTATGGTAACACAGCTGTTATGCGTGGCAAGCCACACCCAAACACAATGCTTGTGCACACTATTTGCTATGAAAATGCAGAGCTACCACTTCCTTTTGGCAATAGAAAAATCCCTTGGTGGATTGGGAAACATGTAGGAATTGTACGCCACACTGTTGTAAGAACAGCCTAGTAGATCACGTCATTATTACTGAGCAGCAATCCACATGTAACTTCTATGATTGGAGGTCGCAAGAGTTAAAAGTACTCATGTTTGCAAGAGACTGCTTCATTACTACCACATTATTTGCTGCGCAATATAAATTTATATTTGATGCATCAGCCACTTACACCAGTTGTTGAAGGGTGAGAGGGAATGGACGACACAGTGGTCTGCTGTGTAGCTACAGAGGATGATCTCTGCTGTGGTAGGACAGTGGTTTTGGTGTGTTGGTAACCTGAAATAAACCAGGGAAAGATCGATGTGTTAGAAAGCTGATGCTGATTAATGCTCAAATAGTTTATTTGATAAGCGGCTTTTAAATAATCCGATTATTTCAAAAAACTAGCTGCAGTTCAAGATGTGTACCATTCTGCACATTCCTTTTAGAAGAGAGATTTACAATTTCAAACCTTTCCAGTTACTTGGAAAAGCTTTCAATTGCAAAGGCCTGGTCCTAATCTAGGAGTAGTGAACTAACTGCTAATATTTGGATTTGTAGAGTCATAGAGTTATGCAGCATGGAAACAGACCCTTTGGTCCAACTTGTTCAAGCTGACCAGGTCTAGTCCCATTTGCCAGCATTTTGCCCATATCCCTGTAAACCCTTCCTGTTCATATACCCATCCAGATGGCTTTTAAATGTTGTATTTGTACCCACCTCCACCACTTCCTCTGGCATACACTCACCACCCTCTGAGTGATAAAATTGCCACTTAGGTCCTTTATTGAATCTTTCCCCTCTCACCATAAACCTCTGCCTTCTATTTTTGGGCTCTCCTGTACTGAGAAAAAGACCTTGGCTATTCACCCTATCCATGCCCCTCACGACTTTACAAACCTCTAGAAGGTCACTCCTCAGCCTTGATGCTCCATGGAAAATAGCCCCACCCTACTCAGCCTCTCCCTATAACTCAAACTCTCCAGTCCGAGAAACATCCTTGTAAATCTTTTCTGATCCCTTTCAAATTTAACAATATCTTTCCTATAGCAGGGAGACCAGAACTGATATTCTAAAAGTGACCTAACCAATGTTCTGTACAGCTGTAACATGACATCCCACCTCCTATACTCAATGCACTGGCCAGTGAAGGCAAGCATGCCAAACACCACCTTCACTATCCTGTCTCCTGCAACTCCACTTTCGAAGGACTATGCACCTGCAGCCCTAGGTCCCTTCGTTTGACAACACTCCCCAAGGCCCTACCATTTAACTCTAAGTCCTGCCCTGATCTGTCAAACCAAAATTAAACACGTCACATTTATCTAAATTATTTTCCATCGACCACTCCTCAGCCTATTGGTACTCTGAGATAAACTACTTCACTGTTCACTAATTTTGGTCTCATCTGTAAACTCACTAACTATACCTCCTATATTCACATCCTACTTCATGCATTTCACCTTTTCATCTCCGTTAAAACAAAGAACAGGACAGCACAGGAACATGTCCTTCGGGCACCAAGACTGCACTGACAAATGATGCCTTTCTAAACTAAAGACATTTTGCCCGTATGTGGTCCCTATCACTTTATTCCCTGCATATTTGTGTAGCTGTCATGATGCCTCTTAAATGTTGTTATTGTATCCACCACCAACACCACGTGGCAGCACATTCCAGATACTTACCAACCTCTGTGTAAAAAATCCTACCCAGGATAAAGACCTTGATTGCACATTTTATCTATGCCTCCCATAATTTTGTAAACTTCTGTCAGTATCTTGTCCACTGAAGCCTAAATATCTCTGCTGTTTGGAAGCTTCAGAGAGCCTAAGATACAATTGCATTCTTGACAAGTGGTTAAGAGGTGAATTTTTAATCAGGAAGCACATTATCACTTGTCAGGGAACTTTTAGGTAAAACTGTCATTCACAAGATTGGCCGTCAAGTTGCACCATGCTAAATCATTTTCCCTGTCAAATATTACACAAATGTGCCATCAAGATCAAGGCTTCCCTAAGTGGGGATGAGGACCTCGAGTTATGTCAATTATCAAGCCCTGAATTGAAGTTACAGAATAAGAAAAGGCTCAGGAAATACTGATCTAACCAGACCAACCTTCTCTCTTCTGTATTTCGTATGTTCACACAGCACAGAAAATGCCATTTGGCCCTTTGAGTCTTCACCGACATAATTACCACTAAAAATGCACTAATACCAATTTCCTACATTTGCCCCGTACCCTTGAATATTATGATATTTGAAGATCTCATCAAAATACCTTTCCAAGTTTGTAAGATTTCCAGACAATGCATTCCAGATTTCCACCACCTGCTGAGTGAAAAAGATTTTTACCCCCCAAATCTCCTCAATCTCCTGCCCCTTCTCCCAGCCTTCAATCTAATGAGTTATACCATATGTCTAATATGGGATGCTTTCTTCTGGTTGTAATATGTCATGGCCCCTCACCAGTTTTTAAGAACTTAACCTAAAAGAAAAGCATTAAACAAGGGGTTAAATGGCTTGCAACATTTTCCAAGTATTGTAGTACTAGAATCAAGGAAATTGGTCACAAACCAGTAGTTGTTGTCTGGAAGAAGTTGTTTCCATTGTAGTAAGTAATGGTCTGATCAGGCTCAGAAAGTTCTGATTTCTCATCTCCACCACTCAAGCTCAGAGCACTGGCAGAGCGTGAGTGCTCCCGGCTGCGACGCTGGGCTTGAACTGGGAACAAGAACATTGGAGCAAGTGAATAAATAGCTGCAAAAGACACAGATTCTATAGTCTCTTAAAGCACTAACAACTCAATTTTTATTTTTGGCACAATTTTTTTTAAAATCACCCTACTCGGATGTGTCTGAAGCAAACGAGATGTGAGGCTAAGATTTACTTTCTAATTCTATTTCTAATTCCTTCAATTCTATTACAATTAGACTTCTGAAATTTGATCAAATTTTACTGATTGATATTTGCTTTCTAATTTATGGTAAATCTGGTCTGGCATCTTTATTCCAAACAAATCATCGGTCTTTGAGTCAAAATATCCTGCTTCATAACACATTGTACAAAATAGTATGTTATAAAGAACAGAACTAATAGAGACTTACTGCTTAGCATGTGCAAACTCCTTGACTGAATGTTGTCTTCAGCTGGATCATAGTCAAAGACTGAGCCAGGGTTGGTGCGCCATACACGCAAATCTGTTGATGAAGATTTAAAGGGTTAGATGGACAAAATGTTTTTCATTGTCATTATTCCTACTTTATCTTGTCTGCTGCAATCATAGAGTGGATTAATACAACACAGAAAAAGACCCTTTGGTTCAACTAGTCCATGCTGAACATAATCCCAAACTAAGCTAGTCCCACCTGCCTGCTCCTAGCCCATATCCTTCCAAACCTTTCTTATTCATGTACTTCATTCATGGGATATTGATGTCATTGGCCAGGCCAGCATTTATTGCCCATTCCTAATTTCGGCAGTTAAGTGTCAATCACATTGTTGTGGATTAGACTGGGTAAGGACAGCAAATTCCTCCCTTAAAGAACCTTAGTGAATCAGAAAGCTTTTTTTTCCTGAAAATCAACAATGGTTTCATGATCATCATTAGAAACTTAATTCCAGATTTTTATCGAATTCAATTTCCACCATCTGTCGTGGCAGGATATGAACCTGGGTCCCCAGAATGTTACCAGGATAAGCAAAAGATTGGAGTCATTGATGCAGCTCTAACAAACACTGTATTAATGATGATCTATTCTCAAATGTTAAGTGTATCAAGTTGGTTATTCATAATATGTGGAGTAGGGTGGGTTTTTGTTATTTTTCAGAAATACATAGTACAAATAAATGGTTGGCAAAGAAGTGATGAAAAAAAATCACAACAAGAGAAACAGGTTGTCAGATCAATGTTTATCCTCCATACGAACTGCAATGTATCCACTTGCTTTATTTCCAAATCCCTACCTCTCCTTTCCTCAAATCACTTATTTAATTTATTTCTGACTATTGACTTGGTCTTTCCTTCAGAGACACTGGTCAAAAGCATGGGTGAAAACTACAATTAGGAGTTCAGTAAACGTAGATCTGTACGAAAAGGTACAGACTCGATGGCTTCTTCTGTACTGTATGATTCTATGATCCTGAGGAGCCCAACAAGAGTCATGACCATTTCTCATTAACATTCCCAGTTCCCTCTTTTTTAAATATTTTCATTTTACAAGCATTCCCAATTTTCAATATTTGAAGCTGCAGGCTAATTGGATGAAATGTTATATAGATCCAGTGCAGGTACACACTGATTTTTCAGCTTCTGATGGTTGTAAATATGGAATTTCAGAACAACTTTAAGAGATCACATTATAATTTCCTTCCTTTTAATCCCCATTAAGGATTGTGTAAGATACGCAAATAACCTAATTTTAATAACTTTTTATGAAAGAAACATGAAGGTTTGAAAGAAATAAGATCAATTCTTTATTATAATTACACCTGATGTTGATGATGTCAACTTATCTTTGATCTTGTACAATGTAACACCTATATTGTTTTCAGGTGCCATTTATGATGAATGAATAAGTGAAATTTTTTCATTGAATTATATGGTGTTTTTATCAGGGTCTTGGATTCGAATTGTACAATTCTCCACATTTCAGTTTAACCCATAAAACAGTAGAGTGCATTGGCTAATAAATATTAAAATTGCTAAGTGGTTGCAAAATTCTACTGAAAAATGCATTTGAATGCAATAGGTCTGACAATATCCATTTACATAGGGTCTGAATTGGCTGCATGCCAGCTGTATCTGTTGATGGGGCTGTCATAGATTCTTGAGTTGTGTGAGGCCCATCATGCTATTGCTGGAGCAAGTTCTTACCTTGGTCTTAATATCCCTGCTCCGGAGTCAGAAGATGCAATGTTTGAACCCTACTCCAGACAGTTCTTGTGACTGGAGACCAGACATGGTTGAGAGTTGCCCTCTCCTAATTGAATGGTTTATGAATGTGAAGGTGCCAGTGTTCCACTGGGGTGAACAAAGCCAGAAGTCACACAATACCAGGTTCTAGTCCAACGGGTTTATTTGAAAACACAAGTTTATGAAGCACTGCTCCTTCTTCAGGTGAGGTCATCGGCATGTAATTGTCTGTAGTGTTCCTGGTTGTTCAGTTGTCGGTACACTTCTTTGCAGTAGTCTGTTCTATTTTGAATGACGATTGCTCCTCCGTCTGCTGGTTTGATGACGATGTTGCAGTTGGTCCTGAGAGTGTGGATGGCATTGCATTGTGCTTGAGTGACGTTCTGCGCTATCTTGTGAGTGCGGCTGATAAATCTGGCATTGATGCATCTCCTGACGGCTTGAGGACACACATCAAGCCTAGAGCACCGGCCTTCCGGAGGGGTCCAATTTGACTCTTTCTTCGGTTGCTGCACTGCAAATTTCTCTTTTGACTGTTTTGGTTCATTGATTGTCTCATTGGGCACGCTGCTGACATCTTGGGGTTTGTGGAACAACTCCTGGAATCTCATTCGCCCAATGAATTCCTTTGTGTCTGCCGCAAAACCAGTGGGGCCCATTTTGGTAGTGGGGCAAAAATTGAGGCCTCAGCTGAGAACTTTGTTTTTGTCTGGTTGAAGGGTATGGTCAGACAAGTTGACACAGGACATCCCTGTGGTGGTACCGGTTTCAACCATGGTACTACTTCACCTGATGAAGGAGCGGTGCTCCGAGAGCTTGTGATTTCAAATAAACCTGTTGGACTGTAACCTGGTGTGGGATTTCTGACTTTATATGGTTTGCGAGAGATCAGACCGCTCTCCTGCCGTATTGAACTAGTTACTTTCTTGGCTGATATGAAGATGGCTAAGATACTGGAGGGAGTATTCATTGGGTGACCTGCCTTACTTTGAATCAGCATCTAAATCATTTCATTACTGAACACTGAAAAGTATAAAAATTACAAAATCCAAATATCCAGTAGTTTAAAATCATGAGCCAGCCTGCAATTCCTTCATGAACCACTGGGTGACAGTGAAGGAATCAGATAGGGCTAAGTGCACACTACAACTTGGAGGAAGGGGAGCGTCTTAAACATGAAGTATTTATGCAATGGGTAGATTGCAATCCTAATGTTCCTGGAAAAGGCCAAAGCATTTGTCACATTTAACTGTCTTCTCCACCCAGCAGGCCAGAGAACCTCAATATCTGAACGTAGTCAGTGTTGCCATCTGCCCGTTCTCCAGCAGAATTCTCTAAGCCCCTCTTACAAGAAGACAGGACAATGTTCACAAACCTGCCCCAGTAATTCTCACTTCGCCTCACTCATTAATACTGACTTCTACCCTGTTTCCCACATTCCAGGAGGTAACTGCCATTTAGCAGCATCACAGTAACCCTTGAAATACCTGGTCACTGCAAATAACTACTCCGTATATTCCCTGTCCTCTGCTCTCACCACCTAACCTATCAGGATACCTACAGACAATATTTTGATGTTCTTGGACCTTCTTCATTCAGAAACCTCTTTCTTGCCCTTGCCCTGCATTTGGTATTTTTCTTGGAGATCATGTAGATCATGTGACTTATTAAAATGTGAAGGAGCACCATGAATTAGTCATCTACATATCTGTGTTGGGTAAAATGTATGAATTATTTACTAGTCAGGAGAATTCATTAATTATTTGTAGACCAAGGTGAGGACAATTCATTATTTATACCTCCCAATAATCCATAGTTACTACTATAAAATTGGAATGAAGTACAATTATAGAATTAAGGAGAAAGAACTTATTCACTCATCAGTACAGATGTACAGTGCTACATATTGAAATTCATATTTTTCTTTCAAAATGTACATTTCGGAGCTCTCTTAATATTTAGTAGTCAGCAGTGGAATTAAGTATCTATGATGACTGCAATATCCACAAGAAAAGTCAAGAGAAAAATATGAAAGTAATGTTGTTATTAATAATGGTATGGTAATAAAATAACACGGCTGTGTTTACAATCTGGCCATGGTTTTATGGTGAAAAAAACCATATGGGAAAAATAAGTTGGCAAATCAGAAATAGGTATTAAAAACTTGTGGTGAAAATATATAAATATCTGTGATAACAAGGTTTGGAGCTGGATGAACACAGGCTAAGCAGCATCATAGGAGCAGGAAAGCTTGACGTTTCGGGCCTAGACCCTTCATCAGAAATGGGGGAGGGGAAGAGGGTTCTGAAATAAATAGGGAGAGAGGGGGAGGCGGATAGAAGATGGATAGAGGAGAGGATAGGTGGAGAGGAGGCAGACAAGTCAAAGAGGCGGGGATGGAGCCAGTAAAGGTGAGTGTAGGTGGGGGGGTAGCGAGGAGATAGGTCAGTCCAGGGAGGACGGACAGGTCAAGGGGGCGGGATGATGTTAGTAGATAGGAGATGGGGGTGGGGCTTGAGGCAGGAGGAGGGGATAGGTGAGAGGAAAAACAGGTTAGGGAGGTGGAGATGAGCTGGGCTGGTTTTGGGATGCGGTTGGGGGAGGGGAGATTTTGAAGCTTGTGAAATCCACATTGATACCATTGGGCTGCAGGGTTCCCAGGCTGAATATGATTTGCTGTTCCTGCAGCCTTCGGGTGGCATCACTGTGGCATTGCAGGAGGCCCAGGATGGACATGTCGTCTGAGGAATGGGAGGGGGAGTTCTGTGCACCAGATGAGGTAACGTGACAAAGGTAGTGTCATGAAATGCATTACTTCCTTTGAAGAACATTTAAGCACCAATTTTATTTATTCATTTGTGGGATGTGAGCGCTGGCCAGCGTTTATTGTTCGTCCCTAGTTGCCCTTGAGAAGATGGTGGTGAGCTGCCCTCTTGAAATTGTATAATTGTATTGACGGCGTTGCTTAAGAAGAAAGTATTTGTGAACATCATTACGTCTGTCAGGCTGCACTATTCAATTAGGTCACAGCTGGCCTGAATCTCAACTCCATTTATTTGCTTTACTTCGGTGTCCCTTGATACTGTAACCTGATAAAATTCTATAGAATGCTACCTTGAAAGCTCCAACCCACACACTGATATTTGGAGAGGGAATTGGATTTCTACCACCTCTTTTGTGGAACAAGTGCTTCCTAATTTGCCTTCTGTATAATCCAGCTGTAATTTTGGAAGGAATAACAGGAATACAGAGTACTGGGCTAATGGTAAGATTCTTGGTAGTGTGGACGAGCAGAGAGATCTCGGTGTCCATGTGCATAGATCCCTGAAAGTTGCCACCCAGGTTGATAGGGTTGTTAAGAAGGCGTACAGTGTGTTAGGTTTTATTGGTAGAGGGATTGAGTTTCGGAGCCATGAGGTCATGTTGCAGCTGTACAAAACTCCGGTGCGGCCGCACTTGGAGTATCGCGTACAGTTCTGGTCGTCGCATTACAGGAAGGATGTGGAAGCATTGGAAAGGGTGCAGAGGAGATTTACCAGGATGTTGCCTGGTATGGAGGGAAGGTCTTACGAGGAAAGGCTGAGGGACTTGAGGCTGTTTTCATTAGAGAGAAGAATGTTAAGAGGTGACTTAATAGAGATATACAAGATGATCAGAGGATTAGATAGGGTGGACAGTGAGAGCCTTTTTCCTCGGATGGTGATGGCCAGCACGAGGGAACATAGCTTTAAATTGAGGGGTGATAGATATAGGACAGATGTCAGAGGTAGATTCCTTACTCAAAGAGTAGTAAGGGCATGGAATACCCTACCTGAAACAGTAGTAGACTCGCCAACTTTAAGGGCATTTAAATGGTCGTTGGATAAACATATGGATGATAATGGAATAGTGTAGGTTAGATGGGCTTCAGGTTGGTTTCACAGGTTGGCGCAACATCGAGGGCCGAAGGGCCTGTACTGCACTGTAATGTTCTATGTTCTATGTTCTATGTTCTAATTTTAGGAAAGAAAACCTAAAAGAACTGCAGTTGCTGTAAATCAGTAACAAAAACAAAGTTGCTGGAAAAGCTCAGCAGGTCTGGCAGCATCTGTGAAGGAAAAAACAGAGTTAACGTTTCAGGTCCGGTGACACTTCCTCAGAACTGTAATTTTAGGATGTTGTGCCCTTGCTCTCGACTCGCCAACAGAGGGTAGAATTTCCACCCTGATCAACTCTTTTGAACATTTTAAACGTTTTGATAAGACGACACCCTTGATCATCCATACCCAAGGCTAGTTTACACAGTGTTTTGATTTTTTTGAGTCGTGCTTGTGATAGCAGCTACAGAGGCACTTAAGCCAGTCACCAACCTGTGAGGCTCTCGGCTTCATTTTCCACACGTCGCCTCTGCATCTCCACGACCCGTCTTTGAATGCCACGGTAGCTGATGTCGCTGAAGTCTTGCATGTTTTTCTTCACACGCTCTGTAATGGGATCAGTGACTACAGGCGTGAAGCTTCCCTTGGTTTTCTCAAAGTCTTCATGGTATTTCACCTTTAAAATTGAGAAATACTTAGCAAAAGAAGTAATTTCTACCTTCTTAAAATATGTCAGCCAATTGAACAAGTAACAAAAGCAGCACCTCTTAAAAGAGACACCATTCCCCTGCATGGCAAGACACACTGCAAGTTAAGGGATCAGTCTCTAATGTGTTCTCATGTTCCGAAGTGTTAGACTTCACAAAATGCTGACCTAGTGGTAGAATACGACCACTTAAGATGAGGTGGCAATTAAAAGGAAATTAAAATGTCAATTGCGATACCAAATGTTATTGCAATTGGCTTCAATGCAGCGGATAGAGACTGTTGCAAGCTCAGACACCGCTCCAGATGGTTCCTGATCTGAACCATAACAAGTGTCGAGTGTGGGAAATCATGAGCAATACTCATTACTGGGCGATCAGCAATAACTTCCTAACGGTCACCTTCAGCAACATGGCAACTAGTGTTGAAGTCAGCTGTGCACTCTTGTTTTTAAATTGAAGAAATGAGGCCACGTGGAAAAAGGAAGAATTTCAAAACACATCCATGACAAAAAGTAAGGGAAACAAAGTTGTAAATGAATACATGTATATTCTTTGCTATAGTTCCTTTATCAACTCAATGTTTTTCACACTTCCTATTATTCTACTGTTCTATCTATCTGATTCGTTAATTTATGTAATTCCAAAGATTTAGTTTTAGGATGTAAAATGTTAACTCTAGATGACTGGAAACACTAGGTTGAGGAACTGGTAAATAGCTGAGTTAATTATAGTTCAAAGTGTTAAGAGCCTCTTTGGAATAAGAGAGTTTCTTGGAGGAACCAAGGAGTCTGAACAGAGGGCAGTTATGTCCATTAAAGATATAGTCATGTGCCTCACAAAATCAAAGGAGTTGTTTTAAAAGGAAAAGATATGTAATTCACTTTTCTGTTTTGAATATCCCACATATGGCACATTGCCATGAATATTAACTCTGGGGAGACAATGTTTCGTGGTGTAATTTGTCAGTGGAAGAGTTTGTTCACAGAAGCAGAAAGTTAGCAGGAATGGAGAGCATCAACTCACTTGAACTGTGTGAACAAAAGAGATAAATGTTAGCAAGGCCTGTGGCATAAACAGAGAAAATACATCAATTATTTATAATGTGTTAGTAGATGGTGTTCAATTTGGAGACAAAGTTTGAGGGGAAAAGAGGCTGGAAGATTTTCCTCGATTAATGCAAGAGGAAATTATCTTGAGGAACCCTCAAAGTGAAAATAATCTTGGAGCATGTGGTGAAACTTAAGCATGAGCTGAAAAGTCCATAGTTGTGAGTTTGAAGAAAAGTTGGCAGATCATTTAGTCAAATGCCAATAAAAGGATCCCATGAAATTTTGTACCTCAGAGAAAAGCTAGAACAGAGAAGAAACTGGAATGAATTCCAGCGAGTTATGACATGCTTGGTGAATTCCAGAAGGATACATGGATCTCTCCTTGCGCCTGAACAAAAGTATCTTGTTAGTAATACTTGGAGGAACACAGCAGGCCAGGCAGCAGAGGTCAACTTTCCTACTCAGCTGATGCTGCCTGGCCTGTTGTGTTCCTCCTGCTCTATACTGTATTGACTCTGACTCCAGCATCTACAGTTCTTGCTATCTCCTTGTTATAGTGCTTGTTTTGTTTAATATTATGTCGTTATGTTTGCCTTTGTTTTAAAAACATAATTTTGTGTAATTTCTTTCCATTAATCACTAGGTATTTCACTTCCTCTTTAAACCTGAATGGTCACTACAGAGATTGTAACACTGCTGTTTTGTGTTGAATGGTCCAGTGCATCTGATAAGCAAATAAATTCTAATGAGAGAGTTATTGGATTATTAGCAAACTATTCATTTTGATCCATACTTACACAACTTTTTGCAGGCTCTTAACTGCTATAGTAATACAAAAAGTATTTCACATTCATTTTGGTTTAACTTGGGGTGTGATAGTACTGTCAATGATAAATGTATTGAAAAATCTAGTGACACATTATACATACAGAGAATGTGCTTATTTTGATTGGAAATTATGTCAAAACGTGTAATCTGTTCTAAGAAATATTGTGGTTATCATCTTGAATTCTTAACAAAGAACAGCAGTAGATATGAGGCAACTTCATGTTGCTTTACTACTTTATTGATGTGAACATGGTTTATATCTGGAATGTTGTTCATTGACAGGACCAAAACAACAATAGTAAAGACCACAAAGATGCTTGGTCTGTGCTATAATAGTTAGCCCTAGCAGAAGTAGAGCAGGATACCAGCCATTATGATCACAAGTCAGTGAATCCTACTGGAAAGTGTAAGGGCAACGTATAAAGAAATGATATGTTTGGCCTTGAGATGTCGGACTGTAACCACATTCATTTGTCAAAAAGCTGGTCACCCAATATTAGGCTTGTATTTTGTAGAATGGCAACTTCAGCAAGGTACTGAAGCAATGGACCTCATGAATGACCACTTTCAGGAGGTAGAAGGTAAAATAGGGGAGAAAATTGAAGAATAGTTTTCAGACAAATTTAGTTTCTACTTTATCTTTGATTTATGGAACACACTAAATATGCTTATATCATTTTTATTGACCGTATGCCTCATCCAAGGGCTGCATTTAATACAAACGTTTAATTGGAAGGATAACATAAAAGTGTTTAGAACATCTTAAGAACTAAAAAGAAACACATGATTGGGGCAGACACTGACAAATAACATACCGTTGATATGTTGCGCTGAGAATCCCGGACACGTCTCATCTCTGGTGTGTCCAATACATAAGCTGCCCGACCTTGTACTTGCTTCCGGAAGCTGTCAGAATATAGTATCTGTAAGAGGAAGGAGAAATTGCTGAATGGACTATCCTGGAGTAGGATTTCTCATTTCTCCACATTTACTGTACCTAGATGCACAGCTGTGGTGATGATAGGGTTAGCTGTTTTGTTAGGAATAAGACTGAAGCAAGTTAGTGCGTTTAATTTTCAACCTTTGGTTTGGAGGTATAAGAGGGAAAAAAATGACAACTTATTTCTGATTTGCATTATAATGCTATGGGTCTCCTCAGCATGAATGATATCCAAAAATAATTCACATTAGCAGTAGAGATGTATTTTTAAAGAAGTTTCTCTATTACTCAATATTTTTGTATTTTTATTGGTCCTTTTATATAAAATAGTAAATGGAAAAAATAGCCAATCAAACTAGGATCATTATTTCATTTGTTCCATTATCCAACATGGAAAAGATTTTGCTGCTTTAACTAAAAGCATGTTCCCTGGTCTCTGCTGCAAACACTCTTAGCCATAAATTGTTTGGTTATCCCTCTGTGGTTTACAGAAAGCACCTTGTCCAAGTTTGGTGCTGCCATTGTTTATAAGGTTAACATTGCACAGGACAAGGACCCTCCACCAAGGAACTGGTAAGCATTAGGGCAAACAATTTTGCTCAGTTATTTGTTACAGCTTCCAAATGATTTTTAAGGACATGAAATCTATAAGATGACATTGAAACAGAGAATGTACTGTTTATCAGGAATTAGAAAACTTAAAAAAAGTGAAAAAGGCACATTCCAAAAGGAATAAGTGCAAGGAAATGAAGTTAGATTAAGCAAGACCAGTTATTGGACTAGAACGGGATATCCTTCTGGAGATACGGGTCTTAAGGGCATTCAAATCACAATTAAACAGTAAACTGAGTGTTAGAGTATGGTAGAGATGCACACTGGTGGGCAATATGTTTTGTTTTTCTCATCCTTCCCTTCCCTTTTATCCTACTGGCCTGCACATATGTGTAAGGACAAGAGGTGTATTAGCAGAGACTTTCCAGCTAGAAGAAAAACAAAACACCAAGAGTGGGGTCATGAAGCAACCACAAAATTTCACAGGTATTACTTTGTCTTCCTTTTTTTTGTAGTGTCTAATTTCCCATCCTTTTTTTCCTATGTTAAAAAGCTGAGTAAATTTTCAACCAAGTAATAGCACCACAATCAAAGATGTCTTCTTGTGTTTTCCCTCTCACACTAACAAACTAGGTGAATTTGTGGGGCACCAATTAAACCCCAATTTGCTCTTACGTATAATCTTTGATTTTTTTTTTGTCAAAGGGCCTTTGGAGTACCAACAGTTATAGATGAAAATGCCATGGTAAATATGGTATTAAGAATGAGAGAGGAGTGAAAAAGCATTAGAATAAAAAAATGGGGAATAAGTTAGAACGCAAAGGAAAATGGTGAATATGGTATTTTTCTTAAATACCGAGCTAATGTTTTCTTGATTGCGTTTAACGCGCTGCATCTCTGGGGTATACACCACTGCAGTCCCTTTACCCAGGTTCTCTTTGTATAAGACCTGCAGAAGTAAAGCACCCAAAATGAAAAGAGAAAAAAATTCAACATTCTTTGAAGATTGTCTTCAATGCTCAACAGAAATAAAACTCAACGAGTAAAAATGAATGTTGAGAAGTTAAAAACATAAGGCGTTTAAAAAAAATTAGTTTCCATTAAAAGTAAAAATGAAACGGCTTCAGTGAAAATGTAGTGGATGAGAAAATAGGCCAGGGCTATGCCAAAGTTTGGTTTCAGAGAATGGATTTACCCATTTCCTGATTACAGCAGACAGTCAGAAAAATATTCTTATGAGCATCAAAATGCAAGTACTTTCAGCGCATTACCTGTGTTTTAATTAGGCTGAATCAGAAATATCGTAGATCATGTTTAATCTGGAGGTAAAAACAACACTTATGTTGCCCACAAGATAGTAGATAGAACAACCATTCACAGATATTTATAATGAATGAGAATTTATGCTTTCGTAAATGAAAGTAGATGAAAAACAGAGTTAATTTGTATTTTGATGTTAGCAAATTTGATTGCTGATTTCCTGACATTCCTTGCATCTGGATACATTCTCATGCATTCCCAAGAACATTTGAAATTCAAACTAATGTGTGAACTGGCATCATTTCAGATTTCACAGAAGTAAGTTCATTGCAGCTACAGAACTTGTTTGTGCTGATGAAGCAGCACCGAAGGCCTAATGCTGTGCCATAAAATGTTGATGAAACAAATTGGAACTGAAGATATGGCTTGGGCATGTCCAACATTGAGCAACTGAATCCAACAGGGAATTGAATTCAGTAAAATTCTGAATCCAGAGAAATGCTGATTTCAAAACAGCCTGAATCCAACGAACAATTACTTCTAAAGGACACCAAGTCCAGTGAAGCACTGATTCTGAAGGGGTAACAATGTTTTGTGCAACCTTTGATCTTTGTATAACATTGCAGATTGTTTTTCTTAAAGTAATTTGAAACAAAAATTCTGAAAACTGCCTTCTTTTTCTCTTTATAGAATCCCTTAAAGTTGGCACAGCCCTGGTTTAAGCTCCACAAAAAAAATACTCATTTCAAAAAAATTAGAAAAATGTAAATATAAACACACAGGATATGAAGCAAATGAGAACAATTGAAATGGTATGACTTGGGTTTAGTGCTGTGGGAAGGTGAAATCACAGGTTAGCACAGGGAATCAAAACCAACAGCTACCGAGCTGATGTTCTTCTGTGTCTCTTTTACACGCTTCACCTCAGGCAGGTCAGAGATTGCAGTTCCTTTCCCAATACATTCCTTGTACTTGATCTACCGAGTGTGTAGATCAGAAAAGAAAAGGACAACTGTCAGCACATGACAAACAGTAACACAGACTGACACAAACTGCAACAAATCACAGCTCAAATAGTAACGATCTCAAAGTAATCACAAACTATCAAAGAAAAATTCAGTTCTGAAGTTCAATGTGATGTCCATTTGAAATGAAGCAAATTGACAATAAAAAGTTGGTTAGTTGGAAAATTAGTTAGTTAAAATCAAACTTGTGAACATGTTTTGCAATAACGTCACTTTAAAGCAAGATAACTAATCATGGCAAAATTCCAAGTTTTCATCCCTGAAAGAAATCTCACAATCGCATCCAACAATACCCTCCAGCATAATTGGCATAATTTCACTGACCCCTCGACTCCTACATAACCATACATAATGAAGCTGGAAAGCAATAAATTTGCTGCTGACCTGGTGATGATTTTAGTGATAGGCTCCAAGAGTGACTTTGGAGAGGCCGTAAAATCTATGCTTACTCGATGTACTGAGTGCCACAGATACACACAGAGACCACCTTCAGGCTCAGAGGTCTTGTGTGGTACAGTGGTATGGTTCCTGCTCCTAGACCAGGAGGTCTGGGTTCAAGCCCTATCTGCTCCAGAGGTGTGCAATAACATATCTGAACAGGTTCATTAGAAAATATATCCTCCAGGCTCAGGAGCAGGAATTCTGGTGTCCTCTCCTTTGGCTCCAGTCCTTACTTACCCTATAAAGGACAAAATTATGGACAACTAGTTCAACTGAATGTAGCCATTTTGTTTTCAGTTGGTTTTGCCACAGATACAGAAGGAGATTGTCAAAACTGATGTGGAGAATTCTCCTTGGCCATTTCTCAAACATATCGCTATAAATGCCAAAATAATTTGCAGGAAATTGAAGCAGATTCTTACAATTCAAGTTGATGGTTAATTGCTACCAATCAAGATTGTTTTGAAGGAATGTGAAACCAAACTTCAAATTAAAACAATTAATAGCAGAACTTTAATTCTAAGGAGCTCTGTATCTGAAGTTCAGATTTAAATTACAAACACGCTCTGACTGATTTTGTACTTAAAGGCCTTTGAGGTTAATTAACATGTATTCCAGATGTAATGTGCATTAAAGCTGCACTGGTGTTGACTTAATTATAACTATGGCATGTTATAAAGACGTTCAGGACTGCCAACGTACCCTTATCAATCCCGACATTCTTAGTTACCTCAGTGAAATTGTCTTCAGAGAGACACACAACCTTCAGTTAGTTCCACAAGCATCTCAAAGTTAAAACAAATGTCAAATACCTTGAGGAAAACAGAGTTGATATTAATTTCAAAAGTTTTTGTTTCAGCAATCGGGGGAAATCTGTTAAAATGACAGTGAGGAGGAAATTGCAGAAAAGGAGGAAA
This sequence comes from Ginglymostoma cirratum, assembly GCA_024137785.1. NCBI lineage: Eukaryota > Metazoa > Chordata > Chondrichthyes > Orectolobiformes > Ginglymostomatidae > Ginglymostoma > Ginglymostoma cirratum. The sequence continues at coordinate 79,541,449 of JAHRHZ010000144.1, forward strand.
TTGTACAAGTGGTGTGTTTTAGTGTTTTGAATGGTTGGGTAGTAAAGTTGGGGGTTGAGGGGGAGGTGGGTGTGGAAATCAAGGGTTAACACAGGGATCAAACCAGCAGCTACCGAGCTGATGTTCTTCTGTGTCTCCTTCACTCGCTGCACCTCAGGTAGGTCAGAGATTGCAGTTCCTTGACCAACATTTTCCTTGTATTTGATCTACAAAGTGTGCAGATCAGAGAGGAGAGGACAGACTGTAAGCATGTGACAGGCAAAAAACAACAATTTGCATTTACATAGAACTTGAACAGTATAAAATATCCCTTGGTGCTTCAGATGCGCAAATATTGAACAAAATTTGACATGGAGCTAAATAAGTGGCAAAAAAAGGAGTTGATTGAGGAGATATATTTTAAGGAGTTCCTTTGCATTGAATAGAGAGATAGAAAGGTTTAAAGAGGAATTCTGAACTGCAACAACACAAAGACTTCAAATGAACAATGTAGAGTCACAATCTGTACCGCACTGGAGATTGGATTCTCTGCCCATGTCCTAGCAATAACCATTTTACCATCAACACTCACAAACCAGAAAGCAATTTCCACACTGTAGGGTTTCTACGATTCTATTCTATAATTCTAACCTCTATTTCATTCCCAGTCTGAGGTGCACACAACACCATGACAACAAGGAAAGAGCTACAACTGGCCTCAGAACCCCTGGGACAGTGAAGGAAAAAAAAAAAATCAACCAGGAATGCTGCTGGTGCCTATTCAGCAACTTGTGCTTGAGAAAAATCAGCATGAAGCTTTATAGTATATTTCCACATTTGAATGGCAAACCTAATATCCAAGCACACACCCTCATCTGAGGTGGAGGAGGGCTGCCAGAACTTGAACATATAATGTAGCTTGTAGACGTATCAAAAACCAATCTGGACTCAAAAATCTTTAACACATCCGAAAAGATTTGATCTGCAGGTAACAAGACTTAAATGTTAGCTTTGAGGTTCCTATTCAAACTCCATCAACATTCCATCGACTTTCCACATCAAGCAGATGTTCACCTGCACATCTGCTAATGTGGTATACTGCATCTGCTGTACCCGTGGTGGCCTCCTCTACATCGGGGAAACCAAGCAGAGGCTTGGTGACCGCTTTGCAGAACACCTGCGCTCAGTTCGCAACAAACAAACCTCCCAGTCGCAAACCATTTCAACTCCCCCTCCCATTCCTCAGACGACATGTCCATCCTGGGCCTCCTGCAATGCCACAGTGATGCCACCCAAAGGCTGCAGGAACAGCAAATCATATTCAGCCTTGGAACCCTGCAGCCCAATGGTATCAATGTGTATTTCACAAGCTTCAAAAATCTCCCCTCCCCTAATCGCATCCCAAAACCAGCCCAGCTCATCCCCGCTTCCTTAACCTGTTCTTCCTCTCACCTATCCCCTCCTCCCACCTCAAGCCCCACCCCCATCTCCTATCTACTAACATCATCCCGCCCCCTTGACCTGTCTGTCCTCCCTGGACTGACCTATCTCCTCCCTACCTCCCCACCTACACTCACCTTTACTGGCTCCATCCCCGCCTCTTCGACTTGTCTGCCTCCTCTCCACCTATCCTCTCCTCTATCCATCTTCTATCTGCCTCCACCTCTCTCCCTATTTATTTCAGAACCCTCTTCCCCCCCCCATTTCTGATGAAGGGTCTAGGCCCAAGACGTCAAGCTTTCCTGCTCCTATGATGCTGCTTGGCCTGCTGTGTTCATCCAGCTCCACACCTTGTTATCTCGGATTCTCCAGCATCTGCAGTACCTATTATCTCTTAACATTCCAAATCCTGCTTTCCCGTCATTTTCCTGAAACTTATATGATCCATGTTATAGATGCTGCACTGACATTGCAAACATTTTTTTTTACTACTGATTTTTAGTTTATCTTCTCTCTCCACATCTTTATAAGCTCTTGAAAAAAAGTGCTTACCGGTTAAGATTTCATCCCTCAGTAAAATATGCATCTCAAAATTAACAGAACGTATATTTCACGAAAATAGTTTCACAAATGTTGTAAAAGGTCACATAAATTTCAAAAGGAATTAGAAAAAAAGGACAGTAGTTGTGTTTACTAGTAGGAAATTTTGGATGGGGGGAGCGGAATATCATGAGATTTTTTTTAAAAAAGGGAATCAAACTAGCAACTACCGAGCTGATGTTCTTCTGTGTCTCCTTCGCACGCTGCACCTCAGGCAGGTCGGAGATTGCAGTTCCTTGACCAACATTTTCCTTGTATTTGATCTACAAAATGTGCAGATCAGAGAGGAAAGGACAGACTGTAAGCACATGACAAACAAGTAACAAAACAAACCAGCATTTGCACACAGTCTTTGTACTTCAGAGGAGCCATTGCCAATGAACAAAATTTGACAACAAACCACCTAAAGCAACATGAGGCCGGATGGGACAGCTGCTAAGGAATATCTCATAGGAGGAAACAAAGAGAAATGTGTGGAATTCCTGGCACAGTAACGGGTTGATATTTTATTCAAATGAAGTCAAGCCACAGACTACACCAAATCACAAATGGAATTCTTTTCCATTTGCCTGGTGGCTAAGGTCATCAAGCACTTTGACACTGACTCACACACACCAGGACGTTGGCTTGTTTTAATACCCTATCCATATTACAACAATTACAAACGTCATCTGCTGAGATGGTCTCAGCATCCCTGAGGCCGGAGGAGAAAATTTATATCAGGAATACCGGTGTTGGCGTTTATACAGCAATTTCTGCTTCTGTGAAGTTGGAATGAAGATTTATCGTGCTGCTCAGAGAGTTGAATTGCCTGCTTATTAAGGAATGCTACTTGATAAACTAATATGATGAACTAGTGCAGAAAAATGAATCTATACCACAATGTCATCTTCCAATTAGCAAAGGCGGAAAGAAGGGAATCTAATATGCATTCCATCAATTTGCACTGTATAGGCCAAAAGGTGGACTGTAGGTTTCAACAAAATTAATTTGTATTCAAAAATCTTAAATGTTAAAGTTGTGTCTCAGCAATAAATGAACGGCTAAACGATAACTTTGAGCTTATGATTCAATTCCATCAAAATGGAATTATTTACCCGTATTCCTACTGCTTCTTTAGGAGCTGTGTAATTTATGCTTTGGCTGCTACTTTCAAATTATAATTGTGGACTTTCTGAATATAAGCTGCAATTTAAAGTCAAAAAATGTGTAATTTATTTTTCATTTTCCAAAATATATAAATTTCAAAACTGAAAGGAGCATTGAAAAAATTCCATTAAAATGTTCAAAAAATTTTTTAAAAGGTGAGAGAAAAAGCAATAGGTGTACGACAGGTTAAAAGGGAGATCATATCAGCAGCTACCGAGCTTATGTTCTTCTGTGTCTCCTTCACACGCTTCACCTCAGGCAGGTCAGAGATTGCAGTTCCTTGACCAACATTTTCCTTGTATTTGATCTACAAAGTGTGCAGATCAGAGAGGAAAGGACAGACTGTAAGCACATGACAAACAAACAAAACAACTGGCATATATATAGCACATTTACCAGAGTAAACTACTCCAAGACCTTTCATGGGATACAATATCAAACAGAATGAAAGCCACAAGTAATTGTTTGAGTAGAACTGATAGAATTTGAAGAATGGGTTAAAGGAGGAAAGACAGAGAGGTAACGGAGTTTTCTTCAGAGCAACGGTAACATATAAATGTCAAATCACAGACTGTAACGCACCACATATTGGAGTCTCCCTCACTAGCCTGATGGGTAAAAGCATCTTTCAGCATAGCACTAACATACAGTAGAAGAGCCTGAATATTTACAGTCTGAATTTATTACCTATCATGTCAGATTATGGATGTAAGGTGATCTGGGATTACCTGATGGATGGTTGGCAGAACATGAATGCACACCTTAATATTAGTCAGCCCCTTCAGCAAAGGGAGGCAGAAAGAGGGAAACAAAATATATGTAACATCATACTACACATGCCTAGTCATATAAAAAGGACTGCCAGTCAATGTGGCTATGAATATTTTCAGTATATAGTCTCAACCACTGAGCACCTTCAATGTTATTACTTTAACTTTTAAAAATCTTCTACTTCTTCGATTAAATTTGGTGTATTGTTCATTTACTAATTTGCCTTCATATAACTTATAGACATAACATAGACTTGAAATTGATAATTTGCATCTTAGAAAAGGAAAAAACGAAGTTTTGTATTTAAGATGAACGGACAAGAAAACAACATGATAAAGCAGTGCGACATTATCAGTATTGGAATAATAACATTTTCAAACAGATTTCTTTGTCAAGAACATGTGGCTTGATATGGATTCAAAAGTGAAGGTCTGGGTTCTATATCTCTAATGGAATTCTGATTAGTAGATCTCAAAAAATTACTTAGCATTTCAAGAACTGGGGTCTAGTGTAAGGATAATAAATTTTGGGGATAAATTAGTCTTCACTACAATATCAGTCAGCCCTTTAGCAAAGGAGAGCAGAAAGACTGGATTAAAATATATATTTTAGCAAACAGAGGTTCGGCTTCAAATTTCAATATGCTGAAGTTTATTCTCTCCCTTGGTTTGTGGGAAACTGAGTAATTTATCCAATAATTGCTATATTACCATTAAAATCACCATTTTGTTACATTGAACTTTCCTTACTTTCTTAAGGTCAAAGCTAACACATTAGCTGTTCCCCCTTCAAATATAAATACAAATGTCAACAATGAGTTCAAAAGTTGAAGGAAGCTTTGCAAAAATGTTTGAAAAATTAGAAAAGGTTAAAATAAATTTGAAAAAAGGCTAGAAAAAGAATTGATGCTCATTGTTTTTAGTGGTAAGAAATATTGCATAGTGAAAAAGCCAGGTTAAATCATAGGTTAAAAAAGGGGAATCAAACTGGCAGCTACCAAGCTGATGTTTCTCTGTGTCTCCTTCACACGCTGCACCTCAGGCAGGTCGGAGATTGCAGTTCCTTGACCAACATTTTCCTTGTATTTGATCTACAAAAACGTGTTGATGGGGGAGGAAAGGACAGACTGTAAGCACATGACAACCAAACAATGACAGCTTATGCAGCACCGTAAAACATTCCAAGGTATTTCACAGGAGACTTTATCAAACAAGATTGGACAGTGAATAAACATAAGGCAACATTTGGACAGAAGAGCTAGGTTTTAAGAAGTGTCTTAAATGAGACAGAAAAGTGGAGAGGAGCAGAAGTTTAGGGAGAGAATCTAGAGCTACAGTAAAATGAAAGCACTTTACAAACAATGTCAATTCACATCCTGCACCAACGTACACATTAAATCCTCCCCTTCGACCAAGTGAGCAAAAGTAACTGCGAGTCTAGCACTAACTCATACAAACCAGCAAGTGTCATTGCTTTAATTCCCAGTTGATTTTGAAAGATAAATTTAAGATGCATAATGAGCTATAAACCAGCTTTAGCATCCCAGACATTAGAAGGGAATCTCAATGTTGATCAGTAGCCAGAAATTTCCAATTCTGCAAAGCCAGGATGAAACTTTATAATGATATTCCCACTGTTGGATAGCCTACCTATATTTAAAGTTAAAGAGCCACTTGGGTGACATGGGGATTGGACTGTTGGTGCCTATATCGATATCACAATATTAGTTTCTCCTTCAACAAAGGAAGGCAGAAAGCACATGTTATAACAAACCACACACTACAGACACAACAAAAATCATAGGTTGCATGAGCAAAATTGTGATTGTAAATCTTGTACTGAAGATGGCATTGTGCATTTTGCCCATTTGATGCTACCATATGTACATATATGTACCAAAAAAGGGAGTCTACTCAAAAGAGATAAAAAGGATTTATGTTTAACAGCTCATACAGTTCCAATTCCACACATCCCTGGCTACACATGTAACTGCTTCTGTACCTAAAGCTTCATGATAGTTCAAAATTAATCCAGGTTCACAAACCTAAAGTAATAAGTTCTCACTCCGAGGTACGAAAAGTACAGAGCCGGACTTTAACTTTGTGGTTCTGATTCAAAATCTATCAAGATGCTCAAGTCTGTTTACCTGCTGATTTTTGGAAACTGCAATTTTAGAATCTATTGATGCCCCATTCATGTTACAATCGCAGTTTGGTTACTTTGTTTTCTGTACACTTCATCATTGCACTGCGTTGTAAAGCCTGACAAAACATTACTTAATCATTAATTATTTTTCACCTTGAATAATATATATCTTAAAATGTAAAAAAGCCTGTGTATGTTACAAAAAAGTTATGAATTGATAAATGTTAAAGTCATTTTGAAATGTGATAGCAAAAACATAATTAGTGGTAGAAAACATTGGATCAAAAGTTGTGGGAGCGGGTGGGTGAATAATGGGTTGATAAAAAACGGGGAATCAAACTGTCAACTACCAAACTGATGTTCTTCTGTGTTTCCTTCACACGCTGCACTTCAGGCAGGTCAGAAATTGCAGTTCCTTTACCAACATTTTCCTTGTATTTGATCTACAAAATGTCCAGATCGGGGAGGAAAGGACAGACTGTAAGCACATGACAAACAAATAACATCAAAAAATACCAGTATTTATATAGCACCTTTATTGTAGGAAAACCTCTGAAAGGTGCTTCAGAGGAACCATTACAAAAGCAAAACTTGACACCAAAGCACATAAGGCAACAGGGGGCTAAAGAGAAGTGGATTTTAAGGAGTGCTTCAAAGGACAAAAGAACATATAAAAACAGAGAGGAGAGGGACTCCCAGGTCTTCAATAACACATGGACTTTTATATAAACAATGACAAGTCACAGACTGGTACTATACATTGCAATCTCCCAAATAACATAACGCATTGGAATCTCCTTCAGTGGCCAAGTGGAGAGAATTACTCTAGCAAATCGAAGCAGTTTTAATTTAGCATGTGCTGAGGTAGCAGCTACAGCAACATGTGGTGAAACCATAACCAGCTTCAGAGACTCTGCGATTATGATGGAAAACACATTCGGTGGGGCCAGTGTTGATGCCTATTCATCAATTTTCAATCTCGCAAATTCTGCATTGGTAGCTTACTGATGTTCCCATAAATGAATAACCCATTATCTCTAATCTAGATTCTAGAAAAGGAGGGCAACTTGCTCGAGAGGTTGATGGTCTACTAGAGCAGGAACCTATATCACAAAATATCATTAAACCTCTTTAACCAAGGAGGGCACAGAAAAAGAAATAAAGTATGCTTTACATTAGACTACATACTGCAGGCCAAAAAGGTCAACTGCAGGTCTTTTTTAATTGAAATTTGGAAACCTCAACAATTAATCTCGACTTAAAAATTTTAGATTGTGAAGAGAACAAAACTGACACCACGTGTTAATTTTGTGGTTCTGAGTCAGCTTCTATCGTATTCCAAAGACTGCTTATCTGTTGTTTTGCTGGAAGTGGTGTGAATTATCTTCAAAGTGGTGTATTTAAATCAAAATTATGGTTTTAGTACTGTATTTGTTGCTTTTCTTCACGCTGCACAGCTCTGAAAATTGCTTGCACATTATTTCCACTGACCACCCCACCACCAATGATATAAAAATATCAAAATTGATAAAAGAATTTGACAAAAAGGTGTTTCTAAAATTAGAAGATGTTAAAATCAAATTTCAATAAAAAAGGAAAGGTAGAAACGTCATTAATTATGTTTAGTGGTGGGGAATGTAGGGTAGTAAGGAGATGGGACCATAGGTTAAAAAAAGGGAAACAATCTGGCAACTACCGAGCTGATGTTCTTCTGTGTTTCCTTCACACGCTGCACCTCAGGCAGGTCAGAGATTGCAGTTCCTTGACCAACATTTTCCTTGTATTTGATCTACAAAGTGTGCAGATCAGAGAGGAAAGGACAGACTGTAAGCACACGACAAACAAACAGCACACATACTTTCTACAAACAATGCCCAGCCACACATACCACAGTAACCCGGGTTATCCTTCATTGGTCATCCACCTGTACAAGCTACACAAAGGCAGCAGGTCCCTTACAGAGATATTAATTCGCCTCCCAGACTGCTGTTGGAAGGGAGTGGGAAGCCATGATTAAAATGGGATAGTAATAGCGTGGTGCCCTCTTTCAGAATACAAGTCAGCCTCCAATCATGCAAGTCAGCCTAATGTAAGCCTGAGTTCTTTCAAGTAATGTGCCACAAACTGAAATGGAAATAACTTCCAGTAAGGCTAGAGGGCTCAATTTGACTAAGGAAAGCCAGCTAGTACACAAGGTACAATTGCATTTCTCCAGATAGGGGTGACGGCTTCCTCATGCAGTTGAACCCACCAGGGAGCAGCAGCTAGGGCTGAAAGCAACAACCTTTGTCTATTCTCTCTTTGTGTATCAATAGGAAGCAAAAAGCTACTGTCTGCTCATCTTCACCCTCATCGAGCTGGATCGTTTCCTGCCCACCAGTGGGCATACATTCTACTGGAGACCATTCCCGTTGGTCCCTGGTAGTAGTTGGTCACTTGTTGCCCCAGCTCCCACTCTCCCCTCCACTGGACTGTGATCTTGTACAGGGTCGGTGCATACATAAACACAGTGCCAGGGTTAGCATCTCGTTGGGCCTTAGCAGGTCAGTTTGTAGTTTGCCATGGGCCTACAGTAACAAATCAGTCCCACTCTGAGTTGAAAGCAAAGCCCCTGCTTCATTCTTAATTAAATGCTTCTGGTGGGCAGATCAGGAACAAGCCTCAAGTTCCTCAGGCGAGGAAATGAAAAACAATCAGACAATATTCCCAATCTTTAGCGATCTGTTCTAACCAGTGAACAAGTAATATGTGTAATTCCATTTGGGGGCAATGCCATGTGAGGAATGTCCTGGAGGACTGTGTTTATGCCTCCCTACCCTAAGGTAAACTTGCTCACCTTCAGTAGGGGACAGTCAAGAGAATGAAAAAAAAACCCACTACATCAGACTACACTCTGCAAAGAAAAAAGGCAACTACAGGTTAAATACGTGATCTAATTGTTTTTTGTTTTTTTTTGTTAGGTCTGGTGATTAGGTTTTGCTTATTCATCACTCTTTGAACTCGACAAAGCCTTTGGTTAATTCCATAAATATCAGAAATTGTTAGAATAACAATTCTAACTATTGTCAGAATACTAGAGTAAGTTCAAATTAAATCAAAATAGAGGAGAGAAACTGTGTGAAGTGTGTTTAGTGCCAGGAAGACTAGGGGATAAAAAAATGGGGGATTATGGCATAACACAGGGGGGAATAAAATTGACAGCTACCGAGCTGATGTTCTTCTGTGTCTCTTTTACACGCTGTACCTCAGGTGGGTCAGAGATTGCAGTTCCTTGACCAACATTTTCCTTGTATTTGATCTACAAAAAGTGTGCAGATCAGAGAGGAAAGGGCAAAATATAAATGCATGACAAACAATGACAAATAGACCATGAGCACAACGTATCACAACATAATAAACATTGCAATGACAAACTACACAGAAACAACCTGTGTTACACAGGCCAATAATGCATCAGCTAAAAATTATTTTTGATCTACTTTAATCCAATTAAATAATTTAAAGTTGTAACTAACTTAATTTGGTATGTTCGATTTTAGGGAACACCAACATATTTAACTTGGTTTTCTTACAATGATGGGTAATTAGTTTGAACCGTAGAACCAATAATGTTATACATCTTCGTACAGCACATTGACTGCAGTGGTTGAAAAAGGCAGCTCACCATCATCTTCTCAAGGGCAACTACAGATGGGCAAGAAATGCTGGCCGAGCCAGCAATACCCATGTCCCACAACTGGAAAAGTTCAAAATTCATAACTATTTTGTTGTAATGGCCTTTATGATTATGATAAAATGTAGATATGTTGGAAACATGTTAATGGCCAGTTCATGTATATTAAAATCACTTGCAATCATTTTTTTTTAAATAACCTGATGAAGGAAAGCTAAAATCCCGAAACTGTGTTTAAGATTCATATTATGAAGGGCTGACACTGAGTGTTAAATCCACACCTGCACTATCTGCATTAAAAATTTCAAAACAATTGTAATTCATTTTTGAAAAATCCCAAAGTGAATTTGAATTCATAAAACTGAAAATCAATCTAGATTTTAAGATTCCAAAAGTGGTGATCTAAATTTGTATCATTAAATTCAGATCCAGAGTCTCCCAATACAATCAAATGCATTACTCTGAGTCTGTCTTTCAAATCTTGACAATTTGACTATCTCCCTCCAATGATATTTACTACAGCCATGTGTATGTGTAATAAAACTCTTCTGTTGCCATTGTGTTTTTTTCCCCACGCGACAATCTACCACATCAACAGTTTTCTTCCAAAAGCTATTTTACAAAAGCCTTAAAAACATCCTCACAAAGATGTTCATGTTTCAAAAATAGATGCAAATGAGTTTGGATGATTTGAAAAATGAAACAGAAATTAGTGAGAAGCTGCATGAATGAACTTTAGTTCAGTGACAGAATGGGTTAGGTGGTCCAGATGGATCATGGGGTGGCATAAGGGAATGTAACCAGCAGCTACCGAGCTGATGTTCTTCTGTGTCTCCTTCACACGCTTCACCTCAGGCAGGTCAGAGATTGCAGTTCCTTGACCAACATTTTCCTTGTATTTGATCTACAAGGTGTTCAGGTCGGGGAGGAAAGGACAAACTGTCAGCCGGTATTCAACTGTAAACCACATAAAATCACACACTGCACCAGATCACAGGTTACAATAAAATTTGCACTTCAGGACATGAAATAAATCAGATATGACTACGAACTGTGTGTCAGTCGTTAACAAGTTGGTTAACGACATCCGTGCAGCCAAAGCACTGTGAGTAGCATTTGTTTTAACTCATGTCATTTAAAGTGTATTAACAATTATTATTTCATAAGAGTTATTTAGTTAAGTATTGTTGGTAAATTAAGTTATAGTTTAAATCATTGAAGAAAAAGAAAGAATTTAACCAAAAGATTAAGGATTTTAGTGGGAAGCTGTAGATAAGGTTAGATAAATTAAACTTAGTGTTACCACTGACTTTGTTGCATTTGTTTTAAAGGAAGGAGTGAATTTCTACAGGAGTTCTCCTGCACATCCTCTGTGACTGGTAGAAGAGTGTTGACATAGCTGTTTTCATTTTTCACTGCTCCTCTGGAACAGCTACAATGGATGAGCAGGGGAATTCTGTTGAAACTCAACAAGGTTCCTTGCAAATGTGACTGTCTTCAAACTTGATAAACAAAAGATAAATTAAGTTATGTTAAAGTTCAAAAGAAAACCGGAATAGTATAATGACTTTCATCATTGCTAGAGTAACCCAGGCTATGCTTTAGCAAGATGCACATTTGGGTGTTTAGGATTTCCTGAATCTGCTTTGCTGACAATAATAAAATGCCATCACTGTAAGGCTGGCATGTGTTTTCAGCACTGCAACACGTAACTATCAAAGGTGTTTCCACTAAATTTATGGCCCTTGGGCATCACTAAAGATTAATCAGGTTCCTGATCTCAATGATATAGGTTCTTCTATTGGTTAAGATCAAAAACAGTAGATGTAAATACTTTCAGTAAGTTATTTTTCATCATTTATTCCATGCTTTGAATTTTGAAAAAAAAGTTAAGCTGTTCTTCAGATGGCACAATCCATCAAAATATTTAAATGCATCTACTTAAAGCTTTATAAGACTGGATTATAAGTAATATATTGTCTGTGTTTTTCTTGGCGGAATGAAGTAGTTAAGTATTTCTGACTGAGTTATAACATGCCTTTGCTTTATATTACAGCATCCGGTGCATTTTATCTTAGCTGTACTTGCACCTGAGCAGTTTTGCAAAATGTTGGGAACATGGGGTGCTGTAAGTTTACCCTGTTCATTCCTAGATGTGGAACTCAGAACCTGGCAACAATACTGAAATGACTCGAAAGTTATACTGAAGAATGAAATCTGCAGTTGTGACTATAAAAGCCAACAGGGATTCAGAGTAGTTTCCAAGTTACCTTAGGTTTCTAGTCTTGGACGTTACACAAATCTACAGGGGTTAGAGTCACAATGTTATCGGAGATCTCAGTAGCCCATTGGCATTCATCACTATCATAGGAACCAGCAGAGGGTATCCAAGTGCCTCAGAGGCACTTGGGTTAGTTAAATATCCTTAATGTTGGTCACAATATGACAATACAAATGCAGCTTTCACTAATCATTTCCTCTGGATTCTTTTATCCCTTTGAATAGTTTTAGTTCAAAATAACTGTACAGTCCTGAAATTCAACAATAGTTACATATAATTGAGTGACTAAGGTTGATTATTTTAAATACCCATTCTTAGGATGAGGGTTACGCTGAAAAGGCCAGTATTTTGGTAGTTCCTTAGTTACCAATAACATGAAACAAGCAACTGTGTTCATCCAGTCCATGGTGTGTTTATGCTTTATGTGCATCTGTCTTCTTCCGTCCAACATTAGCTACGTCTTTCAGCATAGACCTCAAGTTCCTTCTTCCTCAAACAATTACCTGGCTTTGCTTTAACTGCATTAATACTGTTTGCCTCAGTATTTTCTCGTGGTATTAAGTTCCATATTCTTACCATTCTCCTATCAACCAGAGTACAGTTGCTCTAAGGAAATAACAGTGGGCTTCTCCTTGTGTAACACTTCAGGGGTTAGAGTCTCAAAAAGACCAAACCATTAAGGACAGCAGGTTTGTTTCCATAAAGACCACTTGGGCTTTACAGTCACTTCTACTGGCACCAGCTATTATTTCCAGGGTATTTTGCTTTTTAAATACAAAGCGCAAATTCCCTTTGTGGAATTTGAATGCATGTTTAAATGAAAGCAATGCTGGAAATCTGAAATAGAAACAGGAAGTGCTGGAGAAACACAGCAGGAATGGTTTCAGAGAAGAGTCATACTGGACTCTAAATGTTAACTCTGTTTCTCTTTCGACAGATCTTGCCAGACCCGCCAAGATTCTCTAGCACTTTGTTTTTATTTTTGAACCCACTTTTCCCAGATTGATAATCAAGAACTTCTGGATTATAGCCATATAACATAACCACTACTTTACTGTGCCCACATTGTGAACAGAATCCTCAATACAGTCCTCCTACTATTTAATTAAAATACAGACATTTGCAAATAATTTTTCAGGGAGTTTTCCATTTCATTGCAAATCCTAGCTGCATCATAACCTGGGTTATCTGTGAATATAACGGATTATGTAACTGCTGTTATTAAGGAGGACAAATTTCACACAGGTGAATGATTAAAAGGTTGAGAATCGTGTAAATGAAAGGATTAGCATAGATTAGGAAGAGGAGGATTGGTGCAATCAGGGATTGTACCGAACTAATGGCCTCCTGTGTTCTTTTGACTCTCTCCATCTCTGGTGTTTCTTTAATTGAAGTCCCTGTACCAACTTCTTCTTTATATGCGATCTTTACACACACAGAAGCAAGATATTAAAATGAAGGGCAGGACAGAGATGGTCTTGATTTGGCAATGGAACTCAGAAACCATATATCCAAACCAGGCAAAATTCAATAACAAATTAATAGAAAATACAAGTAACAAACCAGTTAAATCAGAAACCTGTAAGAGGCTGACAAAAAATACTAAACCAAGAAGAGTTAACTGTCAACTAGCCAATAAACAAAAAACAATTAAGGCGACAAAAACTTTTAAAAGAATTTGTATGCAATAAATATATAAGATTATTATTAGAAAACATCTGCATAACTGAGGAATCAAACAAAATTGTTATATCATTGTCATTGCTGAATTTTGTTAGAAATAATTTGCGCGGATAAAAGGGTAAGGAGAAAAGTAGAAAATGGCTTTAAAAACTACAAATGGTGAGTAGGTTAGCTTTGGAAAAATATTTAGGTAAAAAGTACCAAGCTGAAATTCTTTTGGTTTTCCTTAGCTCGCAGGATTTCAGGTGTGTCTTTTACTGTGGTAACCTTTCCTTTAATGTGTTTAAGTTCTGAAGTGTACTGAAGCTATAAAACAGAGTGAAAATCAACAATAAGAAAACAGAAACAACAAGCAAAGAAACATTGATAAGACCAGGTAAAGCTGGTGAATTCCAGGGCTCTAACAAAAAGTTTTGATGGGATTATCTCTATATTTACATGCTTGGTCAAAATATTTACTTGATTCTTACTTCCTTTTCTTTCCTCCAACCCTCATTGTCTGAAGCTACAAAGTATCAAAAATCTGGAGTAGCATCTGTTCAAAGTTCATTAGCACGACCAAAAAGCATATCAGGATCTGGCTTCTCCAGACTTTGAAGGCAGACAAAGCCCATGGTTACATCTGTTTAGGAACAGCCTGAATCTTTAGCTTGACGGGCACTATGGTGTATTGAATATGACTGACCAAGAGTATCTCCTATTCTTGCCATTGGCACACTGACAGGGTTTGCAAGTTAGCAAACAACCAATTTGGCTGTACCACAAAGACAGGTACCATGCCAATCAGATCCCAGAGTAGGACGGGAACCTGGCGCTGATGGCTCAGAGGTAGGGGCACTACTCACTGTGCCACAAGACCTTTTTATGAGTTTTTGCATTCAAGATTCTCTAGTTCCAACTTTAAAGAGGGAGGGTGCACATGTTTGCTGAATCGAACTGTGCCCAAGGGGAATCCATAACATAAAGGCACAACTGTTTTAAACAGCTGAACCCGACTCAAATAGATCTTCTCAGTGAAATTATTGATTATGCCTTTGGGCCCAGACTCTCACATTTAACTTAGGCCTCTTCCAGTGGCCTCAACTGGTTTTGAGTTGTGAAGCTCAGAAGTCACCAGGTGTAAACAGTGTGTCCTCAGGCCATTCAGTGGACTCTGCCTGATTATAATCCTCTCCTATGCAGCCTTCTCTATTAGCAAGGGGGGGTGGGCGTAAAATCCAAAACCCCAAAATCTCCCCATCACTGTCTCTGACAATGCCATCCAGTCCCAAAGAGATGGAGAGCCAACCTCAGACCTGACAGCTCACTAAGCAGCATTGGGCACTGACTTGGGAACTGACTACCCTCATGTTCTTGGAACAGTGCACAGTATGAGAGGGAATGGGACCAAAAGAGACAAATAGAGATAACATGTTACGAAGTATGTGGGAGTAGGAAGAAGAGAAATAACCATCATCCTGTCTAGAATGTTAATAGCATTTTGTTACAGCCCTGTTAAATTCCATAAAAAACATACAAAGCAAAGAAAGTACACAAACAATTTTGATGTTTACTGTTCCCAGTAAACATGTGGGACACTGATTGTCCAGACAGGTAACAGTGACACAGTACTTAACCCCTTTGAAGACAACATCAGCATTTCTGCAGAGTGTCCCAAAATAAGGTTGAATCTTTTTACCTTTTGTCAAACATGTATTACATTGAATGGAGAACATGTTGATAGTGTCCTGTTCTTTGTTCTTTCTGCACATATTATGCCATTGGTTTTGCTGCAGAATAACCACTGAGCACAGAAAAAGTTGACTGAAAGCTTGGTCAACATTTTAAATCAGAAAGCAAAGGCTTTGGGTTCCCATATGATTGACCTGGACGCCAGATATGGTGAAACCTATTGACTTACTGTACTGATGTTCTTCTGGTTTTCACGGACTCTGTGCATCTCGGGTGTATCTGTTACCGAGACATATTGAGACATGGTCTTCACAGCTTCTGCCTTGTATTGGCTCTACATAAGCAATTCAGAGTAGAATTATTAGATGGCAATGGAAAGGCACATTATACTGCACCAGAATCATCTCTAGCTCAGACTTTTCATAACGATAATAGGTGTCAAATGATAAGCACAGATTAAAAACTCATCCAGGACTAAATTGGACTGCGCAAGAAATACAGCAGTGCGTTTAAATTAAAATAATAACTTTTCTTTTTATTGTCTTCTTTAATTGAATATAATTTTGGAGGAGACAGGGATGTGTTCATGTGCTGTCTAGCCAGAAATGCCCTCATCCCGTGAATGAATAAAGGAAATGTCCAGTAATGCAATACAAGAATTTATTCTATTAAACCACAGTTGCACTAGTTCAACCTACTGTTGCATGAATTCATCGAAAATTTTACATTGGGGATTTCACAAATCAGTTGTGGTGGAAACCTGAAGTACTTGAAGCAAGTTTGAAGAATATGGTAATTTCAAATGCATAAATTCCTCACCCAAATACTGCAATATCAAAGTGGAGCTGTAATTACAGTGAGCAGAAGCTGGAGGAATAGTGTCATTCACCTTCTTTAATGCAGGTATAACACACCAGATATTCATAACTGTCTAAGTAATCATAGTCTTGCATGTTAAATTGGAGAAAATTGAACAGGAAGGAATTTTTTTTTTTATTAAGAAAAATATGTCTTGTACAATATGAAGCCGGCAGAGGCATTTGCTAAACATCAGAACTGCTGGTGAACAGTCCCCAATTTCTCCAATCTATCCTCATAGCCAAAGTTCCTCATTCCTGGAAATGCTATGAACATTTAAGATAGTTTTAAAGTGATTCTCACAAAACGCTTAATTGCAAATGATGTTTTCAACCAAAAAAAAGTTATACAAAATGATTGATGCTGTAATATTGTCTGAGAAGGCATAGCAACTGCTAGCCATCAGGGAGTTGGAAAAGGAAATTCTGTCAGAAGTAAAAGGTCACAGAACTCCTACAGTGTGGAAACAGGCTCTTTGGCCCAACAAGCCCACACCAACCCTCAGAGCATCGCACCCAGACTCATCCCCTATAACCCACCTAATCTACACATCCCTCAACACTACAGGCAATTTTCCATGGCCGATCCATGCAGCCTGCACATCTTTGGACTGTGGTAAGAAACCAGAGCACCCAGAGGAAACCCACGCAGACACAGGGAGAATGTGCAAACTCCACACAGACAGCTGCCCGAGGTGGAATCAAACCCAGGTCCCTGGTGCTGTGAGGCAGCAGTGCTAACCACTGAGCCACCGTGGTATTATTTGGGGCTGGAGAGGATAGAGATCCCAGTTTGTCTTCATGGGGTGAGGACTGGTGCAGTGTGCAGTTATGTGTATGTTAAGTCCATCATATTTAACTATCAAGCAAGGTGGAGTTTCACTGTCCAGCTCCAGGCTGGCTCCAGGAATTTAGCTTCTTGTAAGTTGATGAGAAGTAACAGGTGGCTCTTTTCCCAATGTGGGTCTCAAGCTGTTCCTAAGGCATTCAATGTAATTAGAAGATACTGAGAACCAACGATTAGAAGTGGAGAAGGTTCCCTGGATCCTACTAGGCCATGGATTACTGCTGGAGGACATTTGTTTCTAATGTCCCCACCAGCGCTAAAGTAGACCCTCCACCTACAGAATTAAAGAATTGATGGTTGGGATGAGGACAGTTGTGGTTCTGCTGTGTTACATCTGCACGAACTTAGCTGACATCACCTTACCGGCCAGTAAAGTTCACATCTATTGTGAAAATTTGCAGCAGAACAGAAAATAGTTTAGAAAAGAAATGCTTTACCTGGCTGCTCAAATTCTTCACATTATGAGCGTGGATTATGTCGGGTGTATCTACAACTGTTGTGTAATTAGGCCTGTCCATTTCAGCCAACTGCTTGTATTTTACCTAAAAAAGGTTGACAGGTCAATTTTAACCACACAGATACCATTTCAGCCATTTAATTAATCAATGAACTTCACTGAGCTGGGATGGAGTTATAATTTACAGATTTGAAAGGATATGACAGAGAACTGGATCGGTCATTCATTTCCAGGTTGAGATGGACCATAAGCAGCATCATCAGCTCTTGTCCTCCACTGTTAAAATTTCCAATATGCTACAACACAATAGAGGAATAAATTCATGCTGAGTAGTAGAAGTACCCTGTTATATACAGGGCAAGGAATCTCGCAAACAATGAATCAGAATCAGAGCCCACCACATCAAGCCACAGGTAGTAGTGGAGAACTAACAGGAGCAGGACCCCAGGAAAAGCCCCCATTATCAATGATGACAAAGCACAGGCGACAAATGAAATACAAAGCTGAAGCATTTACTATCACCTGCAGCCAGAAGTGCAAAGTGAATGATCTATCTGACTCCCCTCCTGAAGTACAAACCATTATAATGACTGTTTTCAGTCAATTCAATTCATCCCACTTGATGTTAAGAGTGACCAAAAGCACTGGATGAAGCAAATATTAGGAGACACAACAATATCAGTATTTAGTGCTAAAGACTTGTACTCCAGAAGTAACAATTCCCCTACGCGAGAAATTACAATACACTTACAACACTGGAATGACCCAAAGTGAAAGATTGCTTAAGTGTGTCCTCTCCACAAAAGGCAGGATAAATCTGTACCATTAGCCTACCCCCAACCATTGGTAAAATAACATAACATATCATTGAGAGTGCTATTGAGTACAAATTACTCACTGATACTCAGTTTGGGTTCTACTCAGATCATTTTGCTGTGTTCTTCATTACAGCCTTTGTTATACAGTGATGAAACTGAAAAATCTATGGGCTCCTGCAATAGTACTCAAGACACGCTCCAGAATTTGCTGTGCAACCAGCCAAGATATTTCAGTGCAGCTACATCAACAGCCTTCTATTTCTACTTTTATTTATTCATGGGATGTTTGCGTCATTAGCTGGCCTGCATTTATTGCCTGTTCCTATTTGTCTTTGAGAAGAAAGTGGTGGGCTACCTTCTTGGACCTAGCAATGTGTAAACCTGCTCAGGTATGCCCAGTACACAAAATCAGGATAATCCAACTGAGCCAGTTACTGTCCTATCAGACACTCTTGGGCGTCATGAAATGATGGAAGATGTCATCAAACAGTGCTATTTAACAGCATTCACTTAGCAATAAGCTGCTCACTGTCATATAGAGTCATAGAACTGTACAGCATGTAAGCAGACTTCATTCCAACTTGCCCATGCTGACCAGCTATCTTAAATTAATCTAGTCCCATTTGTCAGCATTTGGCCCATGTCACTGTAAACTCTGCCTATTCATATACTGATCCAGATGCCTTTTAAATGTTGTAATTGTATCAGCCTCCACCACTTCCTCTGGCAGCTCATTCCATACACGCACCACACTCTGCGTGAAAATGTTGCCCCTTCGGTCCCTTTTAAATCTTTCCCCTCACTGATGCTCAGTTTCAGTTCTTCTAGGGCCACTCAGCTCCTGACCTCATTCAGCCTTGGTCCAAAGATGGACAAAACAAAGAGTTGACTTCCAGAAATAAGGGGAGAGTAACTGCCCGCATCATCAAAGATGCATTTGACTGAGACATCAAGAAGCCCTAGCAAAACTGGAATGAATGGAAATTGGGGGAAACTCTCTGCTAGTTAGAATTTGACCTTGCACAAAGGAAGATGGTTATGGTTACTAGAGGTCAGTTATCTCTGCAGGTGCTCCTCGAGCTAGTGTCCTAAGCTCAAACAGCTTCAACTGCCTTATCAATAATATTTCTCTGTTATAATGTCAGAAATGGAGATGTTTGTTGATGCTACACAAGCCTGAATTTTTGTAATGCTGGCGTGGGGTCTCCAGCTTAGCCAAAATGGCACCTGACTACCAGTTCTGGAAGACCCAACTCTCAACCTGACAATAGCATTTTTCATCAAAAAACTTCCTCGATGGGGCTATGCATATACCAAATGGTTCAAGAAGGCAACTCACCACCACTTTCTCAAGGGCAATTAAGGGTGGATAGTTATTGCTGAATTTGTCAGCAATACCCCCATAACCCATGAGTCATACAGTCATACAGCATGGAAATAGACCCTTCGGTCTAACCAGTCCACACTGACTACGTTCCCAAACTAAATTAGTCCCATATCCCTGTAAATCTTTCCTATTCATGAACCTATTCATTTACAAAGTTTTAGCAAAGATTACCTAGCATGGTGATGAAACGTCTGAATGAAAACAAACCAGCTCAGCGAGCAAGTCAACAACCTAACCATTCCATGTGTCTTTTAAACGTTATAACTGCATCCACCACTTTCTCTGGCAGTTCATCGCACTCTATGTAAAAAATTTGACCCTCATGTCCTTTTTAAATCTTTCTCTTCTCACCCAAATGAATAAAGACCTGAAAAACAAACTTACTGTTGTCAAGGGCAAGGCCAATGGTATATCCTTAATTAGGTGGAAGAGTTAATCTATTGAATGCATAGTCACTCACCTGGCTTAAAATTTCTGTGGCGTTCTTGGCTCTGGCAAAGTCAGGTGTTTCATTAGCAAGTGCCACAAGCCCTTTACCCTTGATTTCTTCTTCCAATGATCTCTTGTACTCTTTCTGAGTTAGACAAAGCAAAGAGGCCATTCACCAATAGTTCTGTAAATAGTCTGTAGGAATATCCCTACTGACAATCCAATTGCAATATAGTTGGGAATTGCCTCAACCAAACCATGGGATAGCAACTTGCATTTTTCTTGGCATGTTTTAAAAGGACAGTGATAACAAAGGCTCCAACATTCATTCTTCACATGGTTGACCAGGAATCTTTCCCACTCTTATCCCCTGTTACTGGCCAGTGTTGAAAGGATTTGTAGGCTTTGCATTGTTTGAATGCGTTATGAATATATATTCTTTGGCTATCAGGTCTCAGAACAGCGTTCAAATCAGGAGGCTTTGGTTCAGAGAGAGGGACTATAGCCCAACGTGCTACATGAACTCCATTGTCCTGTAGAGGTAGCTAAAAATTGCCATTGTGAGGAAAATTAGATCTACAGCTAAGGCTACTAGTTCATCTTGGTATGTCGGCAACTGCAAAGCCAGATTGATCTAAATGGGGGAACATCCTGCTGCTCATCTGACTATTAACATAATTGTCAATCTGTTCAAACTGGTTGATTCTCATTCTGGGTGACTAGAGAATGAAAGAAAAGTCTTTTGCCTGTGAACGCTATCATTAGTGATAGTTCTATTCATCAGCTTAAAAAATCATTTTGTTTTATTCTTTGGAAAAAAGGCATGCTATATTCATAACTCAATATGGATTGTCTTTATCTTGAAAAAGAAACAATATCAAAAGTGTGACCAAGGTAGCTTCTGAAGGTCAGGTGACCTTTAAAAGTTTCAATACAGACTATCTCAAGTCTCCAGAAACTTTCCAACTGAATAACTATGGGTAGCAGTCTCCTTCTTCTATGAGCATACATAGACAAAATTCATCTGTGGAGTTTACTTAAATGACAGAATCTGTAGACTCTCAGCACTCCCTATTTATGAGCTTGATACTCAACAAATGAAGGGAAAAAGCAGCCAGTTTATAATAAGTAGATGTAAACAAAGCCCGCTCCATTCGCTGCGGTATAGCAGTGGCTTCTAACTTTAAACCATTCTGACTGGACTGAAGCATTCAATTAGGTGGTCACTTGATCAAACCTATCTTCAGGTAACAAATTTTTTAGGCCATCACCCAGGAGTAAACCACACATCAAAGTTAGAACCAGTCTCCACTCACCAGAACTGTCTGCAATAATGTTAAAACCCTGCACCTTCTGACTCATTGGTGGAAATAGTACTGAACAGCTAAAAGCTCTCCTTCTTGCTCTCACTTGGACCTTTGAGGCCTGAAAATTCACAAATGGCTTAAACTGCAATTCCCCATGCCAACTCTGTGAACTAAATGGCCTCCTCTATGTTCTTATGTTTCTTTCATGGTTCCATTCAAACGAGATCAATACTTGCAGTAACTGTCTTGGGTCAGCAATTCCTTTGAGGCAAATAAGTTAATTTTTAAATTCAACCAAAACTCCACATAGAACAAGCCTAAGTTTTCAAGGACTGAAAGAAAAGAGTATCATCACCTTTTTTCAAATCCAAAAGAGGCTGATAAACATCTATGAACTACTGAGATACCAAGTTATAGAGCTGGATGAACACAGCAGGTCAAGCAGCATCAGAGGAGCAGGAAGGCTGACGTTTCGAGCCTAGACCTTTCTTCAGAAATGGGGGAGAGGAAGGGGGTTCTGAAATAAATAGGGAGAGAGGGGGAGGAAAAAAGACGATGGATAGAGGAGAAGATAGGTGGAGAGGAGACAGACAGGTCAAAGAGGCGGGGATGGAGCCAGTAAAGGTGAGTGTAGGTGGGGAGTTAGGGAGGAGATAGGTCAGTCCAGGGAGGACGGACAGGTCAAGGGGGTGGGATCAGGTTAGTAGGTAGGAGATCGGGGTGGAACTTGAGGTGGGAGGAGGGGATAGGTGGGAGGAAGAACAGGTCAGGGAGGCGGGGACAAGCTGGGCTGGTATTGGGATGCAGTAGGGGGAGGGGAGATTTTGAAGCTTGTGAAGTCCACATTGATACCATTGGGCTGCAGGGTTCCCAAACAGAATTTGAGTTGCTGTTCCTGCAACCTTCGGGTAGCATCGTTGTGGAACTGCAGGAGGCACAGGATGGACATGGCGTCTGAGGAATGGGAGGGAGAGTTGAATAGTTTGCGACTGGGAGGTGCAGTTGTTTAGTGCGAACCAAGCGTAGGTGTTCTGCAAAGCGGTCCCCAAGCCTCCGCTTGGTTTCCCCACTGTAGAGGAGGCCAGAACGGGAACAACGGATACAGTATACCACATTAGCAGATGTGCAGGTGAACATCTGCCTGATGTGGAAAGTCTTCTTGGGGCCTGGGATGGCGGTGAGGGGAGAAGTGTAGGAGCAGGTGTAGCACATACTGCGGTTGCAGGGAAAAGTGCCGGGTGTGGTGGGGCTGGTGGAGAGTGAGGAGCGGACAAGGGAGTCCCAGGGAGAGTGGTCTCTCCGGAAAGCAGACGAGGGTGGGGAGGGAAAAATGTCTTTGGTGGTGGGGTTGGATTGCAGATGGCGGAAGTGTTGGAGGATGATGTGTTGGATCCGGGGGTTGGTGAGGTGGTATGTGAGGATGAGGGGGATTCTGTTTTGGTTGTTATTGCGGGGAGGAGGTGTGAGGGATGAGTTGTGGGAGACAAGGTCGAGGGCGTTCTCGACCACTGCGGGGGGGGGAAGTTGCGGTCCTTGAAAAATGAGGACATCTGAGATGTATGGGAGTGGAATGCCTCATCCTGGGAGCAGATGCGGCGGAGACGAAGGAATTGGGAATAGGAGATAGCATTTTTGCAGGAAGGTGGGTGGGAGGAGGCGTATTCTAGATTTTTGGTGGATAGAAGCTGGATAGAGGAGTAGATCCCTCCCTCCTCATCCCTGCCTCCACATCCGTTCCTCCCCCCTCATCCATCCCTCCTCCCATCCACCTCCCTCTCTCTCCCTATTTATTTCAGAACCCCCTTCCCCTCCCCATTTCTAAGAAGGGCCTCAGCCTGAAATATCAGCTTTCCTGCTCCTCTGATGCTGGTTGGCCTGCTGTGTTCATCCAGCTCTACACCTTGGTATCTCAGATCCTCCAGCATCTGCAGTTCCTACTATCTATGAACTACTGTTGGCAGCAGAGCTGCCTCTACAATTGGCTTCAACATTTCTAGGCTATGGGGCAGAAAAAAATTCAATCATTATACTTGCCCGTCAATTCCAATATACGTTTCCATAATATGTAAACAAACAGAAATATAAGCATTCGTTGATATAAATGATACGATTATGCATTTAGTTTGTTCAGTCATACTAGGCCATTCTGACATCTCTACTAATGTTTTCTGCAATGGTCAACTTTCTGATAGGCAAAATAAAGGTGTATGAGTTAAGGGTTAGTTTAGTTGGCTCAATGGATGGTTTGTGGTACACAGTGATGCCAACAGTGCAAGTTCAATTCCCATACTAGCTGAGGTCACCATTAGGTCCCACCTTCTTAATCCCACCCCTCACCTAAGCCATGGGGACCTTCAGGGAAAACTACGACCTCTAATGAGAGAGTCACCCTATGGCCCTCTGCCATTATGACAACTTTGACTTATCTGCTACAGTAGGAAAGTGTGGCCTACAATATTTTCACAACTAGATAGAATGTAATATTTCATTATCTTAAACACAGGGCATGCATTGGTGACACTGGGTCATATTTACCTCGTTGAGAATGTACGTGGCATTCCTTGCTCGCATCATCTCAGGAGTCTCGTCAACCACCGTTAAGCCCTTACCCTTCACGCCTTCTTCAAGATCCTTCCTGTATTCTTTCTAAAGAAATGAAAAGGAGAGCTACAGGAATACTGACTACATGACATCCTTGCCCCTTACAATGGCACTTGCCAACAAGAAAAACTCCAGACAATAGATGACAGAATGACACACACGTCTTTCATTGTGTTAAGAAGGATAAAACACTTCAAGCATGATTAGTTGACCGAATTGCAGGTTTCCTTACATTACAGTTATGAAAAAATGAATATGACAACAGTCTGAACGAGCTTGATGCATAATTGCCAAATACTGACAGTAGCACCAGCAAAAAAGAAGAGTATAAGCCAATGAATAACTAAATTATTCTACAAATTGCAAACAAAATGCTTGAAAATATGCTAAAATCATGATTAGTGAAAGCATAATTTTGCACGATTAATGCACACTTTGCATCTTTCAACAAACAGCAATAATTACTTGTCAAATCATTAAAAACAAAGAAATAGACTGCATACCTCACAGCCTATTTTAGTTGCATATTTGACATGCAACATGGCGGGCGTAATCTCCAAACCAGAAAGGTTCCTGCCTTTTATATGCTCTTCCAAATCCTTCTTATATTCTTTCTATTGGTGATAGAAATAAGAAATAAAGTAGACAATAAATTTGAAGCAAAATAAATAGGAAAGTGGTCAACGTGTACATAACAGATCATTGACAATCCTTACAGAATGTCTTGGCAGAGATGGTCATTTTTATGAGATAATCATTTTTACAGAAATAACAAAGCTGGTTATACACCAATGAGGTTATGCTCTTTGGCAGCTGAATTTTAGTTAAATAGAGAAAGAGTGCAGAAAGCTAGAGAAGAGAGCGATTTGGCAGCCCTTGTATATGAATCACAAAAAGCTGGCATCCAGCAGGTAATAGGGAAGGCAAATGGAATGTTGGCCTTTATTTCAAAAGGGATGGACTATAAAAGTGGGAGTCTTTGCCAAAACTATACAAGGTACAAGTCAGACCACACCTGGAATACTGTGAACAGTTTTGCACATATCAATCTAAGATATATTTACATTAGAGGTAGTCCAGGGAAGGTTCACTAGGCTGATACCAGGTATGGAGGACTGTTTTCTGAAGAGTCTAGGACTAAAAGGGTATAATCTCAGAATAAGGAGTTACACATTTAATGCAGAGAGAAGAAGGAATTTCTTCTCTGAGAAGATAGTAAATCTGAAATCGGTAGCTGTCAACTTTGGGTTGTTGTGTATATTCAAACGTGAGATAGACAGTTTTAATCAGTAAGGGAATCAGGGTTATGGGGAAAAGGGAGAAAAGTGCAGTTAAGAATGATCATATCAGCCATAATTCCATTGAATGGCAGGGCAAAGCAGATGGACTGAATGGCTACTTCTGATCCTAAGTCTCATGGTCAAAAATTATTGATAAGTGAACTGAAAGGTAATGTAACAAAAAAGAACATGGACAAATTTTGTTAATATTGATTTCAATAGGGATTGAATTCATAAATGCTGGGCGGAATCTTGTTGAGATAACAAGGATCTCGGCTGTGAAGAAGTCCACATCACCTCTTTATCGGGAAGACTCCCCCATTGTGTTAGCCAGGTGTTTGAGAGGGGAGACAGGCTGCTTCACTGAATGGCATTGCTAATAGAGGATGATGTAAGTTGCTGGTGCAACACCAACCTGAGGCACAGTACCACTGAGAGATCCAAGCCACAATTGAGTGGCGGCAGGAAGAGGTCTGACTTCAATTATTGCAATCTTTAGTAGATTGCAGATAGTGTTGGATATTAGGGAAGGAAGACATTGTTATCTGCAGCACCTCATAGCAACTTAGCTGCTTGCTGACTAACTGATAGACTGTGAAAATGCTAAACCCAACATTTGCAATAACCTGGCTGGACAATGTTGAATTGTGTCCCAGTGCGGGAAGAGCAGGGGATTAAGATAGCTGAAGAGCAGCTGAGATATTTTGGGAGGAAAATCACTTTTAACATTCACCAGAGTGACAGCACGCAGTTATACAACTCAATACAAGTCAGGCACAACTTGTATAAATTTCCTTTTCATCTCCAAACAAACATGACATTTTCCAAGGCCACATGAATTGCTTGAAGAACCCAAACACAGGATTTCAGAAATCCTATTCTCTTCAAAACCAGGCACTATTCAACAATACAACTAACAGCAGGGACCTTATGGAGTTATTCCTTGACCTTACCTCACTCTGCATGTGCTGAGTTTCCATAGCAGTAATGTAAACAGGTGTTTCAAAGTCGAGCATTGCCTTGCCTCTTTCTTTCTCATACTGCTCCTTGTATTTTACCTGAAATGTATAACATGATCACTTTTCATAACAGATTAAGCTTTACATGTTGCAATTGTAGTCCAAAATTTACGTCATACTCTGTTTCAAGAGTTTGTAAAAGCATTCTGTCTTTTTCCACTACTCCCAAACACAAACATTAAGAAGGACAGATTTATCCTTTGAAAGAGAATGTGCTTCATGAAATGTGAACTCAATAGTTGGTAAGAAAAAAGAATGCCATGTGTTCATAAAAACAGAATGAAATGTTCCAATATTTTGAAAGTGAACTAAATGCTTAAATAACATTAAATAATTGAAATTATTTTTGATTGTAGAATATGACATTTCTAATAATAGAATTTTTTTGCAAATCAACCCTCACTATGTTCTCAATGTTTCCTGTTGTACAAATGAACAGAAAAAAGCTAAAATGTTGGTTGGAACTGCCCAGGTTACAATTTTGTGTTAAAACTACCACTTCCATTGACAGTATGATATTATAATATCAAGATAGTCCCCTATCAATCTGTAACATCAAATAGCAACTTTTGGAATCACTGCATTGGCCCATGTGGTGATTTATCCATTTCAGCCAAACTACCTGGAAGTGGTGTCAAGTGGAAGCTGGAAATCTTCTTAGAATAAGGAAGATAAAGCCAAAGTGAAAGCTGCTTGACCTGCTGTGTTCATCCAGCCCCACGCTTGTGATCTCTTGACATGAAACACTGTCTGACAACTGCTTCAGCTCATTGTACTTCAGCTAGGGAGCTTTTAAGGGCACAAAGGAACGAAGTAAAAATGGAAGTGGGGGATGAAGCCACTATTTACAGAAACAGTAAGAAAGAGCGACTATGTTAAACTCACAGGTTCAACAAAAAAAAATGGCCTTTTGACCTTAATTTTAGCTTTACCATTTTAAAATACAGGCTACAGAAAAACTCCTCTTTTTGGTTCATATTGGAACATTGCAACAGGTCATGTTTTAGCAAATTGGAGAACTTGCTGCATATTAGTACTGGATGAGTTTGAACCCCGGAGACAAAGTTAAAGTCATATGTGCACATGAACATACATTCATTTATCCTCAGCTGACTTACTTGGCTTTGTAACTCAGTTGCTTCCTTTAGATGAATTTGTTCGGGTGAATCGGACACCAAATGGTAGTGACCTTTACTCTTCTCAAACTCCTTCTTGTACTGGTACTATGGGAGGGTCAAAAACGACCTCAATAACAGAGACTACAGAGTCTGAATAGTGTGACCCATCTACAAAAAGGTGCTCACAGAAAATATTCCATTAAACAATAAAATGTGAAAAGCAATAAAGAAATCCAATCAAAAAAATGGGCTATGGGGGATGGATTATGGCTTGTGGAATTACACACAATGTTATGAACATTTCTAAGGGAAAATAGAAATAGTTATTGAGAAATGCCATTTACATGGAAGGGCTAATAAAGCAACCATTAACAAGCTGGTTTAATTTGAATAGATTACCCTTCGTTGTTAACTATAATGATTTGTACAGAGCTATTAAAGAAGAGCTTTTAAACATCAAATAACAATTACAAAACCTGATATTGTACGAAAAGCAAAAATAATGTTTGAAAGTAGTCAGAAAAACATTTCTATTGTGGAAAAAAAGCATTTAATGGACAAGTTCCCTGTGATTACACTTCCATTTTACATACTTGTGTTTGTTAAAGATATCTAATGAGGATGAGGAAATGTTTCAATCTGAGTGGACTCTTTAAATAGCTATAGTAGGAAAATCTTTAGGAGTTTCCTTAAAAGCGAAAAAAAAGACTTGCATTTATTGAGTGCTTTACATGATTCAGGATGCCCCAAAAGAGTTTTTGCAGCCAATTATGTACTTTTGAAGTACTTACTTTCTCAAATCCACAACTTCCAACACTTGTAAGGACAAGGGCAGCAGATATGTGAGAACACCACAACCTGAAAATATCCCTCCAAGCCACAAATCATTCCAACTTGGAACTATATCATTGCTCCTTCAGTGTCACATCTCAAGAATGAATAAAAAGATAGTTTATGTTGTAATGTGGGAAATGTAGCAGTCAATTTGCACACAGCAAGCTCCCACAAATAGCAATGTGATAATAAACAGGTAATCGGTTTACATATTGTTGATTGAGGAATAAAAATTATTTAAGACTCCAGAGATAAGTTGCTTGTTGTGCTTCAAAATAGTGCAACAGGATCTTTTACATCCTCTTGAGAGAGTAAAAAGGACCCTGTTTTAACACCTCATTGAACAGATTAGAAACTAGAAACACAGAAGAAGTTAGGAGCAGCAGGTGACCATTCGGCCCTTCGAGCCCGTTTTGCCATTCGTCACAATCATGGCTGGGATCGTCCAACTCAATAGCCTAATCTTACTTTCTCCCCCTAACCTTTGATCCCATTCACCACAAGTGCTGTATCTAGCCACCTCTTGAATACGTTCAAGGTTTTGGCATTAACTATTTCCAGTGGTAATGAATTCCACAGGCTCACCATTCTTTCGGTGAAGAAATGTGCCCTCAACTCTGTCC
The DNA here is from genome assembly GCA_024137785.1 of Ginglymostoma cirratum. Taxonomy (NCBI): domain Eukaryota; kingdom Metazoa; phylum Chordata; class Chondrichthyes; order Orectolobiformes; family Ginglymostomatidae; genus Ginglymostoma; species Ginglymostoma cirratum. The sequence goes on from JAHRHZ010000144.1 coordinate 79,570,418, forward strand.
TAAATCATCTACCCCAAATCGTCATACTGTGACACCTAGTTCTGGACACACCCACCATCAGGAACATCCTCCCTGCATCTAACCTGTCCAGTCCTGTTAGAATTTTATAGGTCTCTATGAGACCCCCTCCCTCATTCGTCTGAGCTCAAGTGAAAACAATTCCAACCTAGACAACCGCTCCTCATACGTCACGCCCACCATCCCCGGAATCAGGCTGGTAAACCTTTGCTGCAATCCCTTGAGAGCAAGAGCATCCTTCCTCAGAAAAGGGAACCAAAATTGCACACAATATTCTAGGTGTGGTCTCACCAAGCCTGTGTACAACTGCAACAACACATCCCTGCTCCTGTACTCGCAACCTCTCACAACGAAGGCCAACATATCATTTGCCTTCTTTACCGCCTGCTGCACCTGCATACCTTTAGCAACCATTGCACAAGGACACCCAGGTCCCGCTACACATTCCCCTCTCCCAATTTACAGCTATCTCCGACACTTAACACACTTTCAGCCTGCACAGGATTATTAGATGCAATGTTTGTGTCTTGGGAATGGGACTTGAATACACAATTTCTGTCCCAGAGGTAACAGTGCTATCAAGTACACCATTGCTGACACTACACTAAATGGACAGCTTCTTATTTTGCCATGTTATATTGCATCTGCCATGCATTTACTCACTCACTCAACTTGCCTAAATCACACAGAAGTCTCTTTTCATCCTGCTCATCACTTACACTCCCACTCAGTTTTGTGTCATTAGCAAACTTGGAAAGGTTACATTTAACTTCCACATCCAAACCATTGGTATATATTTGTTGACTTTGAATTATATCATTGGTGCTTTTGAAAATGTCCTGTTATCATATCCTTGCATTTTGTTTGATAATGTTCTGATGAAGCATCTTGAATTATTTTACTATGTTAAAGGCACTATAAAAATGCATGGCTTTGTGGTTGTTGAATTATTCTACAGATAAACTGATATTAAGTACTGCATTGAGATATTAGGAGCACCAATATTGATTTCATTCTTCCTCAAATGGTATTTAATTACCCAGCATCACCTGGGTGGATGATCACATTATGGCCAATGAAAATTTAATATAGCCTGTAAATGTCATGAGCATCTCTTAAAGTCTGATTCATGGGAAACATTTGTTAATGGTTGGCCCACCAACAGGCATTGTGCCATTTTGGCTTCAGTCAATGTGTGCTTTCCATTACAAAAACATAAATGTCCAATCATCTGAAAATGTTAATTTTCACGCACATGAAAAGGGATTTCATTCATTTCCTGAAGAAGTATGATAATAATGAAATGGATTTTTTAAAAAAGTCATTTGTTAGTGTTAAAAAAAGTCTTAAGGCAAGATGAAAATGAGCACATTTCCAGTGAAGTGGCTAATTAGTAACTTGATAAAAATGCAAAAGGTTTTAATTAGAAAAAAATGTGACACACAATGTTCAAAATGGTTATTGAGGCTGATGAGAACAACTACAGGTAAGAGATAAGTAGGTCACAACCAGGGATATCCCCTCAGTGATGAGAAAAGGAAAAGTGTTAATCCTTAACTCATTCAGATTATAGTGAGACAGGACACGTTATGAAAGTAGACGTGGGTTTGTTAGTTACTTACTTGACTTGACAGCTTGCTAGTGGAAAGATTATGCTGCATTTGTAAGGATTCAGACATATCTGTTACAGGTTTGTGCATCTTCTTCAGATCCTGCTTATATATAACCTGGAATATGAAGTAAAAAAGTGACACTATTATTCTCCTGACTGGTATCAAAGTATTTTAGCTGCGGAATTTAACCTGCAGGGCATCACTGATGAGATTCAATTCAAATTTCTCTTTTTCTCCACGGCATTTCACTATGCGATCCTCCAGGCTTCATCTTCAATAAATTTATGCTGAAAGATTAAACATTCATGTTATATTCCATTATTTCCTGCCTTAGGTGCTTTGACCCTCTTACAGATTTTGGGTCATGTAGGCCATTGGGAGAAGGGGCTGTTGTTAGGAAAATTAGAGATAACAGCAGATACCTGCATTGCCTGTCAATAGGTTCATGGTTGCTCTGACGTGGCCCAAAATCCACTGTCCTGTCTGTTCTAGTCAATCTCCCTTTCCCTTTCAAACCATTGTAAGTCTTCAAAGCCCACCTGGTTGGTTTTTGAGTGGGATAGAACATTGGGTCATGTAGAAGAGGAGATAACTAGAATTTTGAAATCATGTTTGCTCATATTCAGTCATGGAAGTTCTGAAGAGTATAAGCCAGTTAGTTGTTTTGGAGTTGCCACCACCTCTTGTGCCTCAACAACAATCTTGCTGGGGTCTACAGGATGAACTGAAGGTCACCTAAGTTGAAGGAGGAAGATAAATGTGCTACTATGGCTGCTGCCCACCCAGTAATGTAAACTGCTGAGACCCTTCCTCAGTCACGGTGTCCTCTTCAACCCGATCCCCATCTCCTGCCCATGTAAAACAGGGTCTGATGCAATTCAGGCACATTTTTAATTATCTTGAAGCTGTGTTACCCTAAAATCATGCAACATTTCAATTTCCTAATGGACACTGGGTCCTAAACCAGCCACGTAATGGACAATGCTCATGTGGAGAAGTTCTACTCCACATCCAGGATGGATAGATGGATGGATGGATGGACAGACGGTTGGTTTGTACCATGCTGGAAATGTCAGAAACCTCCAGACACTGAAGACTAGTGCAATGAAGTCCCCACCATGTTTTGGGTATTCACCAGTCTGCCAATCATTGCATTTTCAGACCATGTAATTTTAAAAAAAAAATTAAATGTCAAAATATATCTGGGTGAATATGCAATGAAATAATGCCTTTTAAATTTCAGAAACTCACTGATTGTTGGTTATAAACCAATTATTATCCAATTATACAGCATTTATTTTCTGCCTAGAAATACTGGCATCTTTAACCAACCTCGAAAACAGTTTAGTTATTGTAGTAGGAAATGTCTTGATACTCACTTCACTAGCAAAAATGTTTGCATCCTTCATTGACTTGTATCCTGAGCTTTCCTTCAAATCAAACTTCGGCCTCTGTCCCTTAAACTCTTTCTCGAACTTCTCTTTGTACTTAATCTGTGCATGAATTAAAATCAATGTTACTTAATTATCCCCAACATGGATATGATCGGGTCTGTAACGCAACACAATAAAGAAACAGTAAGCAAATCAGTTGAACAGTCTGGACAAATCTCATTGATTAAGAGGATGGGAGGATGATGAAAACTATCTTAAAAATCAACAATGTCAAAGATATGGGAACGCAATTGCCTGGTAACAGATAACAAACATATGCAGATGTAGGTTGGGGAGGTGGTATATAACAGGAATGACAATGAGTGAAGAGCCAAAAAAATAGTTCGCAATGTGTTACAAATGGACAATCAAAAAGGAAAAAAAACTGATAATAGGGATGTTTCACTTAGCAGTTCCTGGAAGCAGCTCGACACGTATAGAAATATCATAGCTTCCTGAATGCAATGTTAGCATAACAGTTGTTCACAGACCTGAATTAATTTCACACTTATATCATGCCAATTTGTTTATATTTAACACTTTCTTTGAAATATTAACATGTACGCAGATTAAATCTTAAAAAGTGAAACTGTTAGACTGTCCACTTCCACATCCAGATATCACGCCTGGAACACAGGTGGCAAGGTTCATCATTTCAAAATCCCAAATTCCTACAAAAATGTATGCAAAATTTCAAGAGTAAAAGATAATCAAACAGAAGAAAAATACAGATGCATTTGTGTAGAAATTTTCTTCTCTCTTATCAAAGAAAATGGACAAAGTCAAAAGTTCAAAAAGAAGAATTCCAGGGTCGTAGATGCATATGCACAACCTTTATAGGCACAGAACTTTAAGGAAAAGCTTATTATCCAAGTATCATCATGGGGTGAAGCAAAATGAAACAATAAGAAGAAGAAAGCTGAAGAAATAATGAGAAATAGATTAGCTTTACTGTCAGCTTTGGGGCTCAAGGAGGCTCTGACATTTTGACTGTTCTTGAAGAATCAAAAAATGCTCTTGGGTGACAGATAATTTGGAGGAGACATTACTGAGACACATTCTTGTAGCCCCATCTCAAACATGGAAATTGCCAAACCATAGGCTTCTGTTTTCACTTTGGTGGACACTGGAAAAAATGGAAGTCTGAATTGCAAGCATGGGATCCTATCGGAGAAATGTGCCAAAAAACATTAATGCAAAACAACCCAGGCATGATGGCTTGGTCTAGGACAGTTCCTATTTTTTCCCATCTATCTCATCTTACTATTTGATTGGATTGAATTCATTGTGTTAATATAACTGGTGTTAGAGTACCATTTACATTGGGAGGCACATTCGCTCCCCCTGACAACAAAAAGATAATTTGTACAAAGGGCAGGAGCAGAATATAAAACGCAGATAGATACACTATACAGGGATTTCTGATACTTATGTTTGTCTTACGTTGCTTGAGAGGATGTTTGCTTTCTTTGCAACCCTCATCGTGGGAGTGTCATATGAAGCAGCTCCATGACCTCTGAGTTTCTGTTTGGTATATTCCACCTATGAAGCGTAGCAAGATGGTATGATCAGAGCAGCATTAATTAGTAATTAATGGGTAGCCTGGATGGAATTGCAAGCATGAGATAGAGAGTTTGGAACAATAAATTAATACATGGACAGCAGCAGATTTGTATTACACACCAGTCAGTAAATAACTAGTTAGAAGCAGGATACAGCTCAGTTCTGCCATGTAATGATAGATGATATACATTTCTCAAATATAATGGATTTTGGTTATTATCACATACCGGAGATTGCTATGTATAAATCAACATTGAAGCTTCAAAAAATCCTTCCATAAATGGGATTCACTTATACACAAAAATATAAAATGTGAATTGTCCATGTTGGTGCGAAAGGCTAACTTCTGTTCATTGCTCACCATGCTGTCTCTCGGCATCTTAAACTCCTGTGCAACTTCTTGGCAGCATACATCTATCACCTGCTTGATCACATGTGCCAACTCATAAGGTAGAAATTATCTCTAAATATGCACCTCCGAGCTGAAATATTGAAGTCTCATGCCAGTATTTCCTTAAACGTGCATCTATTAGCTCAAAAATGGTGATGATGGGTGATTGATACACTAACTGCACAGTGTATAATAAGTGTTTAAGTGTGTGCTTATCTAAACTTGCATCTTGGTGCTGAAAGAATGGATCATCTCAAATACCAGGTTGAATTATGCAGTATAACATACCGTGCTATGAAATGAAATGTGTACTTTCTTGAAGCACTGTTGGAGCCCATTTTTAATGTACATTAACTCACTCTCATACATAGAGGTAACTGTGGTAATTTTCTCAAGACAACTGGAGCACTTGTACAGCAACATCTGGTGAATATGTGAGAGGTGATGTGATGTCACAGAACTGAACCCAAGAAAACTAAATTGATTACATGGCCCATATAAAGAAATAATATCTTGGGCCATGGCTATATCACCTTAAGCAGTTCACAGAGCTTTATATCACAGAAGGAGTCAACCTAGCTGTCCTCGTTCATTGTAACAGCTTTCTAAATTAGTGCTACACTCCCGCCTTATCCCTGGAGCACGAAGTTTTTTTCTTTACAGGTATCTAATTGATTCTCTTTGGAAAGTTTGCACTATATGGTCATATTTCCCTCTAAAATGTTACTATAATATAAAACTGAAGCTGCAGGGAAAAATTTATGATGCTTCATGACTTTTTTTCATGGCTTAACCCAACATTTCACATTTGACCTTGAAGCCATGGGGTACACTACAATTGATTATTTTTGTGAAAACAGATTTTTTGCCTAATCACCTGTGACCATTGTGCTTCTAACCTATATTGACTCCCTATTCAACCACAACTTGAATTTGAAGTTGTCATCCTTGTTTGCACATTCTTCCATGTCCTTATCCCTCCCTGTCTCAGAAACAAACTCCGGCTCTCCAATCTTTGTAGAGGATTTCTGCAAAAATCTTTCTAATTTTGGCCTTTTGCATGCGACCATCACTCCTCTATTGCTGGCTGTATCTTTAGCTGCCTAAGCCTCTAAGTTTTGGAATTCCCTCCCCAAGCCTTCTTTCCTCTCTAGGTCTCTTGTTTCCCCCTTTAAATTGCTACTAAAACTTCCCTCTTTGACCAAATTTTGGTCACCCAATATATATCCATTTATGTGCCACAGAAGAATGTGTCCAAAAACTCTCTCGACAAATTCCCTAATACAACATATATGCTTTTAAAATATATGGCTTTATAATGAAAAAATTGTCCTGAAAACTAGGTGAATTGGTTTTTCATGTTTGATCTGCTTATAGATAACTCACCACATCACAAAAAAAAGGAGCAATATGTTTCCTGTGGGCCCCGAAACTCACCATTAGGCTCAAATGGAGATCAGATAACGGCACTATGCAGGGTACAGAATTCAATGTGATTTTCCCTCATGGGGAGGTCAAATCACAGTTCACCTTCATTTTCAACCCTCTACAGGCTTTTAATTAGCTTACCAGGCCCTCAAACAATTTTCCCTCTGGTAAATGATTTGTGGTTCAAGGTGAAGCAAAGGAACTGGCAAAAGGCCTGGGCTTGTGCCTGCCCAGACTCAGTGGGGCCCAGAACAATATGTTGGAACATAAAAAGGGACGGTCTCTTACTTGATAACACATAATTCCCAATCACGTTACAGAATAAAAAAAAGCAGTCTTTAAAAGAAAGGCACAAAGTTGTTTTGAACCCTTGCTGAGTCAAAGAAAGGAATCCATAAATTCTATCAGAGATAAAAGGTACTGCAGATGCTGGAGAATCCGAGATAACAAGCATGGGGCTGGATGAACACAGCAGGTCAAGCAGCATCATAGGAGCAGGAAAACTTGACGTTTCGGGCCTAAACCCTTCATCAGAAATGGGGG
>JAHRHZ010000144.1:79577806-79611190 GCA_024137785.1 Ginglymostoma cirratum
CATCCCGCCCCCTTGACCTGTCCGTCCTCCCTGGACTGACCTATCTCCTCCCTACCCCCCTACCTACACTCACCTTTACTGGCTCCATCCCCGCCTCTTCGACTTGTCTGCCTCCTCTCCACCTATCCTCTCCTCTATCCATCCTCTATCCGCCTCCCCCTCTCTCCCTATTTATTTCAGAACCCTCTTCCCCTCCCCCATTTCTGATGAAGGGTTTAGGCCCGAAACGTCAAGTTTTCCTGCTCCTATGATGCTGCTTGACCTGCTGTGTTCATCCAGCCCCAGGCTTGTTATCCCATAAATTCTATCTTTGTTTATGCAGATTTGTATGTTAAAGGGATACCAAATGATAAGAATGTTCATACTATTGTAAATGTTCACGCAGTGTAAATAGTGTTTTAGAGTATTTCAGGAATAAATTTGTTGGGGCCATACTGTAGGAACAATTTGAATGCATTAGAGACTGCAGCAGAGTTTTACAAAATTTGTTCCAGGGATGAAAACCCTTAGTTATAAAGATAGACGGGGAGATTGGGACTGTTCTTCTTGGAGAGAAGAAGGCTAAGAGGAGATATGTACAAAGATTTGAAAATCACGAGAGGTCTAGAGAGAGTGGATAGGGAGAAACTCTTCTATTTACAAATTTTATTTGTAAAAGGATCAAGAATCAGATAAGTTAGTAGGAACTGCCAATGCTGGAGCCTGAGATAACAAGGTTTAGAGCTGGATGAACACAGAACGCTAGGCAGCATCAGAGGAGCAGGAAAGCTGATGTTTCAGGTAAGGACCCTTCTTCAGAAATGGAGGAGGGGAAGGGCCTCTGAAATAAATAGAGAGGGGGAGGCGATGATGGCAGGTGGATAAAGGAGCAGATAGGTGGAGAGAAGACGGACAGGTCAAGGAGGCGGGGATGCAGCCAGTAAAGGTGAGTGTAGGTAGGGTGTTGGGATGGAGTTTGGTGAGTTGAGGGAAGACGGACAGGTCAAGGAGGCAGGGTGAGGCTAGTAGATAAGAAGTGGGGGTGGGGTTTAGTCGGGGGGTGGCAGGAGTGGATAGGTGGAAGAAAAGATGGACAGGTCAAGGAGGTGGGGACAAGCTGGGCTGGTCTTGGGGTGAGGTCGGGGGTGGGGATATTTTGAAACTTGTGAAGTCCACATTGAGACCATTGGGCTGCAGTGTTCCCAAGCGAAATATGAGGTGCTGTTCTTGCAGCCTTCAGGTCGCATCGTTGTATGACACAATTTTAAAGTGATTTGCAAAAGAAACAGATGTAATGTGAGAAAACCTTTTGGGTTTTTCAAGCTTTTCAGGTCAGGAGAAGGAGTTCAGGTCACAATGGGCATAAAGTGATTTCTGTACACTTGATTGAGTGCCTTTCTGAACTGAACAGGAATGATAAATGCATTGCTTGGAAGTGTGGTGGAGAGAGAATTACTTGAGGCATTCAAGGGGGCAAGGGATGATTATTTGTGTAATAACAACGTGCAATGGTTTGGGGGGAAAGTCAGGTGAATGGCACTAAATCAGAATGCTCATTTGGAAAGCCATTGCAACAATGGGCCAAATGGCCTCTTCTGCCCCCTAATGAATCAATGATAAAAGTGTGCTGCATCTAAACTGAGGAAGGGAGGAAAATGAACATAAGTTTCCATGGGGATGGAGGATGGAATTTTATCAATTTTGTGAAAGAAGAGTGCCAACTTGAATGGGAAATGAATAATGAGTATCTTTTATTAAGAGGGCATAGAGAGAGACAGAGAGAGAGAGAGAGAGACCATAAGACAGAGGGAAAGCCCAAGTAGGGAGAAAATGAATTGTGGAATGTTGGAGGAGGAGTTCAGATCACAATGTGTATAGTTATCTCTGTGCACTTGACTGAGTGCCTTTGTGAACTGACTAGGCATGATAAACGTTGGATTCGGAAGAATGATCCTTGAGGTGGCATTTAGGAAATGACAGTTGGTTTACCAGTTGAAAGCCCAAAATATCAGTTTGAATTTATTTTTCTTGAGACCGAGCATCAACTGAGTACAGTTAACAGAGGCGTTTAAAATAAAACAGAAAGCACCACTCAACTGAAAAGATTAAAGTGTTTTCAGGGCAAGTATGTCTGAAACTTAACCAGAATGTAACATCGTTGTTACATGCAGTAGAAGGAAGGAGAAATCATATCTGGAAACACAATTCTATAATTACAGCCTATAAACCTGATTGCAATGATTTCATGTTCAAAGAAACAAATCAAATTCCTTCTTTACTATTAAGATAGTCTTTAAAGAAAACTAATTAATTATTTTCTTTCCCATTTAAATTATTTACCTCTGTGGGAGAAAGACATTTTAAATCATGAACATCCTGCAATTTAGAGGGCTACAGAGACAGGAATGGAGAATGGGAGTAGCTGGGTAGCTCTTTTGGGAGCCAGTACAGATATGAAGGGCCAAACTTGCTATCAGGCTACAAAGAATTGCATAGAATACACAGCACAAACACAGACCACTGGCCCAACTTGTCTATGCCAGTGTTTCATGTTCCTTGACCTTCTTTGATGCTTCAGTTCTGGTCGCCTCATTACAGGAAAGATGTGGAAGCTTTAGACAGGCTGGAGAGGAAATTTACCAGGATGCTGCCTGGACGGGAGGGCAGGTCTTATGAGGAAAGGTTGAGGGAGCTAGGGCTTTTTCATTGGAAAGAAGAAGGATGAGACGTGACATGATAGAGGCTTACAAGATGATGAGAGGCACAGATAGTGTGGATAGTCAGAGACATTTTCCCCAGGGCGGAAATGACTATTACGAGGGGGCATAATTTTAATGTGTTTGAAGGAAGGTATAGGGGAGATGTCAGAGGTAGGCTCTTCACACAATGAGTGGCGGGCATGTGGAAAGCGCTGCCAGCAGTGGTAGTGGAGTCAAATACTTTAGAGACTTTTAAACGACTCTTGGATAGGCACATGGAGGATAGTAAAATGTAGGGTATGCAGGGTAGATTGATCTTAGTAAGGTAATAGGTCTGCACAACATTGTGGGCCAAAGGGTCTGTACTGTGCTGTACTGTTCTATGTTCTATGTTCTTCCCATTAATGTCCATAAGCTGAACCTCTCTCAGAGAATTGTTAACTTCACTTAATTACATCATTACTATTTGCCTCAACTACATTCTGTGGTAGTGAATTACATACTCTCATCATACTCTGGGTAAATAAGTTACTTTTGAATTCTCTGTTTGATTTCTTACGGACTATCTTACGTTGAGTGGCTCTGCTTTTGCTTTCCTGCTCCAGTACGCATTCTCTATCAAAAAAATGTCATAATCTTAAACGCCCCCATTTGGACACTCATCAGCCTTCTCCTTTCTGGAAAAAGAAGGAGACTCATGCCCTGACAGAGTTGGTTGTGCTACCACTAATAAACATGACAAGTTGAGAGTAACTGTGCTCTTGACACAGCATCAAAATTAACTTTAAGATAAATGCACAAAATCACGACAAACACTCTGTAAAATAAGCAGCTACACAAAAGCAGGAATGAGGTAGAAATCAACGTGTAAGAATGGACGCAAGAAAGAAGTTATTGAGTTAAAACCACAATTGAAATTTTTTAGAACAGACATTGAAACTTCTAGAATAGTTGCATCTTGCATGATTCATAAAACTCTCTCTGGTCATTCAGCCTAACCATTTCCTCACAATTTTATTGGGTTGATTTTAGCCTTTCTTGTAGTTTGTGACACGATGATAATGTAATGTTGGATACGGTGTAACACAACATGATAGAGTTTAACATATTTGCTACAATCTTATATGACTCAGTGTGGACCGATACAGTTTGATACAGTCTGGAGCCTGAAACAATCTCACAATCCTGTTGACTTTTTAAAGTTATTCAGGTATCTACTTCAGGTTCTCACATGCAATCCCTTATCTGTTTTACCTGGCTGGTAAGTTTGGAAACCTCTTTGGCAAGTTCAATGTCTGGGCGTCCAAGGCTGATTATACCGCGACTAGCCTCCTCACGTGCTTTCGTCCTGTATCCAATCTGGAAAAGAAAAACAGACAAACCTCATGTGATGGGCTGTACCTGAGCCTAGAGAATAGTTTGTAGGGTACTGCTTACATACTCACATCACTTATTAACTTGGCAGCTTCAGTGGCTTTTAGAATATCTGGACGATCTGCTACAGATGTGTAAGCGAGTTTGGATTTAGCATCTTTCTTGTAATCAATCTGCAGTACAGAGGATATTTTATTGTCACTGACATACGGCTTCATTAAAGATTGATTGAGAAATATGTTCTAAATAAATTGCTCATTCCTTAGAGCTTCTATTCCCACTTAGGTATGGCAAGCTTGGGATTACATAGTATCTTTAATGTAGACAATGTATCATGGTCCTTTGCAGTAGGGAGGTTGTGGTGATGTGGAGAGAGATCAAAGATGTGTTGAGATCGATAAGGGAACAGGCACTGAGTAACAGTGACACGAGAGATTCTGATCAAAATCATGGTGGAAAAGATTAGTTTGGGAATTAGTGAAGGATCACAAGGCCTGAACAGAATCAACTGGAAGAGGATGGGATGACCGGTCTCAAATCATTATCTAATTCTGAAGATTGCAAGCAGCTTGAATTTCCTCCTGGCAAATTGACTTCCCACCTCCTACCTCAGCTATGACATTCACCCAGGATTAGACGGTGGAGTTGCTTTCATTTCAAGCTGGCCTAGTCCTCCCCACACACAAGTCAAGTGGCCTTAAAGTATTGACCTAAAAAGAACCTGCAGCTGATTATTAACTGGTTCTGTGCGTCATGTAGGTTCACATAGCCTAATAGAAATATCTAAGAGGTCTGCTTCTATAATGCTGGTTGAATTTGTAAGCCCAAATAGAATGCAGAGCACAAAAGATCACAGGAGGTTGTGCTACTGGCTGGCATGCTGGCTCCATTATGTTCCTGGGGTATTTTCCTGGAGGTTGGATGGGGTTTGCAGCTGTCCTTACATGGCAGAAAGCCAGCTGAGTGTGTTAAAGGCCTAAAGGATGAAGGTCTATTGTCATTAGCTGACCAAAATTGTCTAGTTGGTCTCTAGGACCCTGGAGGTGGGTGGGAATGGTCAAGCTACCTGAAGGTAGGCCCCAAGCAGCAAAATGGGAGTTAGCTCTCCTGCCAAGCTTTGAGGAGCTCCCCCTCTGTCTAACTACAATTGCATTCACAAGATACTCTACACATGGTCTCTTGACACCTCTAGCCAGACACAAAGTCCAGCTGCTGAGGAGAATATTTATTTTCAAGTAAAAAGAGTTGGAGATAGTGGGCTAAATTTTTGCCACTGAGACAAGAAATTTCCCGACTTGGAAGATCCAGTTTCTTTAAAAATGTCCGCATCATCCATATTTCCCTTCCAGCCAGTTTGGGGGCTGGGTGAAGAGGGGAGTGAGGAATAAAGGCAGTTAATGATAACCATGGAGAGGGGCAAGTGCTAAGGTGATGTTATCAGAAGGCCTGATTCGGTTCTTTGAGACTTCAATCAGTTGTTTAAAAGGCCTTTTGGACCTATAGTCCTGATCTGTCACCTCTATTCCAACCCATGTGTCCCTTACACATATGCCATGTTCCAAGCTCCCTCATATCTGCCATAACTACCCTTCCAGTTTGCCAAACTAAGAGAGCTCCCCTACAATACACCCAATTTTGAAAAAAAAAACTACTTCATGAAAATAATTAAATCTCAAGTGGTTAATCTGCTGTAAAAACAAACAAATTTTATTCATTAACTATAAAGACAGCTAATCCTGTAATAGCCTCCTGAGTGCATATTTTGACCTTTAGTTTATATATTTCAACTGAGACAAGTGAGTTTTGAGCTTTTGAAACTCAGTAAAGCATTCATAAGAGGCACAGCTGTAATCACACCCTTGGGAAAAATTAATAATGACATCCATTGAAACCATAAGAGCACACAGCTAATGATTTTCTGTCTAAGCTGTTCCAGTTGACCATTAGTTGGTCAATTTTGGAAAAATCAGAGCCGGATTGTTTTCTGCTCATTGTCGTAGTTCTAACTGTTAGTTAACAGTAAAAATGGAGTCTGGTGCTTATGGGAAAAAAAACATGACCAGCCTTGAATTCCATAGGAAGATTAAGAATACATGCAACCGAGAAAAGGATGCAAAATAATTAGCATGCTTACATTACTCTGACATTTGGCCACATTCATTGCGTGTTTCACATCTGGGGGCTCCATCATAATGGAATATGAGGACTTGCCTTTATCTTTCTCAAACTGCTCCTTGTACAGTTTCTGTAGTCAAAGAAATTCATATTAATAATCAGATAATGCTCCATGAATCTTCATTACATTTTTTTTCTAAACTCCATAATACATCCAGGAATAACACTGAAGTTTAGGAATATAAATTAAGTCATTCAGTGTAGCATACACTTGGGGGGCCCTTTCAAATTACAGTGTAACTGAAGTGGTCTAGCATACCATATACAAGTCTGCTGTACCTCATACTTGGATACATGATCCACATTTTCTGCCTCTAAAGCCCTCAAGCTTACTTGAGATATAATAATTGTAAATGAGGTGCAAAAAGACATATGTCCTTGAAAACCAGAGTGAGTGAGCCTACCAATATTATTAAAATGTTTCTTCTGTGTTAAAGAGGAATGACTGGCACAAGTATGGGATAGGATTAGGACTTTTGACATTTATCACAGTCAGTGATCGTTTCATATGTGGTATAAAAGAAACAAGTACAATTTAAAAGGAAAAGAAATGTGGAAACTTCAAAGCTTGGAAAGCACAGCAGCATTGTAGAATCCAGTGAGGGATACTGAAGGCTTCTTAATGACTGAGAACCAAAACCCATTGAACACATTGGCAGCGATGGGGTTTTTCAATGGGGACACAATGGAGAGTGAAGCACTTGCCTGCTATACAGGCACATCCAGCACTAACTTCCATTTCCAGAGGACTAGCACTACACTAACTTGCTTGTGTGAATATTGAGAAGTGGAAGTGGGATTGACAAGGAGAGAAGGTGAATAAGTCCACAACTTGTACATAATGGTTGAGTAATGCCTAGTCACTGATGATCACGGCAAAAGAACAAAATTCTGATTAGGACGTCATTGGGGTAATTAGGTCTAAACCTATCTCTCTGCTTAATTTTAACTGGATCACAGACTTCCCAAGAAGATCCCAAGGCAATTTTGTGCAGCCGCATATTAGAACAACAATTGATGGTCCAAGCTTCGCACATAAAATATGATAACGCGTGGATACTCACCCCACTCAGTAACTTTGACACCTCTCTAACGTGTGAAGTCCCACGGGTCTCAGGCAACTTCATGTAAGCAGCATGGGGAAGCTCCTTCTTAACAGCTTCCTTGTACTTTTTCTGCAAAGCCGAATGAGGAAGGAATGAATGAGTAACTTAGAAATAGTTGAAACAGAATCTGTTGAAGAACTTCTTGCAATCCATGAAAATGAGGGTAATCATTCCAAAGCCTCAAATAGATAATAAGCAATCCCTCCATTTTTTGATCACATTGCAATACCAGAATTTACTAAATTTGTTTTTTTTTAATTCATTCGCAAGATGTGATGTTGCTGACTAGGCTTGAATTTATTGCTCATCCCTGATTGCCCAGACAGCTGTTCAGAGTCAACTGCATTGCTGTGGATCTGGAGACATGTGTCGGCCAGACCTGATAAGAGTTGTAGATTTCCTTCCCTCAAGGACATGAATGAACTAAAATGGATTTTTGCAATAATTGACAGTGGTTATTTCGTTTACATTGTGTTTTTCTATTGAGCAGGAAATTGTATACTCATAGCCTTTTTCCCTCAAGCTGAATTATTTTATTTCATTATACCACAGGAATTATCAGTACAGAGCATGTCCTTATCAGACACAAAGGATGTGACATGCGTAAAGTTTCCAATGAGTTAAACTTAAGACTTTAAGCTAGCACAGAATGAGAAAATGCAACTTATCACCTTAACCATGTACACTCTATTGTAATTAATTGACTCGGAGAGGCACAGACATTGCAACTCATGGCCTAAAATAGGATGTTAATTTACAAGTGATAGTGTTTTAACTTCCCAGTCATACGTCGTGCGCGAAATTGCAACTTTTGATTAAATCATGGGATGGGATGTTGACAAAGTCACCATTGCTGCCCATCCCTAAATACCCATGAACTAGCAGCTTGCTAGGCCATTGATCATAGACTATGTAAGGACACCTGATTTCCTGCCCTAATGGGCATCAGTGAATCAAATGGGTTTTTCAATAATCGACAATGGGTTCATGGTCACTATCACTGAAATTAGCTTTTAGTTTCAGCTTTTATTGATTCAATTTAAATTCTACTAGGGTAGGATTTGAACCCATATCCCCAAAACATTAGCCTCATACTCTGAATTACTGCCCTAGAGCCCTGACTTCCAAACCACCATGAGCAGTAACATAGTCAATGAATCAGTAGATAATAAGGAGCTTTATAGAGCTACATTTCTGCAATACTAGTTAATTCAACAGCTACAAACACTTAATGGAAAATGACAGCAGTACCTCAGACATTAGGTTAATGACAGATTTGGCATGGAGCATCTGTGGTGTGTCTGGAACTGCTTGGTAAATGCCTCTTTCTTTCTCGTGCTTCAGCTTGTATTTTATCTGTGAATGGCACAAAATGATTAGCATCTTGCAATAAAAAGGCCTCTGTTAAGTCTGTAAGAACTATCTGGTAAGTGATACTCTCCTGCTTTTCCTGCCATAACCCTGAAAATGTCTTCTTTCTTGTGTTAAACTCAGGTAAAGTTAAAGTCTTCATGGCTTTACTAGATCATAGGTCTCTCTCATTCAAAAGTGAACACTGGTAGTGGTTTGATCTGAGGATCACCACACCTCAGGCAAGCAGAAAGGTTGAGAAGGATGTTCCTTCATGACAATCTAAGCCAGTGTGGGAATTGAACCCAAGCTGTTAGCACTGCCTTTGCATTTCAAGCTAGTCATCCAGCCAACTGAGCTAACTGTTCCTCTAAACTTCAGTATGAATTCCCCAAATGTGATTCTACAAATGAATTTTTGAAGATTTTCTTAATTATACTTTATATTCTGTTACACTTAAAAAAGTAACTCTTCCATCTCACCACAAACACAGTCACCCCAACATACATCTTGCCTGACAATGAAAAAAACACTAGCCTAGCAAATTTTGCTTTTTCTGCAAATTTTTGCAGAAAGATCCTTCTTCTAAATTTGTCTGTGTAACAGATTAGAGTTGGGAAAAGTAATGCATGGGCACTACCTAACACAGAAAATAAAAACCTTGCTGCTTTGAATTCCTGACTCCTGGAAATCAAATGGGTAAATTTTCGAAACAATACAAGAGCAATGAGTTAAACTGTGTTAAGCAGAGTACATTGTACTGATGCCAATTGTGAACTTGCTTTTCTTGATCTTTATGTATCAGGAATGAAAGACAGTGAAAATGCCAAGATTTTCCTTCGTTGTGCTTTATTTCGGTTTGTAAAATGTGAGAGACAGAACGGTAAGCAATCACAAATTTGGCAATTTTATTATCACCATGAAGCATTACATTGTCAGGAATGGATGAGTTTCACACCGAGTCAAGCTCTCACTGCTCTCTTCCACTAACATGCTTTGTTAATAATCTCAGCTAATCATCTTTGGTGCATAAGTGTGTTTTTAACCCCAATCTTTACATTCATCTGTGAGTGAAATGTTAATTTGTGTTAAATCACAGCAATGTTGTGTTTTAGACTCATATCTATTAGATCCTGCTTTGAGATAGCCACAGACTCAGACTTATTCATGAGAGGTGCCCAGCTGAGATTTACAACAATGCACGTCAGTGGAAGAGAACAGGGAGTGTTTGACTTCGCCTACAACACATATTTTCCTGACAAAGAAATGCCTAATAGTGATAGTCAGCAGAACAGAGATTTTAATTCTATCAGTAAAGGTTCCAATAATGACAGGGCCAAGTGCCAAATTTATAAACTTTAGTACTTACCCCACTAGCCAAGTCTGTATTTTCTACAGCTAGTATCATGTTCTTATCTCCATAGACAGGCACTGAGATCTTGCAACCTTTCAAATATTCTCTGTCCAATTTGTAATCCACCTATTACACACCAGAAAGAGATTGAATTGGTAAAGCTAAGTAAACATCAGCATCATGCAGTATTACAGTAACTCAAAATACGGTGTTTGAATTTAACAATCAAATGTTCCTCTCCGATAGCTTTCAATTCAAACTATTTGAACATTACTTTTGCCTTTATTTCATTGATCCCATCTAACAATTTGGTATTTATTGTATAATTATTGATAGCAATTAATTTTCATGACAAGTCACCACTCCACTATCATTGATTAATGGAATAACAAAGGCAAATAAAGTGGGCTTTGATCTTTTATTACCCAGTGACCCTGATGTGCAAATAAACAGTTTGCAAGTCATCAATCCAATTCTTTGAGATTAATATTATATTTGTTGGTTCTCTTTCCCTGTTTTAGCCCATTTCTTTCAGTTTTGAGCTTTCAGTTATCAGTTCAGTCATCTTGTTTTACAGATTCTATCAGCAATTAGGTCAGCAAAATATTGGCCAGGCTTAGTCTAAAGGATTATGTGACTTGCTTTATTTTGGGGGAACAGGTGTACAGTTACTGAACTATTTTACACATCATTGAACAAAGTGAATATTCAGTAATAGAAAGGTTTAGAAATACAAATACCATATCTCAGATAGCAAGAAATTAATTGCCTGTCGGTGCTGCATTACTAGCTACTTTTGTGATGTAGAGTGACACCAAAAGTGCAGGTTCAATTCCTGCACCAGCTGTGGTCAGCATGAAGGTCCTAACTTCTCAACCTCACCCCTCACCTCAGGTATTGTGACCCTCAGGTTAAACCCACTACCAGCTGTCTCTGTTCAATGAGAAATTGGCCCTATGGTCCTCTGGAACTATGGTAATGTTACTAACAAAAGAGGAGAGGATGGTGTATTGAAAATATCATTACTAATTCAGTAGGCCTAAGCTAAAACTCTGTGGACATGGGTCAAATCTCTCACAGCAGCTGGTGAAACTCAAAGTCAATTAATAAAACTGGGATATAAAGCTGATTGCAGTCGTTGTGACCATGGCAATTACCATCCATTTTCATAAAGACCCATAAGATTCACTAACCTTACCCAATCTGATTTACATGTGACTCCAGACCCACAGGAATACAGTCAACACTTCACCTCCCTCTGAAGTGGCCTTGCATGTCAATCAGTTCAAGTACCATTAAGAATGTTTAACAAAGGGTGACCTTTGCAGTGACACCCACATCCCATGACAGAATAAGGAGGAAAACATCTGCTTTGCTGCACTTAAGCAGGTGTAACATAAAGAGTATAAAATGAGATACCAGTATTGTATATTACCATGATTTAATATGATGTATCTATCTACCAACAGGTACAGCTTGTTGTCACAATTTGAAATTCAAACTCTGCTATTGACTAGTCATAGTTTTCACCTGGGTCCAACTCAACTTTATAGTAGCTTGTGAATTTGAGGTTGGTTTGACAAGGATTGATTGTATATTATAGAAATACACTATAACAATGCGCACAGAGAATTGTGATATCTGCATTACCACACAGCAATTTAGTGTTCCTCTTACCTCACTCTGCTGCTGTGAGGCCTTGTAAGCCTGTACAAAGTCAGGTCTGTCTGCAGTCCACATCCATTTGGCTTTGGTGGCCTCATACTTCTTCTTGTAATCAAGCTACAGATTAAGTGATGGAAATATCATTAAAACCAGAAAAGCAAGTCACAATACGATAATTTTGATGAAAAGTTTCAATGAGCTATCTGGTTCCACTTAATTCCCAAATTTTGAAAATTTGTCCAGCATTATTACTACTTTTTTCACAAAGCTGACTTAAAATTAATTTCCTTTCTTTCATTGCTTGTCACGACAGCAATTTGCAATGGGGTACAGCTTCATGGGCACTAGCAGGTGTGTTACAATATGTACCAGTCACTGTTCCTTCCTGCTTCTACACAGTGGGTATTGCTTTGATGCTGGGTGATAGTTGAAAACAACAATTAGGAGGCATGTTTATAGGGTGACTGAAACAGTGGGATGTATTCATCCAAACATCCAATCGTCTGCCAGCATATTTATTAACAAGGAGCATCCTGATCTAATCAGATAGAGTCTTCCTACACCTCTCATTCAGACAGTTTTACACAAGGGTCAGTGGATAATGATTAGCAGGGAAACCCCAGTTCCATGCTACTTTGAAAATGAAGCAAGCACATTTTTCTGTGAAACTATATCAGAAAATCTTAAAAGAAAGTGCTGTAGAAACTGTGAGACACAATAGGATAAGATATATATACCACAGAAAATATGTCCTCTGCTAAGTCAATACCTTCCAAAACACTTCTCCAAGCAGCTGTATGTCTTTACTGCAAGTGACTGAAGTGACTGGTATAATTATGTGGTTTAATATTATTTTAACAGCTGGTCCAGCATCAAAGCCACATTCTTAATCTTTCTGATGTATGAAGCATTGTGATCATGATACAACTGCATCTGTGCAGCTTGTAGATTATTTAGACCTGCACAAAAATACCTTTTCACTTCAAGATGCAGCAATGACACTGGAGCAGCTTTTACCTAACCCACCAATTTCACACTGTAGAAAAAGTTGGGGGGATGGAGTGAGCAACAATTTGAACAGAAAGGACATGGCTAGAGGGCAAGGGAATAAAAGACACAGGTAGGGGTAGGGGAAACAAAATGGAGGACAAAGTTCTTGGTCTGAAGTAGCCGAATTCAATGTTGAATCCAAAAGGCTGTAAAGTGCCTAAAGAGGAAATGGGGCTTATACCATGCTTAGGATCAGGTATGACGTTGGTTTAATGTTAGGTCAATTTTTTGCTTCAGTGAAGTCAGAGAACAGCAGTACTGTTGGGGTGAGGTAGGGTCAAGGTGATAGAAGGGAGGGTTCAAATGTGAATCTAGCATTCCATTTTAGTTGATGTCAAGTGAGTTACGTTAAAAATTACCCTTGATACTTCAATTTCTTTCAACTTACGTATCAAGGCAATAATGCTTGAGCATATCTATATTGCCCCAGCACTTAAACAATACAAGTATTCATAAGTTATAATGACATCACTGTCAAACATTGGACTGGCTGTGAATTGTCAGCTGATGGGGGTCTCGCCTGCTGGTTAGTGAACAGAGTGGCTCATTGTGAGGTATACCTTCCAGAGGATAGGTTTATCTGGGCAGCTGTCCACTGCTGAAGACAGCCGTGTAGCACCATTTAACCCCTGAGCCACCATTAATTCCCATCTTGCAAGAGCAGCCATGAATCCCTCCTCAGCCCCTTCCACCTCAAAGCCTATTGGTTGGGGTGGTAGTTGGAGTGACGGAGATTGGCGAGAGGCCTTTCCTTCAATCAAACTAGCACAGCCACCATATTCCCCCACATGACAAGCTCCATTAAATCCAACCCACATTGTTTGAAAATGGAGAAATCTTTGCAAAGTTTACATACCTTCGTAGGACATGCTTTCATATGGAACAGTGAAAAATATGTTAGGAGGCCTTACTTTTTCCCAATCATGATGCATACTCAGTGACGGAAACTTCAAAAGTAATTAGATTGATAATAGAGCACTTTGGAGCATCCTGAGATTGTGATAGATGTTGTGTAAATACTAGTCTTTTCGTTAATTATTTCAGGTCAAAACATGCTGAAAAAAACTTACATTGGTTGTGTTCTTGTACGCACTCTTGGCAGCCCTGATCGAAAATGCATCACCGTGAATGTTGCAATTAGCTTTGTTGCGTTCGTAATTCTCTTTGTATTTCAACTGTCAACAAAACAGCAATGATTGAAATCCTGCCAATCATGTAAGAGTCCTTCCATCAGCTAAAGTTTCCTTCATAGTGCATATTGTGAGTTACTTAACTAAATGTCCTTAGTGTGTAACTGTACAATGCAAGTTTTACTATGGTATAATTAACAGGCAACTGAATGCTGAAGTTTACTGTCTTGACATTTCTAGGGAGGCAAAACACAAAGCAGAATTTCCCCTTCCCTGGAGGTGGCAAGAAGGGGAAGTAATTGAACGAATTGGCCCTAGCAAGATATTCACCTCCTTCACACCTTCTGCAATTTAGCTGTGAGTTAGTAAGAAGGTCCATTGGGGACTCTCTAGATCCATCATCAAATAAGGCCCTTAAGTGGTCAATTAATGACCGATTAATTCACTGCCTCCCCAATTACTTGCCTTCCCAATGTGCAAGATAAATGACTTGTTTCCCAACTGGGAACTAAGGTGACCTGCCTGTCAAGTCAGAACAATCTCCACTTATTCCAATCTGGGGACAATTGGAGCTGCAAATGATGAACAAGGGACTGATATCTGAAAACTACCCAAGTGTTCATGCCTTTCACAACTCTGACCTATTTCTCCCCACAATCCTCCTCCACCCTTCCAGTATTGGCAGTAGATTGCAATGTTGAAATTGCTTTAAAGCAAAAGGCAAAGTTATTTCTATTACTGGGTGTGGTGAATACTTACATCACTAATTTTGTCCTTCACACTTCGCATGTGTAACAGCATTGGTGTGTCATGGATAGTAGTATAGCCCTTAGCTCTATCCCGGTTATGCTCCAGTTTATATTTAATCTGCAAACACACAAAAAAGGTTTTCTCATAAAAATGCAATTATTGTGCAAGTTGTTTTCTCTGAATTACATGAAATCCATCTTTACTTTGCTCCATTCTATAGATGTGCAATTAAATATCATGAAGATTTTCCTATTGCCAAAACTAATGTAGGTAATTGTCATGATGAATATCTAAAGATTATTTTGTACTATAATTAATTGAGTTCAAAAATTTGAAGTTAGAAATCATGCAACAGATCAAGAACAGAAAATGTGGAAACATTTGTAATTTTGGCAAAATATGGATTCAGTCAAGTGTACTACAAGGACTTGGTCTATCATGCTAGCTGTTGTTTTAAAGGCAAATATGACAAAGACACCTAGGAGTGCAGGTGCACAGTTCCTTGAAGGTGGAGTCGCTGGTAGACAGAGTGGTGAAGAAGGCATTTGGCACACTTGCCTTCGTTAGTCAGTGCATTGAGTATAGGAGTTGGGATGTCATGTTACAGCTGTACAGGACACTGGTTAGGCCACTTTTGGAACAGTGCATTCAGTTCTGGTCTCCCTGCTATAGGAAAGATGTTAAACTTGAAAAGGCTCAGAAAAGATTTGTAAGGATGTTGCCAGGGTTGGAGGGTTTGAGCTATAGGGAGAGGCTGAATAGGCTGGGGCTATTTTAGGTGGAGCATCAGAAGCTGAGGGGTGACCTTATAGAGATTTATAAAATCATGAGGGTCATGGATCAGGTGACTAGACAAGGTCTTTTTCCTAGGGTCAAAGAGTCCAAAATTAGAGGACATAAGTTTAACGTGAAAGGGGAAAGATTTAAAAGAGACCTGAGGGGTAATATTTTCATGGAGAGGATTGTGTACGTGTGAATCGAGCTGCCAGAGGAGATAGTGGTGGAAAAGGGTAACATTACAATATTTAAAAGGAAACTGGATGGGTACATGAATAGGAAGGGTTTAGAAAGATATGGGCCAAATGCTGGAAATGGGACTGGATCAGTTTAGGACATCTGATTGGCGCAGACGAGTTGGACCCAAGGGTCTGTTTCCGTGCTGCACAATTCTATGACTGT
Source organism: Ginglymostoma cirratum (assembly GCA_024137785.1). Classification (NCBI taxonomy): domain Eukaryota; kingdom Metazoa; phylum Chordata; class Chondrichthyes; order Orectolobiformes; family Ginglymostomatidae; genus Ginglymostoma; species Ginglymostoma cirratum. The sequence continues at coordinate 79,593,618 of JAHRHZ010000144.1, forward strand.
TTCCATTATCATAAGCCCAGATTAGCTATGGACACTTTGAACTTTTAATCATAAACATGATTTTGAAAGAAAAGATACAGCCACAAGATGGTTGTGGATATAAACTTAGTGACTCTTTGGACAGAAACTTTGGAATGTCTCCACCTGAAGGTGTCACACATGCTTCAAATGAATAAATACAGTACAAATAGAACTGTAATCTCCTACAAGTATCTCAGAGTGTGAATTTAACGGGAGAAAAGCCTAGGGGAGAGGCATATTTGCATCTTCACCTTTTAAAAGCACACAGAGACAAAGGTTAAAAGTAGGTTTCAATCCTGGTCTGTGTGTATTAGTGGAATGAGATGCCTATGTGTGGTAGTGGGCTGAGCTCGGGCTTAATATTAGGCTGTGGGTTCTAGTGGGGTGAGGTACTAAGGTGTAACATCTTGGGTTCAAGTGCTAACATACTGTGAACGTCACTGTCAAACAACCATCCATTGGTCACCTCTGCATATAAAGTAAAGGAGCACTCTGAGTGCTGGATGCCAACCAGCAATCCAGTTCAAAAGGGAACAGGAGGAAGGAATTTCAGCTAACCTGCAAAGCCAAGAAACTTGAAATTGACTACTCAACAATCATCATTACACTATTTACTCTTCACGCATCAACTACAGACTGATTCATATATTGTTTAACTTTTCTCTTTTCTTGGACTCACTTCTCGTTTCTAATCTGTATGTGCATGTGTTATAAGTTCATCTCATTATTAATAAACTCATTCTTTTGTTAACTCAAGGAAGCCAGGTTAATTAGCTCTGTTTAAATCATAAATTCATTTTATCTGGTAGAAAAGCATCAACAAGGGAAGGATCCTTTTTAATTAATCTTGTTGTGGCCAACTGAAGGAGAGGTGAATAAAGAAGGGGAACTAATTCATCCCTCCTCATCAGGAAACTTGACAGCTTGGAGTATCCTATCTGGATCTATAATAAATTGAGGAACTTTACCTGGGGGATAGTTGTAAATCTGCTGTTTTTGTCCAGGCAGTGGTAAAGAAACACAAAGTTCTGGATATATCCACATGAAGCTGATTATAATAGCTGCATTTATCCCTCTCTACCCAAAGGTCAGCAATCTGAACAACTCCATATGTGCATAATAGGTATAACTGCTTCTGCACTCAATCAAGGTAACTACTATTTAAACAGAGTTAATTGTACGTTTAAATATAGATTCATTGCATTAAAACCTTAACTTACATCACTGATGAGCTTCGTCACCTTCTTAGTTCGGATATTGTCAGGAGTCTCAAAAATGGACGTGTATTTGTCTTTAGCCTTTTCGTAGTCCTTTTTATAAATCCACTGTATACAGCAAGCATAAAATTAATGTAGAGCAATCGATGCGAACCCAGTGGGCCAGATCTTGCTGAAAGAGTATCTCACATCAACTTGTTTGGATGTGCCATGGAAGAATTCCAGGACAGGTGGAACTTGCAGCTGGTACCTCTGGCCCAGAGATTCTCTTTAAAGCTCCCTTTAAAGATAAGCAATTGCCCGGAAAGGCTCAGGCTGGATTCTTGGGCATTATTAGCACCATGTTCTAACCATCTGAGCTAGCCAGCCACCACTAGATCTTGCTGAACACTTATTATCAGCAAATCAGCAACAATATGTGATGAGGAAGAAATATCCTGAAAAATGTCAACCACCACGCAGTTTGCCAGCAATTTACATCTTTCTGTCATTAGCTTTTGTGAAAATTGCATCTTGTCCTTAACCTGCCCTTGGACATTTATGAAGTCGTTCTAATTGCACATTAATTGCCCATTAAACTTGTCACAGAAAGATTTGGTTTGCAACTAGCAGTGCAGTACTCTCTCATTTCATAACTGTTAATGATTGACATCAACTTTTCTTTCCCTGTAAGCAAATAAAATTGAGTCTCAATTCTTTAGGTTGTGAATTGCTTCAAAGTGTATTTTTAAATCTTTTTTATCCTTTCTGCTTCTTTTCTCCCTGTCTCTCTCCCTCTTGCTCACACAATGCAATTTGACTTTTATTCCTGATCCAGAAAATAAGTGGACATTGAAGTAATTCACTCTAGTTCACTCTCCTGTGGCATTTTTCTGTCCCTTTCACAAAGCTCAAATCCCATCGGTCGAACAGATAAACTTGTTAACAGGTTTGAGATGCCCCATTGCTCTTGCAGCACCAACTTGTATTTCCAACTGGTTTGCAAGCAAAGTATTTTAAAACCCAAAGCTAAAATTGTGCAAAGAAGGTCAAGCAAGATGCCCCCATTTCATCAAAATCTGGCCCAGCATTAAAAAGAGGTGAATGAAATCAACAGAATATCAACCAAAAAACATGCAGAAAATGTTTAAAGAAATTGACAGGACGGTGTCACAAATACACACAGCAAGGTTACTTGTGCATGAGTTAGTATGGAACATTCTAGAAATTGATTCCAATTTGATTTGCAACTGAAATCCACCAAAATACTGATTAATCTATTTCCAAAAGAACTTTTTAAATGATTACTGTTGAGTGTTCAATGCATTACTTTGAGACAACCCAAAAAATCTAAAGGAGGTAAAATGGTGCACAACACCTGGCAATTTTACCTGGCTCCCTAAGATTGAGTTGTATATGGCAGTCAGCATATCAGGCCGTAGAAGTTCATTGCATCCTCGCCTTAATTTGAATTTGGCTTCAGACTTATATGATTGCTGTCGATAAAAATGCACATGCATGCAAAGGATGATGGAACATAAGCCAAGCCAGAAAAAGACACCAGAGTTCATCATCCTCGAACTCAAGTCACTGTATCAGTGAAAAGGTTCTCACAGGGTGCAATAGCCCTACCCAGTAAAGCAATTATTTGGGTAGGTGACATCTACATAAAGCATACCAGCAGATGACTGCTGGTTATCTTGTAGATGGCCAGCATTCTAGTGCAAGCTCCACAGAATTACCTGGCTACTTAGTCGCCCCGACCTTTTGGCTAGAAGGTTTCTAGGATCATCCAAAACCAAGGTATACTTGCTCTTCTGCTTCTCATAGAAAGCTTTGTATGACTTCTGCTCAGAATATGAGATTTAGTTAAAACAATGCATTCTTTTCAATGTTTTGGTAAGGGGAGTATGAGGTGAGGGGAATTAACTGATTTAACTGGTGCATGGGGATGAAATATTTCAATATCTGGCTCTAGGACAAGTCATTGCAGTCAGATTTTCTCATTGGATTCAATCTTCTAAGCCTTGTCTGAAAATCTGATACTGGCCACCTGAAGTCAGAGTCAAAATATTGATCCCATTTCCGATTACCAGTCAATTGCTACTAAAGAAAGAGAATGACACTTGTGCAGTTTAAAAAGGGCTATATCCAGGTTTTGAAATTCTTGGCAACAGATCCTCCAAAAGTGAGCATATATTAGTATTTTGCTTGCAGTCATAGGAGTTGCTGTAAAGACATATCTCAAAATAGAATAGAAGTAAATATTACTTTAACTGATTAATTGTAATGATAGAACTCCTAATCATAAAAATAATCAACATGTTTTTTCTCTGGCAGAGACTTGAGTGTTCTTGAATTTTCATTGTGTCGTTTTTAGCTTTAAGCAGGTTGGAAGTGAGGATCATAATGATTAATGAACTGCCTGGTATGCCAGATAAAGCAAATGATGAATATTAAAATTCTTTTTGCGTCCATCAAAAAACATTTAGGTAATGTTTGGTCAGATAACTTGTAAAATGTGGATTTTAATTACTTACATGGAGATCGACAGCCTAATGATACATTTTATCTTTGCTCTTAATTATTTTCTCAAGCACAGTATAGATTAAAGACGTTATAGTTCCATCATTCATTTCGGTCTTTTGAACAGAACTGTTTCAACGTTCGGGAAGAAGAGATTTAATTAAAAGTGAAACAACGATGCTAAGGAAGTAGATTTATTTATACTTGTGGTAAATGGAAAGTCATATATATTTTTACCTCTGTTTTTACCTTACAACAATTTCTTGGGTCCTCTATGTAGCAGTTAAGAAAATTGCAAAGAAAAAAGATGTGGTAAGGAAATTAATATCATTAATGACACTGTAAAAGCTAAAAGCTATTTCCTACCTTTTGGATTTTGATTCATTTTATCTATGAAGGCTTAAAAAAACCTTTTCTTAACACAATACACTTCAGTGAAGAGTTCAGGCTCTATACTATTGAAGAAAGTCTCAAGCTGCCACAAAGCACCAGACCCAATAAAAAAAATTAATGGTACATTAAATGAATGTTGGTATTCATTAACCGAATTTACTCAGTCTAATATTGACATTTTCTATTCTGTTTATCCTTGAAAGCAAATTCAAAAAGAGATAATGTTGTTAACAGATTTAGTGCTCGTATTCTGGGACAAAAATATAGATCAAGAATGTCCAAGTTTTATGTTGGAAGGTGTGTACCAGAGAGCCTTGAGAGTGGTGTATGAAGTTGAAACCCATGGTCCCATAACCAGTTACTGATACAAACACATCTTGGCGCTATGACAAAGGATACATCCACCATACAGGCGACAGTGCTAAAACCAGCACTTTCAAACCCTTCAGAGTCACTGAGTACAAAATAGGAGTCATTAACAAGTAAGGGATGCAATGTGAACAGGACTGAATTGTCTGGGCTTTTGAGGGCTTGAAGGCTCCAACTGGCCCAAGTGTCACATGTTGGATATTTGTAAAAGAGACAAATATGGCCTTATTAACTCTGTCCCGTTTGCACAAACCTCATCTAAAATTGCCGTTGCCGCCTTAGCGTGCCGGATGTGCGGAGTATCTGCAGTGTACTTGAAGTTGTTTCTTAGTTTTGCGACTGATTCTCGGTACTTGTACTGCAAGAGAAAATATTACGGATAAGTAAGCTAGACAGCGAAACCTCTCTAAAAGCAGAAAACAGAACAAAATGTCTACTTTATTTTTTCGCATATGTTTCATAAATCAGTAAGTAGTTGATTGTTTGGAATCATAGAATAGTGTACTCCTTTTAAGGGTTAGTTAAATTTATGGTGTCACTACCTGCAGCTTAGACCACTATTAACCATATTTAATTATATCACATTGCAAACCAACCAGACCTTAGGACCTCAGAGATAGTAAGAACTGTAGATGCTGGAGTCAGAGATAACACAATGTGGAGCTGGAGGAACACAGCAGGCCAGGCAGCATCAGAGGAGCAGGAAAGTTAATGTTTCAGATCGAGATCCTTCTTCAGAAATGGGGGAGGGGTAAGGAAGCTCAGAAATACATAGAGAGAGGAGAGATGGGGCTGGGGAAGGTAGATGTGATGGTGATAGGTGCGTACAGAAAGGGAGTGGTGGGGATTGGTCAGTGAAGTGGGAGGGGCAGATAGGTGGGAGAGAAGATGGACAGGTTGTGTCAGATCAAGGACGTGGGAATAAGAGGGAGGGTTGAATATGGGATGAAGCCGGGGGTGGGGTGAGGAGATTTTGAGACTGGTAAAATGCATGTAGGTCATCAGGCTGCAGGCTCCCGAGGCAGAATATGAGGTGCTGCACCTCCAGTTTGCGGGTGGCATCATTGTGACACTGGAGGAGGCCAAGGATGGACAAGTCACCCAGGGAGTGGGAGGGGAAGTTAAAATGGTTCGCGACCGGAAGGTGTTGTCATTTGTCTCATCCAGCCTCATCCCGTGACTAACCCTCCCTCTCATCCCCGCCTCCTTGACCTGACACAACTTGTCCATCTTCTCTCCTACCTACCTGCCCCTCCAACCTCACTGACCAATCCCCACCACTGCCTAGCTGCACTCACCTACCAACATTCCATCTACCTTCCCCAGCCCAACCCCTCCTCTTTCTATTTATTTCTGAGCTCCCTTCCCCATCCTCATTTCTGAAGAATGGTCCTGACCCAAAACGTCAACTTTCCTGCTCCTTTGATGCTGCCTGGCCTGCTGTGTTCCTCCAGACCATAGGACCTGATGTGTGAAATGGTGGTTGTAATTTAACACATGTGCGCATGTTCAGAGTGTTACTCCACATTTTCCTGATCCCTCAGTTGTCAATTTCTGCAATGTTTGAAATAAGATAACCCTGTAGAATGGAGAATAGATCAAGAAATAATTGGGGCTTGTAATAAATGTACTGCAATAACTATGGGAGGTTTAGCCTTCATATCGATTAGATGAATCAAAAATGTAAGCAGAAGTAGCCTGGTTGATGAGTTCATAAAGAGAATTAAGGACAGTATCATAGAACATTACATTCTGAAACCAAATAAAGAATAAACAATTTTAAAACTGGTAATGTACAATGAATTGTTGATCCCATGGCAAAGGTTCCCTTTAGTTAACATGATAGAATTCCATGTTCAGGTTGAGGGTTAGAAAAGTGAGTCTTAACCTAGTGTCTTTAACATAATTAAAGGCATTTACAAGGGTATGAGGACTAAGGTGGCTAGCGTGAATCAGGTTAACAGATTAAATGTTAGAGAAGCAGCGGCAGACACTTAAAGAGTGATCTGATAACTCTCAAAAAGGATACATTCCATTGAAAAATAAAGATCTTTTGAGAATAATGCACCATCTGTGATGTGATAAATTCTTCTTTACATAAGTAATCCGTGATCCCAGAAAATAGCAACCTACAACATGTGACATTTCTAGCCAGAAATAGGAGTGGGGCTTATTGCAAGGTTTTCAATTGATCACTCAAATAGTTTTGGTCATTGAAGAAATGTTCTGGGTCACAGTTAGTTGAAGAGGGATATAGCAGTCAGGAAAGTGAGTATGCGACAGGAGACAGAGTGATGTAGACTCTGTCTTAACAGTGCTGCAGTTAGTACCGTTGGAAAGGCAGCTGAATTATACAGATTCTATGTAGGGCACTCAGTGAGGAGTTGAGAGCAGTTGGATGTTTCCATACTGTTAGAAATTTGGGAAGATATTCTGGAAACTGGTAGGCAGATAAATGTTATAGTCAGGACTCAGAAGAAGAACAACAGAGCTGAGAAAGTAGGAAGCTCACTGGCTGTGAGGTGGGGAAGCTGTGAGGTAATCAGAAAAGGCTTGCCAGTATTAAGACCTCAGTGCACTGAGATTGTAGCATCTGCAGAGCTCACATTCAGTATTTGTTTAGACCATAAGCTTACAAGCTGCAGGAACAGAAGTTGGCCATTCAGATCTGCTCTGCCATTCAACAAGATCATGGTTGATCTGATAATCCTCAACTCCACTTTGCTGACGTTTCCCCATAACCCTTGATTCCTTTAATGATTAGATATATGTCTATTTCAGGCTTGATCCTACTTAACATCCCAACCTTGACACCCCCCGAGATGAAAAAGTCTTCGGATTCATCATCTCCAGAGAAAAAAAAAATCTTCCTTATATCTGACTTAAAAGGGTGACTCCTTACTTTGAGATTCTGCCTTCAAACTTTAATCCTTTGCTCCAAGTTAGAAAATCATGATGAGATTAAATAGCAAATAGAGTACCGAAATAGGCCATTACCCAAGTCACCGAAGTTCCACAGGACCTTCCTTGCACCACACCCCATCTAACCTTTTCAGCCTTCTATTCGTATCTACATCTTATGTTTAAATTGTATTCCCTTAAACTAGCTATGCGTGTGTGTGATGAGAAAATATCAGACTCAACTGTCATAATCCCACAGTTGAATAGGTTGCTTTCTACACAAGAACATATGACATTGGAATTGGAGTGAGACAGCTATCTGTGGAATTAGATAAATTAACATGAATTGGCACCTTCAGTAGAGAAGAGAAAATGAAAGTGAAGTTGAAATAAAATATTCTTACCAAAAATAAAGGAGCCCTAATGGTCAGTAAGTGTGTGGAGGCATAAGTCTGAAGACTGACAAATATATTTCAAGTTTGCCTACAGCAGGAAATGCTGAAATGTGTGGCCCTAAATAAAAATGAAGGGATGTCTGGTTCTGTTAAGTGACTAACTCACTCACATGAGCGTGTCAGGTTATACAGCAAAGGTGCTCATCCTTACCTGGCTGTACAGCTCCTTGTTCTTTCCTGCCAACGTCAAATCAGGAGTGTCCCATGCATAGCAACCAATTCCTCTCAGCCACCCCAAGTCTTCTTTGTATTTAACCTAGTTGGAAAATAATCATTTTTATTTCAGGTGTCTGATTTTGGGCATGTAATTACACTTTGATGAACCAATCACATTTTCTGGAAATGACAATAAGAACTTTTAAATAGTTAATTTCAGTACTTTAAATACTGAACACAAAGAATAGTGGATTGCAAAGGACCAGATTAAAAAAAAAATCAAGGTTATCCAACCGCTCCCTTCTTGAGAGGCTGTGGAATTTGATGGAATAACGCTCATTTCCTGGTCACAGGTGGGTGTATGCAAAAGTGAGACCCAGGCAGACAAAAAGCAAGTCCGTGCTCACACACGGCTATGTGTCTTTTTTTAAATTCATTCAGAGGATGTGGGCGTCACCAACTAGGCCAGCATTTATCACCCAGCCCTATTGCCAAGAGGGCAGTTAAAAGTCAACCGCTTTACTGTGGGTCTGGATTCACATGTAGGCCAGGCATTGCAGATTTCCTTCCCAAAGGATATTAGTGAATTAGATGGGTTTTTCCTGACAATTGGCAATGGTTTCATGGTCATCATTAGATTCTGATTTCCTAGATTTTTTCATTGAATTCAAATTCCACTATTTGCTTGGCAGAATTTGAACCAAGGGCAGCAGAACATTACCTGGGTTTTTGGATTAATAGTCTAGCGATAATACCACCAGGCTATCGCCTATCCCATTGTCTTTTGAATGCAGTGCCAAAAACAGAAGAGGTACCCATACGTCTAACAGACCAGCAAGATATCAGCAGGAAAGGAGGGACAGAAGAGATATAGCATGGATTATTATCAGTAAAAATTTAAAAATAGCATGTCTAATTATGACAACCTACAGGACAGATTCATCTTCTTGCAGCATTAAGAATCTGTAAAATGTCATTTACAGTCCCTGGGTCTATTAGGCAGAAAGTCAAAAATAGTATCTAATTAAATGAGACATACTGTGTGTAGGCATATCTAAAAGTTAGATACACTTTCTTGCTCAGTTTTAAATTTAAATTATCATTTAAAGTATTACATGTTTATATATTTAACAGTAGGCAACAGCAACAGATTTAAGATTTTAATGGAACTGTATTTGTACTGCATTTCTGTACAAAAGAACAAACTAAAAGAGGACAAAGTTAAAGACTCACAGTGCTGATGGCATCAGTCACCATACGGTGGTGCATGTTCTCAGGTGGGTCAGGGATTGATCTCCATAGTCCCAACTGTTGGATGTATTTCTCCTTGTACTTGACCTAGGACCAGAATGTTAAGAAAAGGTCACTAACCAGAAATGTGGAAACTGATAAGGAGGAGGCTGCCCTGGGATGTGGAAGGTTTACAAATGTTCCCAATTGGACCTGGTTTACCTTACCCATGAATGCTTAGTTGTCCCTAAAGCTGTGTCATTTGAGAGTGCTGTGCAATATTTTGAGAATTTTCACCCCATCGGTGTATGCAGAACAAAAATGAAGAAACGGGGTATGGGTACAATAATTTGATCCTTCACTCTAACAGACACTGTTTACAATGATAACCCTGCTTTAATGATTTCTCCTCGGAAAGATCTGGGATTTGATTTTCTGGCCATCTGTTTGGTGTGTTTTTGGCAGGAGTTCATGTAAAATATATCAGCTGGCTATCCAACTTCCTTTATGTCCAACCCGTACCAGTCCCATGACACAGGAGGCAGGCCAGGTGCCCACTAACCTGCCCATACTATGGTCTATACACCTTCACTGTTATATTCTGGACAGCAGACAATGGGCATTAGGGAAAAGGCTGTTCTGTTACCTGTGTTCGATTGAAGGTGCTAAGAAAAGAGGGTAAATCTTTTAGGGGACTTTTTTATGTAGGTCACTGGCTACACCAGTATTCTTTGCCCATCATTAATTTCCCAGAGGACAGTTGAGAGTCAATCACTTTGTTGTAGGTCCAGAGTCACAGGTAGGCCAGACCAGGTGAGGATGGCAGATTTCCTTCCCTAAAAGGACATTCGTGAACCAGACAGGTTTTTCTGACAATCATCAATGGATTCATGGTCATCATTAGACTTTTAAGTCCAGACTTTTCTTTTTATTTATTGAAATGAAGTTCTAAGATGTGTGGTGGCAGGATTCAAACTCAGGTCCAGAACATTACCTGGTTGGTAATGCACCATGTAAAAGGGGGCAAACCCGCTAAGGTGATGGCCCCCTGTTGTGCTGAGATTGCAACAGGTCTGGGGATAGTGAGGAGACTTTGGGTAAAGGTGAATGGTCTTGATTAATTAGCAGTTTAAAGGCCTTCACTAGCCTTGGGGCCAGAGAGTTACCCAATATCTCCCTCACTGATGGTAACATCCCAGCAGAAGTGGGAAGGCAATGGGCAAAACAACCCCATCATCCCCCACAGCATACTGTCAGGAGATAGAGGGGGGAGGTTCTGGGCTACAGCTAAAAACTTGGCCCTGGTCTTTGTCTTATTGTCAGGGAGTGATGGCAAGCTGATGATATCCATATCTGTGCAGAGAAGAGACAAAACCAGAAAGGTCACCATGCACTACAATGTCAGTGTCATTATTCTCTGTAACGTTCTCATACAATATGAATGGTTTTTAAATACTTCAAAGATTTCAGCTTCCTAAATATAAACACAGTGTACCTCACTGATATCATCTGTGACTTTGCGATGGTAGACAATGTTCAGAGCATCTTTCACTGTACGGTAATGACCTTTAGCATGTTCAAAGGCCTCCTTATAGCGTAACTATAAAAAACAAAAAGAATGTGTTCAATATGTTAAGAATCACAGGTTGATATGAAATCTCTTTACATATGGGAAAAAGGGATTATTCAATACATACATCACTGGCGATTATGTACGCTTTCTTAGATATCAACAACGTTGGAGTGTCTGGAATTGTAGTGTATTTACTCTTTAATTTCTCATATTGTTCCTTGTACTTTTTCTAACATTGGAAAGAAAAAAGACACATTAGAATCATGAAACGAATTGAATAATCACAGCTCTTTCTATCTTAACCTTTCACACATTTAGTACATTGCATCCTGGAACCCACTGCATATTGAGAAGTGATATGCATTGTTGTGAATCATTGAAAAGCTGTGAGCCACTATATGTACGAAGATGTAGCCTAACATATTTTTTTTTCAATTTGTTAACTGCCCAGTTTAAATGACAGCAAAATAATCTCATACTCATTTTTTTTAATCAATTCTGTACATTTTCTTGACTTGCGAATGTAAGCAACTTATTTTCTTAAAGTGGAGTACATTTTAAAAAAATTGAAACAACATATTTATATATATATATAATGAATTCTTACCTCACTGGCAAAATTTTTGACACGCTTGGCATGATCCAGGGATGTAGTATGTTCATGAGGAATGTAATGTGGTCTATCTTTTGTAGCTAATTCAACATACAGGTACTGCAGAAGAAAAAAAAACTTTAATAAGATTGTGGGAAAAGACAGTACTTGGTAGGTCTCACAATACTTTCAAACTAGCAGAGCAATTTTGTACAGGTATTTCTACTATTACATGTGTTTCATTAACAAAATTGGCTGTAATATGATTGATGAATAGTGGATGCTGTTTGGATAACACAAACTTTCTGCTTTACAGGTATAGCAATTTTCTATAGCTGTTTAACTATAACGCAATTTTCTACAGCGCAATTTTCCATAGCACGAGGTCACGCAAGAATGCAACTATCGTGTTATAGGAGAACTACCTGTAATATATCTTTCCACACTGAAGAACACAACAGATTTTGAATTTTCTATCATCTTACTCACTGATAAATCAGCTCTTTTGAATTGGTAGCTAAATTTTTTTTATCTTTCTGACCATAGTCAGAAATTATATTCAATACATATCTTGCTTTGGTGTCATGTAAAACCTTCTTTCAGTTTTCGCTCAGAAGCTTTGAGATATTAACGAATGTTAAAACCTTTTAAATATAAGAACTATAATTTTCATTTAACACCTTGTCCAACCTCACCTGACTCTGTATTTTCTGGCCGTGTTTGGCTCGGTTTAGATCCACAGTATCAAGCCTTGTTGTGTATTTTGTCTTTGCTTCATTTCCTTGAGCACGGTATACCAACTAAAATTGACAAGAAGCAAATGAAACCATCAATTATCTCGTTAAGATGTGGCGCACATTATGTTTTGTCCTTGTTCAGATATACGATAAGTTTGGGTGTAGCATATGTACCAAATTTGTCATCATGTTTCAAGAGTCTCCAAGAGGAGCTCAATCCTGTCAGGGTCCACATTTTGCTCGGTTAGGAATGTATATCTATGTCATTGCTGTCACAAGTGAACCTTTCAAGACTGAGATTTTTGTTGGAAGACAATATGTAGAGATATGGAGTTAAGGCATTATTAAGACCGGCCTGCAGTAATGTGGACTTCCTTGGCTCGTATTGGATTGTCAGTTGTGTCATAGAAATTTGATTGAGTTCCAATCTTGTATCAGCAAGCAAGTCACATTAGAGTGAAATGAACCCAGAGATAAGTGCTCTAATCTTCCTCCTTCACAAAGAACGAGCTGATCAATGTAAAGTTCACAATTAAGGACTGAAACTCATACTCAGGGCACATAAGATGACAAAGGTCCCTCAAAGCAACATGACTGGCCAAAAAGGTGATATGTATTTTGGCATGGAGAATATTGGTGCCTTAGATTGGAAGTGTAGAGATTCAAAAACAAATGTTAAGCTCTGAGAAATCTTACAGTGCGTGATTACAAGGTTTCATACATAATACCAAACAGATCACAAAATCTTCAGCAAGGTGATGACTTGTTATGTACTAGCAGGCATCTTGATGGTCCCTGCTTTAAGTTCAATGCTGAGTGCAACGATTACACATTAACCAGTGAATAATTCGGATCCTTTTATTGTGATCTTGCCAGAAAAAGAAGATATGCCCATTATGAGGTAGATCACCTTTTTTGAATTCTGAGATGTAATGAGGCACATTCTCGAGCTTTTGCCCCCTGCAGTTTCCCTTTTCGTCAAGAGTCCCCATTGGAGTTTTGTCTCAAACTGAAGAGATATTTCCTTTACATCACTCAATTTTAGATAACTGCATAGAACTCTAAATCATTTTCCTGATGTCACATAGCATCTTCATAGAATTATAGAATCCCTACAGTGTGGAAGCAGGCCATTCAGCGTTTGAAGATCATCCGGCCCATACCAAAACCACCACCTTGTCCTTGTAACCCTATATTTCTCATGGTTAAATCACGTAATCCTCACATCCCTGGACTGTGGAAGGAAACCAGAGCAGCCGAAGAAAACCCACGCAGCTATAGGGAAAATGTGCAAACTCCACAAAGACAGTCCCCTGAAAATGGAATCGAACCCAGGTCCCTGGCACTGGGAGGCAACAGTGCTAACCACTGAGACACTGTGCCACCCCTTACTCAAACATAATTAACGTCAAATACCCATTTGAGATTGAAGGTGAGGTTATGATTCCATTCTTATTTGCATACCATGAAGTGGTGTATTTAAGGTTGTATACTTACATTGCTCAAGTGAGTTTTCAGTTCTGTCACACGTCTATATTCAGGAGTATCAAGAACTGAAGTATGCTTGTCACGTATTTTTTTGGCAGCTTTGTCATAGCCAGTCTGAAAGAAACACACAAAAATGAAGTTTAAAATTTTTTTTTAACTGGATCGGGAGGATAAATATTTTCAGAATTACCACTTACTATCTCAGGAGTTACATGTTTACCCTTCGTAAGCTAAGCTGTCAGACTGAAGGATTAACTCCACTTTTCTCACTCTACAGATGATGCTAGATCAACTGAGCATTTTCAGCATCTATGGTTTTATTCCAGAATTTCACTGTTCACGGTGTTTTCCTGTCATTTACTTAGAGGTAAGGCAGAGGAAACCATAGGGCAGCTCTCTCATTATTTTTCTCTGGTGCTTGTTTAACCTGAGGTCCACTACAGCTCAGACAAGGGGTGAGTTGAGAAGGTGGGACCTTCATGGTGCAGGAACTGAACCCATGCTGTTGGCAACACTCTGCATCACAAGTAGCCATCTGGATTGACTGAATGGAACAGATCTTGGGAATTCCCTGTTCCTGGTCATCATCCATGATCTTAGACCAACAATTTTTTTGCTAAATTAGAATTCACTTTTACGGCACAATTTTAGATCACAACAACTGCATGGCTCAAATCTTGGGTCTCTCTTTATTCCACAATCCTATTCATTGCTTTTGAATCAAATAGCAATGTCTCGTCTTTGCTAGTACATTAATATTTCTATGCAAAAGTCTTTGAATTACGAGTATTTTCTAACATCACAAGACAATTTACTTGAAGAAGAACAATGGTATATCTATATTACAAAGAAAAAGAAAACATACCCAGAATTTGTGGAAGTCACGCACTCGTATCATTTCAGGAGTTCCATACAGGAAGCATCCAATGCCCCTCAGCCACTGGAGATCTTCCTTGTACTTATTCTATATAAGGAATAGTCACAAACTTAGCACCATTCAGAAAACATTAAGGGTCAATTTAAACAAAATGTATGAATAAGCAAGGACAGATTTAATAATTACATTGCTAGTGATAATGCCAACATATCGGTGATGGAGTAGCTCAGGAGTGATGGGAAGGGAAATCTTCTGACCCTTGAACCGGAAATAGTCCGACTTATATGCCAGCTAAAGGAAGACAACAAATCAAATCATTTAATTCTGTTCAGCCAATAAAGTATGCTTGGTTAAATTATTGAGACAAGTTCATTCAATTCCTAAGCTTACATCACTGATTGCCTCTTGTGTAGCTTTGACTTGACGAAGTTCTGGAGTGTCATGCGTTGGGTGAATCTTGTCTTTGTGAGTGTCATAATGCAGTCGATACAGTCGCTGCATCAGCAAAAGAATAAAATGCATCAAATATTCACCTTTTGCACGGTGATCTTTGCTGATCAATGTGTTCATACTAACAGTACGCCTACGCTACCTGGTTTAAGATAAGATCTGCTTTCTTGGCTGCAGTGATGCTGATGGTTTCTGGGATCAATTTGTAACCTCTTGCTTTCATATGTTCATAAGCTTCTTTATACTTCAGCTAGAAAAGAAAAAGAGAAATGTTTTTGACAATCATGCCCATCAGAAGAACAAAATCTTATAGTTGTTGAACAGAAGAAACAAACAGGCAGAAATATTTGTGCCATGTGAATCCTATGATTCCATGTGTGTGTATTTAGTGCTGTGATCTTTGAGTTACTGTGAACATTGTTCTAACACCACTATCTGCGTTCACCACATGGATTTGTGTGACTATCATCCTTAGAAATGGTGGGTCATTAGCATAAACCCTAGAGGAACAGTACAAACAATACTTCTCGACATTACAACAGTGACAACACTTCAAAGTATTAGCTCTGAAGTAATTAAGGGCAGGAATGATGCCATACCAGATAATATATTTCAATTATATTGTTTGAGGGATATGCATTAGCCGTGACACCAGAGGTAACCTTTTCTATCCTTCCTTGAAATTGTACCATGCGACTTTCATGTCCATCCAGTAGAGCAGGTGAGGCCTCGGTATAATATTTCATCCAACAGGTGGCGCCTCTATCATACCTCGATCACATACTTGCATGGTACAGCAATGGATTTCCACCTAGATTTTGAACTAACATCCCCAAAATGGGACTTGAATCCACAACATTCTGATATAAGTGCTCCTACAGAACTGATAGCAAAAAGCAGGGTAGAAAAATAGCTACAATGAAAAAAGGCTAAAAAATTGAAAGCTGATCTTTAATGATTGCTGATGGAATATTGTCAGAAAGGGAGCAGCATGCTTTGGGAAAAATTATACAGCTAAACTCATGGGGATGTTGACAACTAAGCACAAGTGGCACAGCAGTTGGAAAACTGCACTTACAGAACTTTGAGGAAGTTAATACAGCCTGGTGTATAATCTGCCTCAAGTTCCACTCACTAAGTTTTGCTGTCAATAATCCATTTAAACAAAACAGCCGTAATTAAGTGTTTAGGCTAAAAATGGTTAAAATAATTTAAAAGGGTTTTGCGAAGACATTGTCTTTTATAGACTTTTTGGTAAGAAATCTGCGCCCGAAAACTGCACACTTGCATATGTTTTGCACATTGTCAGAGAAAAGAAGCACAAAGTAGGTAAATTTGGTAAAACGAGTTTATGCCAGTGGTCCTAAACCACACTCAATTGAATTTATATGTCCAAGAAAAACATTATAATCTTAAAACTAATGGAAGTTAACCACCACTGCCCTTGCAAGCTTAGTTTTTCTGGAATCAATAAAAGTCTTAGCTACTGTAAAATTTTACAGTTATATAAATTTTCATAGAATCAGAAAATGCTGTTCTTAAGTAGGAAATAACAGTGATTAAAACCAAATTAAAGTGTCTCATCTTAAATAAACATTTGACTGTTGAGACTAAGCGAAGACAATTTTCTCCCGAACTGGGACAGATACATCTCACTTCACTTGGGCAATTAAAGTAAATGTTACTTTATGAACTGATGGACACTCTAGTTGATATATTTTACTGTAACATTGTCCAAAATCTGAAACTGGATCCTGCCCGCGAGATAACATTTTATTTTCTCTTTTTTTGAAGCAATTTAACTTCAGTTCTTTAATACGTTTCTACCTGTGTTATAACTTATATAGTCTCACACAATCTTCTGTTTGGCCATCTAAGAAACCTGACTTTGTATCTCTGGTGGGGTGGTACATCACTGAGGAACAGTTCTCGGACCGTAATATTATCTGGCTTATCATAAACAATTCATGGTACAGGTGTCACTAAAACATTAGGTTAAATAGCCAGAAGCTTAATTAAGCAAATAGTTAAGGAGCATTGTTGGAGACAGAGCGCTATAGGGTGAGTTGTGGCCCAGAGAATGAAAAGCATGACCAATATCAGAGGTGCAATTGAAATTGGAGATGCACAAGAGGTCAGTATTAGAGAAGCGTAGATATCCTGGGAGAGACCACAGAAACAGAGAGGGGCAAAGCCATGGACCTGAAAACAAGAATCAGGATTTTTAAATCCTTATGGAGCCAATGAACGTTATGAGTACAGAGATAAAGGAGGAGTATTTGCTCCTTAAGTCACAGGATGCAGAGTTTTGAAACTTTATGGCGGATAGAATGTAGGAGACCAACCAAGAGTGCTTTTAAATAGTCAAGTCCAGAGGTAACCAAGGCATGAAAGAGTAGCTGATGAGTTAAGAGCTGATATTCTCAAATGGAAATAACTGATCTTAATAATGGTGAAAACCGTCTCAAAATTACCACAAAGAAAGCAGACTGGCTTAATCTCAGACCCTTGCTAGAGAGCAGCATGGTGATGGTGAGGTAGTAAGAACTGCCAAATCTGGAGTTAGAAATAACACAGTGTGGAGCTGGAGGAACACAGCAGGCCAGGCA
>JAHRHZ010000144.1:79616190-79631652 GCA_024137785.1 Ginglymostoma cirratum
TTGTAGGCCTTTCTGAGATCTGTGAAATAATAGAACACCTCCCTTTTCCCTTTGCAGAGTAGGAAGCCTGTTCTTTTGAAAACATAAAAGGATGCACAATGAAACATCATCTTTCTACATTTGGATATCACTCCAGTGGGCACATAATATAACCAGATCCAGTCGTTACACAATTACCATAACTTGGCTTTGTAACTTCAGTATGTGATGTACTGATTGTCATTGTGAATCAATTTGTATCATGCACCATGGGTGGTTGATTGTTTTTGGATGTAATACTTATAGTATCAGAGTCACTATCTTGAGTGATGGCTGGTTGATTATATACATCTCAGTTGTGTCATCTGTTTCATTCTGTTAGATCAATGAGCAATGATCCCACTCTGTCAACAATATAAAAGGTTTCAGGTGTCTGTCCCAAGGAGCCACTTTGACATTTAAGATGAATAATGCCAACGTAAAGACATCAGACCATTGAAAGCAGAGATAACAAGCATGGGGCTGGATGAACACAGCAGGCCAAGCAGCATCAGAGGAGCAGGAAGGCTGACGTTTTGGGCCTAGACCCTTCATCAGAAACATATAGGGAAGCAGATTCAGTAGTGACAATTGAAAGGAAAATGGAAATTGGATGTGCACTTATAGATAGATAATTGTAGAAAATTGTAGGGAAACACAGAGAGATGAGGGGAATGGATAATTAATTGGCTCGCTCTACCAAACTGCTATCACAGGAGCCAAAAGTCGATCTTCTATACAATTTCCTGGTTCGATGCCTAAAGGCAATTGATCAACAAAGATACCAGTCTTGATTTCTGATCTGTGTTGAGTAAAGTTGACTTCAACCAGCCTTCCAAAGTTCACTTCATTATCTTAGGGCTACAAAGAGTATAGCTACTAGCAATCTGCACATTGCCCAGGCTATTTGTCTGATAGCAAGCACCATCTAGCCAGACTATTAGTCAACCAAGCAATTATACATGTAATGTAGTAGTAATCTAAATAAGCCTGAAAACCAGAATATATATGTAAGAGGTATTATATTAGTGTACATAGTTACATAGTTAGTTGTTCATTAGCTTCCAGATATCAGTTTCAATATAAACCCAACTCTTTCTGATATAATTCATATTGGTTAACCTATAGAAAACCAGGAAGAACATAAAGTCATAGGGTCATAGAGATATACAGCATGGAAATGAACCTTTTGGTCCAACTCATCTGTGCCGATTAGATATTCTGAATAAATCTAATCCCATTTGCCAGCATTTGGCCCATACCCCTCCCAACCCTTCCTATTCATATACCCATCCAGATGCCTTTTAAATGTAATTGCTCTACATCTTGTTATCCCTATATGTTTTGCCAGGATGCCAGCGAGGTGTTTTTCATTTTCTATTTTCACTGAATTTTGCTATTTCACAACTGGAAAGCTACTACAGCTGCTTATTTGGTCTAAATTAATATGAACCGAAAACTATCACTTACATCACTCAGTTGCTCGCAGACCTTCTTGGCATGTATGTTAATCTGTAGATCTGGCAGGCACGTCCATTCATGGAGATACTTGCGATAGTCAATATAGCTGACTTTGGCTTGGGTGTCTTTGGCAGCAACCACCTCCAGCATGTCTGGCATGATGTGCACCTTCATTTTGTTATTTTCATAATTTTGCCTGTATAGACGCTGCACAAAGCACAGGCCAAGTGGATTAACACCAGTGAATTTTTACCCCAATAATCAACTCTCATTAAATGAAGTAGCGACAAATACAACTCAGCAAAAAATAAGGCTCAACAATAATTCTCTCATTATCATGGCCTGATACAAAGTAGCTAAATGTCTTTTATAAAACTTACAGATGTATGGCAAAGAATATATTCAATATTATACCAATAAAATAATTGACACAAGTTTAAACTTAACATCCATGCAAAATAATAGATTGAAATCTAAAACGAGGCAGTTCGTTATGACTTGTTACAGGACTTTGCATGAATAATGAGAATAATGCATTCTGGGTGATACTGGATCTGTCTGTAATTATCAAATGATTCTGGTTTAATAACATAAAGCATTGCGGATCCCCAGATGAAAATTGTTTTCCTCATTGTTTCTTAGAAGTGAGCTCCAATCACCTTTGTTCCTGGAACAGCTAAGGATACCTTGGCCATAAAAGAGTTGGCCACAGAAGGAATTACAATGCCAGTTGGAGAACTTTGTAAATTATTCAGGCCTACTCACTCTGGATTCATGATGAACACTACTTACATCAAGGTTCAACTTGCCAGCTTTCAGACATTGCACGGTATGTGGATCATCCTCCACTGAGCGTGGCGGTGTGTAGAGAGCCTTAAACTTCTCATACTCTTCCCGATACTTTATCTGAAAGATTGAGTGCACACAGTCTGACAATCTTGCATTAGAAAAGAAAACAAATTGTGAAAAATCTTTCTTCCTGCCAGAGCCAGGGATGTAGGAACGTATCCTCAGCTACTTAGCCTTAGCTACATTTCACAGCAATTTTCTACTTACTGGACTAAGAATGTCTTTCTGATTCTTGGCCAGAGCTATCGAAAATGAATCTCCTGGCATTGTATAACTTGTTGCTTTCACCTTATCCCAGGCCAGTTTGTAAGCATTCTGGAGAAACAATACACGGCTGATTTTGAGCAAGTGGAAGAAGCATTGTTTTCACATTGAACAACATTATCAAAAACAGCACGTACACCAATGATGGTGGTTCAAGTAAATGTATGTATTAATAAATAAATAGACAATTCAATAACTAGCAAGAATGAGTGATATTAGAACAAACATTGCATAATGCTCCATTTTGTTGATGCATTTCATATCACAAAGATGCGAATATAAACAATTAAATACTTGACAAGAGATTGAGAGCATGTTACTTGACTGCCAACAAAAGACACAATCATGCACTAAAGTCTTGGATGATGCCATGAAATACAAAAGCATAACATATTTTATTAACCTCAATGAAAATTTATCATTCTTACACACTTCTAATCCACCCTACTCCCTGGTTGCGTTGAAACCTGTCCCTTCTAATTCTTCTCCAGGAATTTCAACTTGTGGGATTTTTCACCTACCTTTGATTTCCTTTTCTCCTTTAATCTACAAATTTGAAAATCTCAAGTTTGGAGTGATCTGATTGCTGCTTCTGAATATATTTTGTTTCTCCTTTATCACATGCCACTTTGGAGGTGTCCAGTTCTGAGGGTTCTGGCCCTTGAGTCAGGTTTTGCAAAATACATGAAATAGTTCATACTATTTTTCCAAAAAAAAAACAGAATTTTTTTTTTTTAAAAGTTCCACCTGCCTTATCCCACTCCTGTGGCTTAGTTTTTGACTATCATCAAAAAACTATCCCAATTACATCCTGTGAAAGGAAGAGTGACAAGCTGGAAAGAGAGCACGGAAAATGGATGTCTAGTGGCTACAGGTGAAGTGATGGGATAACTACCACCTTATACTTATGATAATTAAGTAGGTTTAAAATATCATCAATAGTAACATGTATGAGTGGATAAGGGTATTGGACAATCATAGATAGGACTATGTCTTCATATCTATCTCATATAGTTGGCAGTTATTGTTAACAGAGACTTTTGCAATGTTGTCATTGCAATAACATTATTCTAATCTTCTCACATATTAAGGATGCGGTAAAATGACTTTCTTGTTTCTTTTCCTTTCTTCTTCAATTCACCTGCAGATGATAATTCATTTTGGATTGCAGTTTCAGGGGGACTGGTCTCCTTCTGGTACCAGGTTATCATTCACTCGTGTTCATCTGACCAAAGAATGTTTTGCTAAATGCATCACTATGCAGTGCACTTATTGAACCTCCGTAGGTATTGATGAAATATATCTGCTTCTTCCTTTGTAAGAACATTGTCCATTTAAGACTTCCTCAAGATATCCATGCAAAAAAAACTTACACTGCTGAACATAGCTTTGAGACCACTGGTCCTGTTGTAATCCACAGTGTCTAAAACAGTTGTGTATTTGTCCTTGTTTTTCTCATAGTTCTCTTTGTACCGCACCTGCAAGAACAAAAAAAAACAACCTGTTAGTTGAAGGTTACATAACTTAACATATTGTGAGCTAAGATATGAAAATCTTCCCAAAAAAAATTAGTATAGAAGAAAGGACAATAAATGTTACCAAACAGATGAAACAGAGGATGCTAGACTGTGTAGACAGAGGCTTTGCTCCTCTCGGCTTCAGAGTACATCAACATAAAAAAATGTTCACACCCTCTTTTTGTGAGTAGACTCCAATAGTTCCTTCAAGATCTGCTGATTAGGTCATGATAGTTCTGGACTAACTGATACACAGGGAAAGCTCCATCCAGTTGATGTAAAATTGAGAGTTGGTCCTAAGACAAATGCTAATTTACTTATGTAAGGCATCTGTCTGAATGGCTGGTAGAGTCAAAAATCCTCATCACATTTAAAAAGAAACTTGGATACACATTTAAATTACGTAACTTAAAGGACTGCAACCCAGAGACGAAAAGTGGGATAAGGCTTCATAACTTTTTTTGGTTGGCACAGACATGATAGACAGAATGGCCACCTTCAGTGGCATAAATGTTCTGTGCTTCTAACACTTCTCTCAGTGAAACCCCTACATATGGGAAAATCACCCTCTTCCAATTTTGCAGCCAAAGTTTTGAGGCTGATCTGACACGAAAGATTGTGCAGCAGTATTGGTCCCCATTTCTACTTTTTCACCCAAGAAACAAGCATGATGATTGAGAGTTTCTACCCCAATAAAATTGGGGTGCAGCAACTGGAGGACTTGGTCAATAAAGGCTTAAACTAAACAATTTTATTTTAACCTGGGCTAAAGTGTCAGGGGGAGGATTGCTAATGAAATGCATTAATCCACCAGGCAGACTGACAGTAACCTCCACGCCCTGTTATATAGAGGAGCTCAAAGGACAGAAGGCCTCACACAGGAGTATACATGGAAAGAGTTGTCAGATAATTATGAACTTGCAAAGTAAGATCAAACTATTTAGGGTCTTTGGAATGAAAGCAGACAAATACTTACATCACTTGATTGAAGGCCACTCTGGACGGCTGTCACATAGACTGGTGTATCTGTGATCACAGAGTAGTTCTCAAAATTTTTCTTTCCATCAGTTCTGTATTTGATCTGTAATAAATCCAGTGTCCAAATATTTTAAATGCTGGTTTCCTGCCAACAAGATACTTCATCTCTAACAGTCGTTTGGTGATTCAGAACTTGAGAATTGCTGAAAAAAGATATTTGTCAAACTTTTCAGGTTGCATTCATCGGAACAATTTGCTAGAATGCCAATCGAAGGCAAAGACCAATGGTCAGATCGTAGTGTGTGCTATCTACAGGATGCTGTGCAGAAAATCACCAATGATCACTATGCAGCAACTTGTAAACCAACAACGAGGTCTATCTAGAAGGATAATGCCAGCAGATACATGGAAACACCACCACGGGCAAGTGCCTCCCCAAGTGCATGTTCCACAAATGCATTAAAAAAAAGAGGACGGTGCTGATTAAATGGCAAGTAGACTGATAGGTGGAGTTGTTGCCATGATGAATTATGATGATTAACAGTTAACTGCCATGCATTCCCCATGGCTACACCTCTACCAATCAGTAGCACTCATGAAGTATTAATGTTAGTTTTCTCATTGGATTGGTCTTTTTGCAATTGTCCTGATTAATGCAACAAACAATACATCAAGAAAAGTATGTCCTTTTGCAGCAAAATTTCATTTCGGTCATCAGGTAGAATCTTGTTGAGGAGCATTGGTCTGGTCAAACAGTTAGAAAGGTGGCGATATATCCCAATGACTCCTTAAGGCATGGACCAGATCTAATGCTAATCAAGCAGTGGTGAGGCAACAGACAGTACATTGCCTATTACTGTGCAGAAGAAGGCCATTCAGCCCATCATACCAGCACCAGCTCTCCAAACAAGCATCTTTCCTTAGCACCGATTTTCTGTTTTCTCCCCCATACCCTTGAACACTTTTTCTATCCAAATAAGCATCAATATTCATCTTGAATGTCTCAATTAAACCCACTTCCAACACACCTGCAGTGTGTTCCATACCCTAACCATTCACTGAGTGAAAAATGTTTTTATCTCATATCACCTTTGCTTCTTTTATAGATCATTTTAAACTCTCAGGATCAAGTTGAAAAATAAGTAATTTATTCATTGCGTGTGTGTGTTTGTGTGTGTGTGTGTGTGTGTGTGTGTGTGTGTGTGTGTGTGTGTGGTTTAGGTGTTAATGTAGGGGGCCGTTTCTGGAGAGGTGAATGCCAGGGGAATGGGTGATCAGAAGCAAGAGGAAAGGGTATCTCTCAGCAAACTCCCTGCTGCTGTCCAATTGCCTGCGATCAAGGCACTCCTGCCCGCTCCTTCACCCAAAGCTGACAGGTTTACTTACCCAGGTTCACCTGTCGTATACACCACATGGTTACAGGCCGCTTACATCTCAGTTATTTAAAGCCTGCAGTGGGATGGTTACCTTTCCTGGTAACTAATTGGCCTTTGAAGGGCTTCCAGATCAACCAATGTTCTGGATAGCTCCAAACTTAATTACAATGGATGGTAGAAGGCAGTGGGATTCAGGGATGCCACAAGAGCACCTAGTTATGTGGCTATCCTGCCTACAAGCTGAGCACCTGATTCCACTCAGCTACTTGGAACCTTTTTTTTGTTAAACTGAGGATTACAGGTCTGACCGTGCACTGCAAAATATCATTAATTGGAAGCATTGCAACATGTTTAATTTTTATAATGCCTTTTAGTCATTTTTTGTGATAATGTAGTGTTGTGCTTTACTAATGCTCTTTTCTCATCACATTAATCTACAAATCACATATAACAATTTATTGGAAATAACTGTGACTGCTCCTAGTCTTCTACCTGAACTATCCTATAACCAGGTAGTATAAAGCTTCAAAGACTTGCTGCTTTATTTCCCTGACATTTCTCTTGCTTCTGCCTAGCACTTTCTCATTATAGCTTAGGTTGAGATTAGAAACTCAGCATTTGAAAAATCATTGAGTTGAGTTCGTATTTAGTGACACTGTATTTTTGTACTCTTCTACTTTCCTCACTCGTCACCAAAGTATGGACTCAGCCAACTGTTTTATAATGTGAAGCAATGTGATCTTTTACAAATAATTGCTCAGTCATACAGAATTTAAACATTGATTTTGCATCTCTTTTTAGCAAAGATTTGAGTCTTGCATTCGTTGGCACAAGGATGTAATAAAACCAAGCTTTGAAAGGACACACTACTTTTTCTCACATGGGAATAAAGCACTCATTGGTTTGGTCACCCTTTTTTCAGTGAGAAAGAGTTGTCAGTCTGTGCTGCATTTCTCATGGAAGTGCCCTGACCAATGGGAGTTGACCTGCCTGATCTAAGGTTAATCAGTTAGCTCAGTTTGACAGTCAACAGATTCAATTGCATCACCATGAGAGACACAATCTAATGTCAAGCTTGATGAACGTAAAACAAAAAGGAATTCATTTCCTGTCCCTCTTTGGCAATGCTTAACATATTTTACAAGTTGATATGTAAGTACGTTCTAGTGTACAGCCTAATGGATTCTTTCAAGTTCCGAAACCCAATGCAAAAAGCTAACAGCAGTAGGATGTTGCAACTGAAGCACTTTAATAATATGCAAACCAACAGCACAGAGTAACTTGCCATTCATCATTTTTTGATATAATCTTGCTGAAATGAACTTGATATAATCTTCCACAAGTTTGCCTGTATTTTGGCACTCACTTTATTGAACTTAAAAAAAATTGCTGCGCAGCTGAAAATGTCTTACTTCACTCTGTAGGTCATAGGAGTGTTTGGCTCGTAGAATTTCTGGAGTGTCCCAGGCAAAGCAACCCATGCCCTTCAGCCAGTTCAGGTCATCCTTGTATACAAACTGTAACATTGAAAAATCAAGTTAGCAAAAGTTGACATCTCCCTCTATCAGCTATTTTGTTGCACTGATGCCAGTCGTTAAAACTACCACAGAACAGCAAAGAGAACTTTCAAGGATGTTAAATTCCTCTGAAAATTTCTGTTCCACAAACACCAAGATCAAATTTCTGATGAAGGGTTTAGGCCCGAAACGTCAAGTTTTCCTGCTCCTATGATGCTGCTTGACCTGCTGTGTTCATCCAGCCCCATGCTTGTTATCTAAGATCAAATTGTAGCTAGTATTCTATATTACGTGGAGATAAAGATGAATGATTGAAACACAACAACATCAGGGGCATCCGAGATAACAGGGTGTAGAGCCGGATGAACACAGCAGGCCAAGCAGCATCATAGGAGGAGGAAGGCTGACGTTTCAGGCCCAGAAAACGTCAGCCTTCCTGCTCCTATGATGCTGCATGGCATAGTGTTCATCCAGCTCTACACCTTGTTATCTCGGATTCTCCAGCAACTGCAGTCCCTATTATCTCTGATACAACATCGGGGCATCTTCATTTTGTGTTTGAAATACATTAACAATATTACTTTTAAACTACTTCATTATTTTAATTGGAAGGCTCAACTATAATCAGTATAGTTGAGGAAAACCACAAAGGCAAGATTCCCAAGCTGGCAAAGCCAGCTTGTTTACAATTTCATTTGTTGCTCCACCAACTGCACCACCACAGCAAGTAGTGACTAAATTCTACCATGATTGAGACACTGTGGAACTATTCCTTGCAGGTCTATTATCCATATTGTTCAACGTCAAATATAAAATTACTGTGATTAGTCTGCTCTCCCTATAGGATGTAATTTGTAGTTGGAGGATACATACCTATGAACTGTGCTTCTTCCGTGGACTAAACCATACATGGTTGTCCCTCCGTGGATTTCATTTAAATGGCCTCTGTTGGTTGTTGGATGTCTGTACTGGACAATGAAGACTGCACTATCTAGCTAGATTGCTACAGTTCTGAGCTGGCTACATTTCTACCTTAACTAGGACTACCTCTCCCTTGTTGTCAGTAAATCCTGTAAACTCTTTGCACTATAATATACACTGAATAAAGCTTTCTCATACAGTGTTTCTCTCTTGGTCCTCTTGGAATCTCAATCACATGTAACATATTAATTCCCATTATACGACAGGCTCCAGCACAGACCATCCATGTATGTAATAAATCATGTCTCTCCTTAGTGCTGCACCATTCACGGTTATGACCCATGAATATATTAAGTTGTCACTTACATCACTTAGGATCTCTTGTGCTTTCTTCGCATGAATTACATCACGCTCATCAGGCAGGCAGGTCCAATGATGAAGATAGGTGCGGTACTCAAGGTCGCTGAGAATATGTTGGCATCTCTTTGCAACAACATTGTTAATCATGTCATTGGGGATGTGAACTGCAGCCTTAGTATCTTCGTAATTCTTCTTATATTCCAGCTAAGAAAGGAAACAATAATTATATAAAATACAGGAAATGGAATGTGAGGTTTAATACCAAAAATATTCACTAGCACCTCTCCTGGAATAGAATTTGAAGTGACAATTCACAGAACGTTGAGTGAACTATTGGTCCACAGGTTGTGTTGGAATGAAATTCTATTGTCATCCAATGTTTGCTTATGCAAACTTCAAGCCAAGTCAGTTGAATAACAATCAACAACAAGAATCTTGGCTGCATTTCCCTATCCTAAACAGAATGACTGATATTTACTATATTAACTCTACTTTAACCTGAAGTTGCTGATTTGACCTTTGTTGTTTCAACTCTACCCAGAGGTATTGAGATGACCTGCATGGCTCCAACTGTAAACTGTGGGGTGCAGATTAATAAATCATTGAATAAACCCATAAATAATAATAGTTATTGGCTGGGATTTATATCATTCCAAGTATTATTCTTCTAATTTATTAACATTCCCATTTTCAAAAAAATTACAGGCCAGTTAGTCTTACTTCAGTGGTGGGCAAATTATTGGAAAGGGCTCTGACAGATAGGATTTATGATCACTTGGATAGGCACAGTTTGATTCCTGATAGTCAGCATGGACTTGTGAGGGGGAGATCATGCCACACAAACTTTATTGAATTCTTTGAAGAGGTGACCAAACACGTCGATGAAGGTAGAGCAGTGGATGTGGTATACATGGATTTAAGTAAGGAATTTGATAAGGTTCCCCATGGTAGGCTCAGGCAGAAAGTAGGGAGGCATGGGACAGGGGGAAATGTGGCAGATTAAATTCAGAATTGGCTGACCCTTAGAAGACAAAGGGTGATAGTGGACAGAAAATATTCAACATGGGTGCTCAGTTACGAGTGGTGTACCACAAGGATCAATCCTGGGTCCTCTTCTTTTTGTGATTTTTGTAAATGATTTACATGTAGGAGTGGAAGGGTGGATTAGTAAGTTCACAGAAGATACGAAGGTGGGTCAAGTTGTGGATAGTGCGGAGGGCTGTTCTAGGTTACAAAGGGACATGGATAGGATGCAGAGCTGGGCTGAGAAGTGGCAGACGGAGTTTAACCCTGAAAAGTGTGAAGTGATTCATTTTGGAAGGACAAACTTGAAAGCAGAATACAGGGTTAACGGAAAAATTCTTGGCAATGTGGAGGACCAGAGGGACCTTGGGGTTCATGTTCACAGTTACCTGAAAGCTGCCACAGGTGGATAGATTTGTTAAGAAGGCTTATGGTTTGTTAGCTTTCATTAATAGAGGGAGTGAGTTCAAGAGCCGTGAAGTTATGAGCTATACAAAAGTCTGGTTCGGCCACATCTGGAGTATTGTGTATAGTTCTGGTTGGCTCATTAGAGGAAAGATGTGGAAGCGTTAGAAAAGGTGCAGAGGAGGTTTACCAGAATGTTGCCTGGAATGGAGGGAAGGTCTTACGAGGCAAGGTTGAGAGAGCTAGGGCTTTTCTCTTTAGAACTACGAAGGATGAGAGGTGACTTGATAGAGGTGTACAAAATGATCAGAGGTATAGATAGAGTGGATAGCCAGAGACTTTTTCCTAGGGAGGAGGTAGCTATTTCAAGGGGGCATAGTTTTAAAGTGAGTGGAGGTCGATGTAGGGGAGATGTTAGAGGTAGGTTCTTTGCTCAGAGGGTGGTAGGGGCGTGGAATGCATTGCCGGAGAGGGTAGTGGAGTCGGCCTCATTAGGGGCATTTAAGCAGCGATTAGTTAGGCACATGGATGATAGTATAAGGTAGGGGTGGAGGTTAGCTAGACCTTAGGATGAGGGTAAAAGTTCGGCACAGCATCGTGGGCCGAAGGGCCTGCACTGTGCTGAAATGTTCTATGTTCTATGTTCTATTGCAGGAATAACTCTACTCGGTTGATAGTCTTAACCCATAGAGAAATATCAAGCAAAGTACAATGAAATAACAATGCAGCCTACAAATCACTGTGCAATCAGCTGCTCAGAAATTGATCTCGTTGTGCCTGTGCTTTATAAAGTGGAACTACATTTAGCCTATTCCAGGCACCTTGTGATTAAAAAAGAAGTCGTTGGCAGGTCATAGAATCCCTATAGTGCGGAAGAAGGCCATTCAGCCTTTCGAGTCCATATGGACCCTTTCACCCAGACCCACACTGTCCCACACCCTTTCCCTGCAACCCAACATTTATCATTGCTAACCTAACTAGCCTGCATATTCCTGGATACTACAGGGTAATTCTGGCAAGGCTAATCCATTGGACCTGCACATCTGTGGACTGTGGGAGGAAACCGGAGCACCCAACGGAAACCCACGCAGACATGGGGAGAATGTGCAAAATCCACACAGACAGTCACCCGAGGCTGGTATCCAGCCTGGGTCCCTGGCACTGTGAGGTAGCCACTGTGCCACCCTAAATGAAAAGACAATTTCTAAAATACATAAGATATTACTTGGGTATGCATTTGTTCCAACTATTATACAATCTACTCGTTTAGTTTGATATTATGTGAGGATCTCAACTCAACTCAATTCTGTAGATGTTATGAAATCATTATGGAGGATACTGACAATGTGATGATACATAGGCCTAGTTACTATTCAATCCAGACTATATACAACACATACCAAGAAGGAAGGATCACAAGCTTACAAGCAGACCACTTCCCAAGTCTGCAGTTGGTACAACGTATGGAAAGGTGGAGGCAAACCCTAATGAAAATTTCCCATTTGAATTTGTTTGTGCTTCCCAAAGCTCCTTCCACACAACCATAGCCTGCCCAATGGCTCCCTTCACCACTGTAACTGAAATTCGAAACACAGCACAACGTGGTTCAGGAAAACTAGTTACAGGTCTAATGAGAACAGATCTTGTTTTAAATAAGGTGTGCTCTATTGCATGTCAGTAACGATGCATAAGTTATATATTGTTCCAGAAACTATGAGGACAACTATGATGTTTTACTCCTTTAAGATCCAAAACTGTTCTTCCACCATGCCCGTACGATACCATCATAGTTGGTGGTACTTAAAGCACACCTCAGTATTAACCCTTTCAGACACTTTTACTGTTATACAACATTCTAATGCCATTGCACACATCTGTGATCATATTCATCTGCCACTTTTACCCATTTGCCAGCTTGAATACTTCATGGACTACCTCACTACTGCCTCATTTATATACACTCCTACCGACATACCCCTTTACCCATGTGCCACCCTAATCATTGCCACCTCAAAGACCATTTTTTAAAATCATTCATAGGATGTGAGCATCATTGGCTTAGCCAGTAGTCTCACTCACCCTATCCCGCTACCCAGGTACCTCAAAGCCTATTCTCACCCATTCATACACTCACTAATATTCAAACTAAACTCTTAACTTACCATACAGCAGTTAGTGTCAAAAAGAAAAGCGCGTCTCTCTCTCCCAAACCCTGCTCTACTGCACTTTCAGAGGGATGCTATGCTCTACACTTCTGTTAAAGCCAGACTCAGAAAGATTCCAGAAGAAATGCAGAGAAACTCCAAGTTGGGGAAATGTTTGAGAGGAACAGCCATCTGATAATGATTGCTGATCTCCAGAAAAACCATTGTGTCTCATCTTAACTCCCTATCCTAACTCCATTCACCAGGCTAGGGATCATGTTCCTTTTTCTGCTCTCTGGACAAGCATCAGAAGTGTTGCAGTGGTTAAGCTTGCAAAGAAGGTATGCACTCGTGTTCTTTAATAATGGCACTCTGGATGACAGAATATTACCAAATGATAATATAATGTTTTTGATGATCTAACAGGTTAACAATTTTCAAATGATACATACCATGTTCCTCATTTTATCCATAGCCATTGCATGGATTACAGCAGGGAAGTCCTTGATATCTCCTCCAGCCAAGTAATGCCCTTTGAGTTTTTCATACAGTTCCTTGTACTTCAACTGAGAAATCAAGTTCATGATTGTTAGCAAACACACATAATAAATGAATGCCATGAAAAAAAGACCAAAGAATTGAGAATTAGAGTCTACTTACTTCACTGCTTACTTTATCAGCGTGTTTAGCAACAACCAGTGGCAGATAGTCTGGAGGCAAGGTGTATCCTAAAGCTTTGTGGCTATCCCAGTCATCCTTATAAACTTTCTGTAGGACATAAACGTATTTTAATATAAAGAGATGAAGCCAAAAACAATACTGTCAGACAACAACTGAGTCAATCTGCTTCTCCTAATAAATGAGGTTTATTACTTGATAGTACTAATTATACAGTGTAAAAAAAATTAAAAAGTAGCAACTTTGTAAGATTGAGTTATTTTCAATCATTATTAATTTGATTTGATTAAGCAAATGATTTGGTTTAATTGTTGTTGGTTGTTAAATAGGTTCTGTTGGGAAAAAGTCATAGGGCTCAAGTCAAAAGAAAGGGTTTATGGTTTTGTGGTCATTGTTCTATGACTCAAGCCTATGTAACATGCTAACACATGTGGGAATGTGTCAAAAAAAAAGGCTCTTACGCAAACATACAACTATACGTTAAAGAGTTTGAGCCTATCGATATATTACACATATGAAAACATCTATATATATATATGTTTGTACATATAATTTCAAAATATATAAAGCAGTTATGTTCCAGTGTGAGCCTTGTCACTGTTTTAATCTTTTTAGGTGATTTCTTTGGGATGATAGTTAATCACGAAGAGGTTACGCGAATACTCTAAGCAGATGTATAGATTGTCCATTATTACAATCGAATCTTGGTGAAGATCGATGGAGCTGATAAAATAGGAGGGCCAACCTGTCACAAAAGAGATGTTATTAAAAAAAAGACTCACCTATGAAAGAATGAATCAGGAGACAATAGGATGAGATATCAATAAGATGACCATTACTTAATTTAAAAAGATCAATCGGGAATTGGGCGTGTATTGTTTAGAGAATTCAAGAGTAACCATGAACTAATTTCCATTTTCATTTATTCATGGGGCATGCAATGCCTATTTATTGCCTATCCCTAATTTCCCTTAGTTTAATTAGTCCCCCAGTGATGTTAGGGAAGGAGTTCTAAGATCTTGAACCAGCAACAGTGAAGGAATGTCGATACATTTCCAAGTTACGGTGGTCAGGGACTTGGACAGGAACTTGGAGGTGACATTGTTCCCACGAGTCTGCTTCGCTTGTCCTTCTAGATGATAATGTCATGGGTTTTTTTTCTTAAAATTAACTAATAGGATGTGGCCAGCAGTTTTTCCCACTCCTTGTTGCCCTTGAGAACATGGTAGTGAGCTTTCTTTTTGAACCATTTGAACTACTTGGTACATGCAGACTCAAAATGCAATTAGGGGGTGGGTTCCAGAATTTTGACACAATGACACTGAAAGAACAGTGATATATTTCCAAGACAGGAAGCCCAGCTGCCCAGAGGGAACTGGCAGCTAGTGGTGTTTCTATGTATCTGCTGCCCTTGATAATGATTGTGAGTTTAGAATATCTATCTAAGGAGCCTTGGTAAATGTCTGCAGTGCACCTTGTGGATCGTACACATTACTGCTACAGTTTGACAATGGTAATGGAGTGAATGATCGGAAATGGTCCCAATCAAGTGGGCTGCTTTACCCAGGATGGTATCAAGCTTCTGCAGCATTGTTGAAGCTACACTCTTCCAGGCAAATAAATTCTACCACATTCCTGAGTGGTGCTTTGTAGTTGGTAGATAGGTTT
Organism: Ginglymostoma cirratum; assembly: GCA_024137785.1. Lineage (NCBI taxonomy): Eukaryota > Metazoa > Chordata > Chondrichthyes > Orectolobiformes > Ginglymostomatidae > Ginglymostoma > Ginglymostoma cirratum. Next base: position 79,631,370 of record JAHRHZ010000144.1, read on the forward strand.
TGAAGAGTAAGGATTTGACTTATTTGCTGCAGGATTCCTAACCTTTGACCACAATATTTATATGGCTAGTCCAGAATAGTTCATGGTCAATAATAACACCTAAGATGTTGATAGTGAGGGATTAAGTATTGGTAATGCCATCTATTGTCAAGAAGCAATGGCTGTGAAAAACTTAATAACTTCTGTAAAACTTGTAAAAACATATTTGTACCTGGAATAGAGATAAAAGGTACTGCAGATGCTGGAGAATCCGAGATAACAAGCATGGGGCTGGATGAACACA